>OY292523.1:1861137-2327056 GCA_958496365.1 Subacronicta megacephala | reverse complement strand
CGGCTCACTATTTTGCTATATTAACTCAACAATCAAGTTGATTACAATCTATTGTTCAATAACATTTTCAAATCCGTCAAAAATTTTAAGCTTAACTTGACCTTTAATTTATAATATGCAAATACAGACCGGGTCATAAAGTATGGAGAAGACGGTGCTAAAGTGTAATAGTAATAACAAAAAAATGACCGCTTTCTGTTTCTTGTAATGCTTAAAGTTTTGTTAAATACAAGCTGAATTAAATACTTAAGCACTTGTATAAGAAACTATTAATGCCTTATGTAAAAAAAGGAAGTCTAATACTAACATGCATGAATAATAAAGTTTACTTATGAATAAGCTTCTATAAGTGCTTAAGTTTTAATTACACTTTAAATACAGAACTCGGTCTAAAATATGAGTATAAACAGGTACTCTAATCATTTCAACATAACATTTAACTTAGTCTTCAATTTACATTTTTTAAATCACGTCACGTGTAAGACATGTTATAGTTGAAACAATGATTTAAATAAATAACCATCATGCTAAAGGATTTCTCGCTATCGCAATACAATGTAACTCTATTATCAAAATACCAAACAATTATCATTACATTACATGAAAACACAGAACTCACAAACGCTGTTTAACTAGCTTTTATGTTGTAATTTCAGAAAACAAAGATTATAATTTTATACTTTAGTTAAAAAGCGTCTCCAAGTCTGCGATCATAATATATTGTGGCTTTCGAGATAAAAGTACCTGTGAGGAGCTCACATAAATCAGGGTTAGTGCCAACGACACAAGCATTGTTACGAAAAATAACACTTTTACCATGGAACGCCACACAATACTAGGTGACCAATGTAAGGTCGTTATAAAAGTAAATTAATGAAACAATCAGGTACCTACTGAAGCTTTCTATGTATATCAACTTTTCATCCAACATGAATTTAATAAAACGCAATCTAATATAGGGTAAAGATTACCTCTAGGTAATACTTACTTTTCCTACTTGACATTAATACTTGAATATATAATTAAATTAAATTCAAATATCTACGGTATAATCTAAGTCGAATGGTCTAATCAAATGTAACACCGAAACGACATTCACTAAACATCAATATAATAATTTGGAATAGTGTGAGCGCCCATCGGCGGTACCTGAATGCCTCCGGTTAGATCGTAGTAAAGCGAGTTGGCCCGAGACCGAGCTCGTCGTCCTGAGTGAGGCATTTACCAAGCGGGTCAGTAAGTCTTCTCAACATATTCTCTACCTCGTTACAACAACGAGAAATTATACAACATTACTCGGGCGTTCCAAAGCTTCGGGGCACGCTACGTTCCTCGCCTACGGGATGTGTGCGGGTGGCAAAGCTCGAGCGTGTTATCTGTTAGTGATAAGCGAAGCGAAGCACTACATGGGGGTGACAAGCGCGGCGGAATGACGTTAAGCGGTGCAAATGTCAAATGGCAACTGAAAACAACAGTACAGATGAGACGGGCATGTTAGTCGGAGTGGCCGCAGCCATATAGACCTGATGGTGAGATCAGCCGACGGCCACCCCGCGCCCACTAATACTTTTTCCCGGCAATCAGTGACTAGTCGGAGGCCCCGCCCGCCCAGTGCAATCACCACCGTCAGGCCTACACACTACCGTCTTTACCGAGTCACTAACTCCGATCGAGGATGGGATTAAACAAAAAATTAAATAAAAACAGTAGATGATAAAAATTTGGCAAATCAAAATCGATAGAACAATAATGAGTACAGCGACTAGTGACTAGTAAATAAGAGTGATAACATTAGTGAGTGTGTGTGGGACCCACCGGTTGCGGTCTGTTGGGAGGCTGGCGGACGGCGGACGGTTGCGGTGGCCCCGCATAATCAAAATAGAACTCATCGTACCGGTAAAATGGCTCATTGTAGCCACCTCGGTAATCACCGTACCCGTAATAGTCGTAATCATAATCTATAAACACACAACACAGGCCTTTTAGAGGCTAAGCTAAACTATCTCTAACTTACAAGCTACCGATGTCGGCTGGCGGATAGCGAGCCTCCACGACACTCGTACCGGGAAAAGATTACAAGTAACACATGCTGTTTGTCACTTTACACGGGGTACAGTACAGGTATGGTATGGTACAGCACACGGGTTAAATCCAACACCTCTGCTCCTCCTTAGCGATCACACACCTCGGTACGGACCGACTGAAGCAATCTTCACATTATCGACACACGGAAACAACATGCATCGTGATATGTCTAACTGTTCATGTTCACTGTCTGATGAATAAAATTGTTTATGAGAATTTAAATTTAGATAAATGATTGTATGCTGATTTCTAACGACCCATCACCGAAACCTACAGCATGTCCAGACATCGGACTGGTCCCGACGTCTGAACACTCACAATGACTTCAGATTTGTAGCATGCACTGTCTGTTAATATTGTTATTACACTTTAGATGGACCATGTGTAGCCCTCGACTATCTTTAATAGATCAAAAGTTTTCCGAAACCATGCATCGAACCTATTCCTAGCTGTCATTAATAACTAGCCTAGATAGTAGCGTTAATGAAACATGTACTGAGGCCTTAACGATACACTACAGAAAGTTCCCATAATTTTGCTGATATTTTAGGCTGGCGATTTATTAATCGTCTGGCAACACAAGCGGGAAGTCCCGGGGGTGAGTGTATAGTAGCGGCCATCTTGTTAGTAAGGGACAGTAGCGGATTGTGCGAGTGTGCGCGTGGAGACCACACCGTGTTCACATCTCTGTCTGTGTGAGGGGGGATCGGGAGCTAGGCGGAGGGAGATACTCTATAATATGCTATTGATGAGGTACAATAATTATAAGTAAAATGATACGTTTGCATGGATAATGTGGCAAGTTCCCTTCACCTATCTCTGTGTGTTGTCACGTTTGTACTGTTTTAGCGACATGATGGAGGCTCGGTAGATAATAGGTCCTTACTTAAATTTCATTAAAATAATCGTAATATTTATTACATAAAAATAATATACACAGATTGCCTTACTGAGAAGCACTGATATAGTGAAAAATCTTACATAATTAAACAATTTGTCAAGTACCAATCAATGGTAACTGATACTGCTTTGGGTTTTTGAAAGGTCTAATCAATCCACCCAGCGTCCACGGCCTGTTCCGTGTTCACGCGTATCGGTGTCGCGTGTACGTGTTCGCGTGTGAGTGCGTGTGTGTGTATGTGTGTGTGGTGTATACTGACCGTAGTCGCCGCGCGCCTGGGGCGGGCGCGGCTGCGGCTGCGGCGTGCGCCCGCGCAGCACCGGCGAGCAGCTGCACCAATCGAATCTGACAGTTAACATCCCGACGTTACATACATTGTGAACGTGCCTAACAGCCCCGTAAACTCTCAAACCTGGCCTTGCGACGCTTGTACACGGTAAGGATGCCAGTCAGGCTTACACGATGTCCAGGAGAAAACTTCTTGCTCTGGCGCAGTGTTAACATACAGACATACATATCAATTATATGTAGCCAGGAATTATCCCGCTCCTGCTTTGATAATGGTTAAGTAATTTGAATGCGTTAATGTTTGAAAGAAATCGCCAAATGATCAGTTTAGAAATCGGTTTAAGAAGCACAGGAAAATATTTATGAAAAAAATATAGGCGACCAGAGGCAGTGTCTAAAACCAACACAAAAACTCTGATTTACACCTGAATGAGTGTACAAGCGCTTATTTTCACATTTTTTTACTGGTGGAGTGGTATAAAAAGAAGAAACCTTTTAAAACTAGGTATGTACCTTAGGTATCAAAAAATATATATAAGGAAAAAGAAAAGGAAGTAAAGTGATTTGTCATAAGGGTACTTAAAACGGTAGTTTATCTATCAATGATTGATACTTAAAAAATGTGGTTTGATGGTTTACAGAGGCATAAAGAAAGATTGACTTTGCAAATTGAGCAATTACTATTAATGTAGGTTCACGTAAACAATTCAGTATCGTTTAAATCGTTCTGATCCTAATATTGAACAGAACTCTAGCGAATAAAATGCACGTCGGGGATAGCATACAATTTCAATTTATAATAAAACGAGGAGCCATCGAACAATAAACTGGTTTTTCATTTCTGCACGAAACCTTGGTAATTTTTATACATGCCCAAGTACAAATATGAAACCTAAACTAAATTCAGCACATTTCATACCGACAATTTAATTGAGAGCTTTTGAAAAACCTCAGAGGGAGGATTTGCCTAGACTGGGTCCATGATGGAACTCTGATTACAGTTTTTAAACGAAATTTTTAAGGAAAATAATCATGAACGCGAAACATTTACAACCCCAATTGTCTATACAGGGTGCAAGGGACTTCAGAACATGATTCCGGTTCCCTTGCGTAGATATTTTTCGTAGGTTATAGAAAAAAACTGCTTTTTCATACAAAACTGCAATACCTACACGGTCAAAATGTATGGAACAGCAGATTTTTTAAGGAGGTCCAGAATCATGTACTGATTTCATGGTAAGCGGTTGTGCATCGATGTTCCTTCCACCCTGTATATGGAGTCTTTATATTAAAACTTACCACTGCAAACCCACTGCAAACAACTACAGACGAGCCGAAAGACAGATTATTTCGAACAAATTGTACTCCGGTTTCCGTACAAAAATGATTCGCTAGGTATTGTTCTCCGGCTCCTCAATAAGTATGTAAAGGTAGACCACTCACCCGCCGCGGCCATGAATCATTTGCATCATACGTCGTTCGCGCGCGCGCAGTATTTCTTCCTTCTTCTTCTTGTCTGATGGCGGCTTCGCTAGCGACACTTCTAGTCGCGCACCACCCATTTCTTTGCCGTCTAGCTCTTGCATCGCCTATAACGAGTTTAAGGAGAAGCTATGGGTACAGTCCAAACCATCTTCATCAAACATTCCATGGTAGTACTATGGTTGTGCAACGGTAAAATGAAAATAACAGGCCTATTGTTCTTAAATAAAATTAAATATAAGACGTATACTGAAATAATAATTTGAATCTACTAATAAAGTTCTAAGATAAAAGCGTATGATTTATCCCTGTCCCGCAAAAGTGTTAGTATAGAAATTATATAGCATGTCAGATTGTGACGTCACAAGCCGATATCTAATACATAGTTCTTATTCTTTTTGAACCATTTAGTTTTTGTTGTTCGTCTCTGCTAATGTTTAACTTTTTATGGAACCATTAAAATTAGTCAACTAGCCTGTTACAAACGATTGGCACAAGGTATCCATTTTTCTAAGGTTAAATGGTTTCAAAACAAGACCGCTGCATAGGGAGCTGTTACTTTAAGGATTAATACCTTTACTGCACAATCCCGGTCCTCAAAATGCACGAACGCGTAGTCCTTAATCTTCTTAACACGTTCCACAGTTCCATAGCGCTCGAACTCTTCTTTCAGTGCGTCTTCCGTTATCTCTTGTGTCAGATTGCGTGCGTACAGTACCTTTACCTAAATGAAAAAAAAAAAACAATATAGTACATAAAGTCGCTGAAGCGTCGGTAGCCTAATGGCTAGGGCGTCGGACTTGCGATCATATGGTTGCCGGTTCAAAACCCACCCATTGCACTACCGACGTGAACCCACTCGTAACACAAGCATTTAGCTTAGCACGAGGGGTTAACAAGAATACTAGCAATGTGTGACCCACATCGGTAGTAAGCTTTTTTTTAAATAAAAAAAAATAAAAAAAAAGTTAGATTAGAGAGGAAATTTTGTAGACTGCAAGAGGATGCTCCTTATAGCCTTGTCCCAAGTATGTTGGGGTCAAGTTATAGTGGTAACTAAATGTGGCTTAATATCATTATTTTAGACCACCTTCAGACCTTCCTAATTAATATCCTTACGATAGATGTGTTCATATGACTTTTAACGGACGGCCGTGACACGGAATGATGGGTTTGATGTGTTAAGAATCAGCTAATCAGCTTATCGATTGATCAGCATATTAATTACTTATTCACGACAGCATATTAATTACTTATTCACGAAAGGAAATTAACGAGTGTATTATATTAAAATTTTGCAAATATAACGAAAATTTATATCCGTGGTTTTTGAACGCCTACAAACATTCTAATCGCACGATCAGGTTAGCGTGATAATTTGCGTGTTTTTTCTGAAGAGGACATCTTACGACTCACATGGGCTAAGGAAATTACTATTAATTAATGATAACATTGATAATAACAATAAAATTACAAGTAACTGCGTTCTGCGGGCCCGTCTATAGACAGTTTTTTTTCTATAAAATAAATTAAAATTGCGGTGTATAAGGTACTTACTTTACTCATTGTTTGCTCATCAGGTTCTTCTTGAGGGTCCGCCCAGTCCACTATTATATCACAGCCCCATACCTGCTCAAAATATAAATGAACATTAAACTAATTCTCTGTTCTGCCGATAACATTCCAGTACAATCTAGTTGGACATGTCAGCAGTAAACATTTACCTTTATTCTACCTGTGCCCAGTCTACGTTTAGCTAGTGACGCCGCTTTGTGGGACTCGTATTCCAAAAAACAAAATCCTCTATTTTTCTTCTTGTCATCGGGCGAACTATATATTATTACTTCCACGAGCCCAGCTGCAATCATAAAATATGGATAAGGGTCGAGAAGCGGGGCGCAGGCACACTAACGGTATGAACAAAGCTTCCCTCGAGCCCGACGCGCAAAAGTCAGTCATTCAACGCTACAGAATATGAAGCAAATCAAACGATATTCCAGGAGAACATATACGATACTGAAGAATTCTAATCTAGAGAACAACAGCAAGGTTCTCCAGTCATGACCAGTGAGCATTCTCGAGGCAAGGCCAATCAAAAGGTACGGTCGGTCGGGCCGCGGGCCACGGTGGCGGGCCGAGGCCGAGGCCGAAGCCGAGCGGGCCGGGCAGAGCATACAGGGCCGAGGCCGGGCCGGGGCCGAGCGACCGGGGCCCGGCACAAAGCGGCCGCCGGCGCGTCACGGTGCCCCGCGGCACACAAAATAAACAACCGAATAGCACTTATTATGAATTCGACAAGGACTTACGTGCGTGCCTAGTAAACTCCTCAAACAAATCGTCCCGATCTCGATTCTTAGGGATATTCCCCACGAATAACCGGTGATTGTTAAAGGAAACTGTTACGCCAATCTTTTTCCCCTTTCGAATTTCATAATCATTCAGCTGCAAGAACAATTCGAGGGAGAATAGCCTTGGCCGGGGCCGGGTCGCCGGGGCGCGGCGGCGGCCGGGGCCGGCGCCTGACTGGAGAGCGGAGGGACGCGGGAGAGGGACAAGCGGGACGCAAGCGGGAGCCCGAGCCGGTCCACACCAAGCCCCACGCACTCAACCCGACAACTCTATAAACTCCTTAATTCATTCGAGTGACACTTTACCTGTTAATTTACCAAACTCTTCCAGTATCTCCTCTTTGCCTTTAGACTTGGGAATGTTGCCGACGAAAAGTCGCAGATTCGGTACGCTAATCTTAATTCTCAGAGTCTTCCCTGGTTTTATTTCGTGATTATCGAGCTGTGGGAAAAATAACAAGGGAACAATTTTGAAAAAGGGCGTCGATTCGGACCCTTGGGGCCGTGGCCCCGCGGCGAGGCCTGAGGCACTCGACCGCGCCACGAGCGACGCGAGCGATGATGACGGTTAGAGCCAATCGTAATGAGTTAACTGAATTTGGATGATAAGCCGACAGTGTTGTACGGAGCAAAGAGGAGAGCCTGAGATATATTAAATTCTCAGTTGGAGAATTGTTCGAAGCCAATTCAAAGTTAACCCTGTAAGTGGACCGTTTGATGAAGTGAAAATAAAAAGAAGCGAGTACGTGTGATGGTAACAAAATAAAATAAAATTAAAGCAACTTAAAATTGAACGAGGTGCAACAGTAAAGAACGGGATGATATCTCAGGACAAGCGAGGCTAGATCAGTTTATAGGTGTTATGTTTGCACATTTACACAAATTCAGTGATTACACATATTAATGGGACGGCGGCTGCTTGCCACGAAGCATTCAACTTCATAAACACAGTTAAATATTACATTGTTACTAGGTACATATAATGAATTTATTAACAAAGGGAACAGTTTAGTGCGAATGGGTGCGCAAATGGCCGCCGTGAGCGGGATATTAATGACATGCTGTTTAAATGATATAAGAAGCTTAAATCTAAATCTCCCAAGTGTGACTGTGAATATATTCGACAGGCAAATGATTGGGAACCTTGCAAAAATACTGGCTGATGGTTACTAGTAGTCTTGCAAGTGACGCCGCGGTTTGGTCACTTCCACCACTGCGGACGGAGAAACCATCATGATGCTGCGCGACTGACATGACAATGACAATGGAGACTAGTGGGTATCCTCCCTGGAAGGGGCGCGGGAGGGACGCGGGAGGACCGTGATGGTTCCGCCAGGGGGTAGCGACGCAGACGGAAGTGACCAAACGCGCGGCAACTAAGTGCTGTGATACTGTTAATCTTTCAAGGAAATATACTTAAACATTTCGGCGAGTCACCTGGAAAGTAGACGTCAAATTAGAATAAATTTTGTTTCAAATTAATAACACCAATTTTAATCAATATAAAAAATCATCTTAGTAAAAAGCTTTAGAGTTTTGACACAATTTTGTGTTACCAATCGTGATAATTATGCTGATAATGAACAATTGCACCATTGTTTTAGTTTTGCGATAACACAGTGTGCTGTAATGTTGGCTATTGGTACAGATGTGCTCGATAACATCCATGTTTCATTTACAAAGATAGGTGCCGCACTATCGGCAGGCCGATTTATTATCAAAATATTTGCAAATCATCAAGGCTGCGGGGTCGCCGCGCGCCTCTGTGCCCACAGATGGCACCAATCTTCGTAGCAAATGTTTGTTCAACAACTCTACGGCTTATTGTACACTAAAGTTCGAGGGAGTGGTAATTTTCATTCATAATTGGTTTGACAAAATTAGAGTGAAACATAAGTCTGTTTCAACAATTTTATTGGCGAGCAACATCGAACAAGAAACGAAATTCAATTTTGAAATAATATAAATCAAAATATATACATAGAACATGACGTAACATGCAAAAGCTACCGCTAAAATTGATTACTAATTACCTCTCCCCCGGGACACGCTCAGGTCTCCGATGCTCAGCCTGAGAGCCGAACATGGGAGACGCCGCCGTACTGCCAGCCGTGGCGGGGTGGGGCGGGGCAGGGCGGGGCGGGGCGGGGCGGGCGCGGCACTCACCTCCTGCACGGCGCGCTGCGTGGCCTCGCGCGACGTGAACGTCACGAAGGCGTAGCCGCGGTTGGTGCCGGTCATGGGGTCCATCATGAGGCGCAGGTCCCAGATGGTGCCGCAGCGCTCAAACAGCGGGATGAGTTCGTCCTCGTACATGTCCTTTGGGATTTTGCCACAGAACACCTCGCAGCCGGCGCCCGGCGTACCGCCCTCCCACCCGGGCGGCGGCCCACCATATTTACGTTGACCTGCCCGTTACATTGTACCGTTATTATTTAAAAATACGCTCTACTCATTAACAGACAAAGCGGAAGCAAAAAGACAGAGGCCGCAGTCCCACACGTTGGGACTGACCAAATCACCATCACCATTGAGAATGCTGTTCAAGCCGCTGGTGGCGAAACATGGCGGAACATCAACCGCTTAACATTGATTCTTAAGGAAGATCACGACCCTCAGAACTTGACTACTTGACTACGACTTGAGGAGGTCTTTAGTAGTTATACCTAATCTGCCGTATGGGCCATGCAAGCCAAAGAGGAACAATAAGTTCAAGGCAAGTTAACTAGTAAACTCATTATCTTCTAAGTGAAAGACACATTAAACTGCCTCTACTTCGGTAGCTAATATTTGCTACAGATAAACTATCTACATATAGATCCCGGTCTAATATTCTTGCGTATAGTTCAGACGAAATAACTGTGCGTGTCTGAAGTTGTAGCTACGCAAGTTGTGCTGTGGTTATTTTTACGATCCTCGCGATTACGAGTAGTCCTTATTGCTGTCAATATTTTTGGACCTGCGCAGCCTTTCGGAACGGCTAACTTTAAATAGGTACGCGACAGTTATTTCGTCGAAAATGTATGTCATGAATTGTAGGTACATCTTGATAAATCGAATATACATCTTTAGAAACGGAGAAAGCCAAATGATTATTACTCTTATCAGATTCCAAGAAGAACAATTCATTTATGGTGGTTATCGAATATTGATACCTATACATTCAAGTTCGCAATCTGATATCAAAATCAAATCAGAATGGAATTATCAGATCCCAATTAGGTTTTGAGAGTTATTTCAGTTTTAGTTTTTGAGAGCGATTTTAACAGAAAATATATTTAAAAAAACATCATTAAGGATATCAAACATTGTAGGATATTGGTAAGCTACTAGGAGCTCTATTCTAATAATATGGTAGGTTTTTTCACCTTTTTGAATTTTAGAATATGAACGAAAAGGAGAAACACAAAGAAACAAAAACTAAAAATATTTATTAAAAATACAATGAAAGAACGATCTAATGAATTAGGCGATGTCCTTCGCGCAGCAATGCACTCTGCACGCAAAACTTGAAGATCATTATTATTCGCATAAACAATGTGCATGCATGCGCATTGCATTCAGAATTTAATGATATTGCTTTACTTTGAAGAGTGCAGCTTCGGCACTGATCAGGACAATATGTAATAGGGAAATTACTTGTTATCAACAGATTCGTCAGCTAGAAATGGGTTAGGTAGACCAAAAAAAGGCGTTCACCCAAAATCAAAAAAACCTTCAGCGAAACATCCCAACATGAAAATGGAAAGTTACCCATCAATAATGACAATGCGTTAAAACAATCATGTTATCTTTGAACTAATATTATCCTACATATCAAATAGGTTATCTTTTGGTTAAAGGTCCAGTGTACTGACCTGTGGTAACATCTAACGTGTACCCGGTCCGGGCCAATATTTGTTTGATCTTGTCTTCGTCGGGGCCCTTCACCTGGACAGTGGTAGACAACGCGGGCGCTCCTTGGACGCCCGCCCTGCTTTTCTGTCTGAAATACAACATATCACTGATCAATTCCTTTGACATAACCACTCTAGCTACTCTAGAAATCTCACCAATTTCGAAATGTCGCGTCGAATCAGAACAGGCATTCTCTGTCGTTGGTTACAGCACATAACCTCCGAATCAGCTGATGGAACGATTTTTTTAAACCAAGTTGTAAACAAAAGATGGTTGCAAATCGTATTCCTTTATAAGTATGTCTTTTCACGCATAGTCTTGTTACCGTTAAGTGTTTTACTTTGAACCGACCAACACGATCTTATTGTGAGGCTCGCTATCCCACCATTGACTCCCAGTATAAGTAATATTACGAAGTCAGTTAATGCCATAAACAGCGCCTGCGTTTGATTATCAATCAGCCAAGTCTTTGTTTGATATGGCTTAAACCATTGTTTGAATACCTAACGATATTTTAAGGCTTCGCATTAGCAGACATTTTCTGACAGAAAAGCTCCAGCGTAAGTTGGACAGCAAACCCAAAAATGTTGAGGCGGGCTCATTGTGAATGTTGTTGGGCCCGAAAAAATCGTAAAAAACGAGATATGAAACGACTTTTAGGAGTTATTACTTTACTTGATCTAAACAGCAAACAAATGGTCAGAAGAAAATCTATGTTGACAGGTTTGGTAGGGATCCAGCACCGTGCTTGAACAAATTTTTTTTAACAGATCAACCTAGGAATCGCTCTATAACCAAATCTTTAGAATGTTGACGTTGTGTACGAGACAGCAGCAGACAAGGGTTATTTCCAATTATCATTTTATTAATTCTCGCAAACAGGTTCTGCATCACGACTGCACAGGGGCTAATGACCATCCGCAATCTAATCTTGCGCGGGCGGCGCAAATAAACACGAGGACACAAGCAAACTGATCCGTCAGTCCGTCACAGCGCGAGCAGCTACAGCACAGCTACAGCACTGTGTCACGTATCAATTAAACGAATCACTTTCTCGCTTCATCGACAATTTTATCTTATTCCTAACTTTACGTTAACTGCGCCATACAGTGGGATGACAATAAATCTATACGGACTTCCGTTCTTCGTTGGCTACCTAGCTTTTTTCTACTAACCACCAATAAGAATCAGGTCGAGATAGTATTGGAAGTGTCAAAGCCACGATATTGCTACTTCTAAAGGTGACTTTAGAACATAATATCGCCGTCTAGTGTTGTGATGAGGGCATTTCAGACGCAGCAATCATTTTTATTGCATTTAAATGGTCTTTGTCGAACTGACCTCTTCTTCCAAAGGTCGTCAGTTCAACACCGAGATACCAACTTAGTACAAATTAATAGTAGATGGAACAATAATTTTGATTTGTAGGCTTGATACGATGTAAAAGATATTTTTAAATTCTACTTCGATTTTCACATTGCCACAAGACAAGGTCGTGCAGTACATTAAACAGCATCATTTCCTAGTGTTACTCAGGCACAGGGCTACGCGATTTAAATTCAACGGTTGTCCGCAACGCTGATAATATGTCAAATCAATTTTTTTAAGATTGTGACCCAGTTATAACGGGCAGTTTGGCTGTCATCCAATATTTTGATCGTGTTACCAAGCGAAATAATTCAACGTGGATACTCACCTATAGGTCTTCATGACTCCACATAAATAAGCACTTTTATTAGATACATGCTCGAGATTTGAATCTAAAAATTGTCCAAGAACACTTAAAGCACCGTCGGATGGAAATTCTTTTAAGGCATCTAGCGCACGTTCATCCAGTTCGGCGTGCGCTAGCTTTCCAGTCTTATAAATGTCGTCGAGCTTGGCTGCTACCTGGAAACGACATTATATTCACCATTAAATACAATTTCTATCGATATAGAAATAACAGCGCCTCATTCGAATGACCGCCATGCTAAATTCAAATAGCAGGGCAGCTATTTGAGCTCTGCAATGTATGTATGTCATTATGTACCCCATTTAAGGACAAGGAGCACTAATAAACAGTTACACTTATAAATCCTTTTCAGTTTAAAGACCGCAATAATCCGTTACCAGTAGGTATCTAGTGCTACACAGGACATTACCAGACATAGGAGAGAACCCTTTAAAGTTGTGTTGCCTCGGTAGGCACGCAGGGTTGAGGTCATAGGGTGGTAGTATAGAGTTACGAGATCGGCGCAGTGACTAATATAAAGCTGCCAGTAGTCGATGAATAAACAATTTTAATAATGATGTGACTGCCTCATTAGTCTAGTGGTCCTAAGCGCGACTGGCACGCTAGAGGTCCTGGGTTCGATCCCCAGGTCGAGCAGTGTTGCAGTCTGGTTTTGTGCCCGGTTAATGGCAATAGGCTCGCCCCTATTACATGGGCCCTAAACATACCGGCTAAATGTGGGTGTACTTTATGCCTATCCCTTCGGGTAATACAGGCGTGATGGTATGTGGAGTGCAATAAATATATTGAGTATTGAGTAATATGTTAATAATGATGTAACAAATTAAAATATATTTAAAGTTTAATCCGTAAAACTCCATCAAATTTATAACGCTACTACTACGTTTGAGGTCCTGGGTTCGAGTCCCAGGTCGCGAAGTGTTACCGGATTTGAATACAGTTAGTCCCATGTAATAGGGAACGAGCCTATTGCCATGGGTATGCCCCCTATTACATGGGGGACCCTGAACATACCGGCGCAGTGTGGGTATACATTAGAACACCTCTGCCTAACCCTTAGGCGTGGTGATATGTTAATTTATAACTCCAGTCAGATCCCGACAGTGCTTCGAAGGACAAGCGCTAGTTATGATTTGGTATGCGTATTCAAATGTTTTCGAGCCAAAGAAGATTTTTTTAAGTTTGGGTATGCACAAGTCTGCTGCACAACGTTATATCATAATGAGATCACATCACATGACTTTCCGCACAATAATATAACAATTCACTGACCATCGCAACTCGTACAAAGTAAATATTTATTTTATGTGAAGATAAGGGAGTAGAGAATAATCAAATCGTCACTATGCAGGAAAACCTTAGGTACCTACCTATTATTTCGTAAAATTTTATATTCACTGCATACCTACGTTCGTTGTTTCTTTGGAATAAAAGATATATTATATAGGTACCTAAAGTTGCAAAGGACAGTGACGATGACGAGGAAAACTACTCAATGCCTTCTCCCCGCGCCGTCCTCGCCCCTCTCGATGCATACCAGTATGCACTGTCCTTAACGCGTAAGGGTTTCCGAATAATAATTTTGTCGACATGATTATAATTAACTAGGTACCAATGTCCACCACCTATCAGTCGACAAACCTTATTGGAATCTAATATGAAAAACCTACCGCCTTTCAGAGATAAGAAACAAATGCAATGGTGAAAATTGAGTTTTAATACACAACTGTATGTGTTTCAATAATATTAATAAGTGAGGCCATTGTTAAAAATCAAATTTAATTTGTTAGAATTAAGAGTAGATACCTATTATAATACCTAATTATTCTTTACTTTTAACATAACACCAAATTCCAAAGTTTTATATAGATTTACCCTCCAAAGACCTAAGGTACATCTAAATCCACCTAAAATAATAATAACATTATAAAAAGTTACCATTTTTAAAAACATGTAAGTAAGTCATATGCACTGCAGGTGCCCAGATAATAAATGGCAAAGGTCAACACTATCTCAGAGAGAGAAAGTGCAAATACATACTACCAACAGAATAAGTTTTCCCTCAAGCATTTAACTTTTCAGGTGTGGCAACTTCAAGAATGTGGAATCCCCTCCCCAGATAGGCTTCTAAGAACTAAATTGAAACTGTGATAAGATTATTTTGTGAATCACCATTACATATTGAGCACTAAACCTGTTTTACTACCTATAGGTGCATTGGTGTTTAACAAGTTTTTATTGCAACTACTGAATAGGTATATAGTAACAGTTATGTGAAGGAAATTGATGATTTTTGTAGCCATATTTTCTGAAATCATAAAAAATAAAGTAGGAATTGTAAAAGTGTCTATATGAAATGGTTGATTTAACTGGGCTAAATTTAGGTTTTAATTACAGACATGGTTGGAGTCATATAAACATTAAACCTACCTACACTAATTTCCAGTACCTACCACATGCATTACATAGCACTCACAGAACCTACTATATTATAATTATATACATAAAAAAAATAATTTATAAAAAATCTTATTAGCATTCACATTAAAATCAGATGTTGCAACTTTTCAAAATTCTAATAAGACTATTTCCTTACAATATTCTTGTTGTGTGCTATGTATCCAGATTCCATTAAGACAATATTCTTATTGTCTTATTGGAAACTTACATTTAAAGTGACCGTTATTACCCAAGAATACAGCTCAATAACCTTGCAATTTTTTAATCTAAAACAGTGTTGATGCAATATAATAAAACTGACCGAACCTCAACGGGACGGGGTATACTTCAAGTATCTGAGAAAAACCACCAGTCATTAAAAATGTATTTCTGACTGTAAATTTAGTTACTGAATATACTAGGAATGTAAAATAATAACACTACTTCAACTTAAAGATCTGTAGTAGGTGACAGTAATCAAAATGAAGTTACAATTCAACCAAAAAAAATATGTTTGATATTTTTTTTAAAGCCATTCCAATAATGTATTAAAACTATAATTTGGTGAAACATACTGTTTGTATAGTACTATATCACAGGAAAATAGAATCAAATTCTTACCTTTGGATCCAAGCCATAGTCAATGAGTTTGCGGTAATCCGGTGTCCGGCCAACATCGGAGTCCTTCCCAGGTACTTCTTCAATGGGTATTTCTCCATTGCCCTCCGCCATTCTGCACATTCATTATAATTTTACACACACTACACTTCCAACACCCTGCATTTTTGGGTACTATACAAAGTTAGAGTAAACTATATTATGAGTTATTGCACTAAATATTGGGATCTCTTATGGCTTGCCTACAGATGATGTCATTGAGCAGCGATTCAAGGAAGCCACGCGTGTGAGCAATGCCAACAAACGATTTTAGTGTAATAATATATTTTATATTTGAATAATACTGTGGAAAAGAATAATATTTACCTTTATTTTGTAATTTTTGTAATTTTGGAAGAAAATGATAACTCTCTAATCGTCCGAAAAACAAAAAAACAAATGATGTTCAAACATATGAAACTGTGAAACAATGGGATTGTGCACTCCTCATTCCATCCGGGTGAAGGTGAAATTTCAAAAAGCGAATGCGCGGGTCATTGCATTCTTCTAGTGAAGTGACACAATTTTTGAGCCTAAAAACGAAAATCGAAATTATGTCAAAAAATCTAACAACACCACTAATATAAAGGAGATGCGAATTCCGGCGGTCAATGACCGAAATAACATAGCAAACTGTGACAGCTCTTTAGAAACTGCTACACATAACACTTAAAACGAGTATTCACTTTAAAACACACATTTACAATCGTCTTTGAGTAAAATATAAACACTAGAAACTTTCAGCCTATAAAACTTTGATGAATGCAAAACTGCAATAAGTTGAGAGTGCAACTGCATTGCACCCGATAAGAACCGGCCGGCGCGCGCCTCAATTTCCAAAAAGAATCCAGTTGGAATCACCACAAAGGATGCCAGAAGATAGAAAACACTTTAACACACAATCACTGAACGACTAACTCAATCAAAAACACTGTACACGAAAATAATTACCTATTAATTTTGCTAGTTGGTGGCCGAGACAGATATGGCGGCGCGACGTCAACGTGACCGCCAGTACGGGGTTCTCATAACGAGTATAACGACGCGCGCGGGACATGCAACGAGGAGTGCATTCAAAGTTTTAAAAGGCACTAATTTTCTTTGTTAACTTTGACAACCTCTCTGTTTTAAAACTAATTGTGAACGCATCGAACTATTAAGTATTTTATTGCACAGAGAGTTTTTGCAATGGTTGCGATTGCGAATAATTTTGAATGTGAAAGAGCGCGGCGCGTCGCGCAAGGCTGCCGGCCGCGAGGTGAGACAGGCTAGCGGCAAGACGGCCACGAGCGAGAAGCCGAGAATGAAGGGGGGAGGGTGTTGCAACCGCCGGTGCAGGCGTGCAGCAGCGACGCCGCACCGAGCTCGCCTGCATACTTGCATACATACGCACACTTGCAAACCCTTTGACCTTCGTTCGCAATCGATTCACTGCAAGTTTTGCCTTTGTTGTTTTGTTACAATTACTAAGGTACTTTGGTTCTGTCTCCATAGGTTTTCAGTCAGTATCAGTACATAAAATACTTGCCAAACCAATTAAAAAAAACTCAGCAAAAACTATCTTATTGGAATCCGGCAATACCTACTTATTATGATAATTTTCAGTGACAAATTATAATATTGGTGGTTGCTAGTACCTTTCAAATAGAACTTATTAGTTAACTCACACAGCTACCTACCTATATAATATAAAACAATTATCTATTTGTATTCAGCATTTTTTTGTAACAGCCCTAAACAACACATTAATAACTAGTTACTTACAAAAATAAAACAATACAATGCTGCTTTTAAACCAATATTACAATTTGAAAACATCACACAAAACGTCACCTATTTAGTAATCGACGTTGTCCAATAGTAGAACAAGGTTCATTACTCTTTGATATGAAAACGAAGGGATAAAAGAGTTAATCGCAATAACCCCTCGTCTTTCTTTAGTTAGCTTACACCTGCTGATCATCGAAGCCGTATGTATTCGCGACACATACACATATTTAAAACTGGCCTTCGTACTTTACTTAAAGTGTATGTGTAAGTATGAAACTCGGATCTGTATCCGTCGTATAATGTGGGTAGGTAGATAGAGCAGCTACTGCGAGTGCGGGGTGCCTTGTACGGACAAGGTTCCAATACGACCCTTTCACTTGTAATTTAAATCTTATAGGAAGATAACATCAAGTCGAAAATCGCTTAAACATTTTTCAGACTCTTCCTTTCTTCACAAAGAAATAACTTTGGTGTTGTCTGGTAAGTCTTATAACAGCACGACATACTCACTTCCTTTCTCACATTTTCTTAATATTAATACAGTTAAAAGAACACAACAGCAAAACGAACTATCAACGTAACCGGTGTTGGCTAGGTCTTGGGAATAATATTTCTTTCACATAGGTACCTAGGTAACTTTAATTCACGCCTGGCAAAAAAAAGTAATGATAAACTTATAACAAATTATTTAAAGAAAAACCGATATTTGGTATCTGTTTAAATAACCGTTACTTATGGTTTTCCCTGCACTATTTTCGAAATTTGACAATGATTTGGGAATTCAGTGTCATTTTGTCTCATTTTTATTTATTTTATTCATGTCAACCAGCTTTTCTATCACCATTCAGCCAATTTTGTTAAAACTTTTTGGATTATGCAGTAGAATATAACGTAAAAACTACCTGATAAATCGTAAGTAAACTTTGACTTTTCATTTATTTCCGAGAGTTTGGAAAACTTACGTCAATTAATTACTCACCAATACTCGGGACCTTAGAAATAGCACGAACCATCCGTCACGGACACTCACATCTATAAATAACCATTTTGCAAACACATAGCACAGCAAGCTCGCTCCGCTTGCCGCGCCGCGTACTACATTTCGCGATAAGGTACCTACTTGTGTAGTGCGTATTTTAAATACGTCAACAGTTCATTGACCCGCGCGCGGTTTCGCATCGTACGTTGCTGAATTTATTGTGTCTGTAGATTTGTGGGTCACTGTACTAGCTGACGTCAAATTGGGGGCCCAGACGACGATGACGTCACCTTATCAAATTAAACTAGTCGGTGATTCTAGTTCTATGTTATAATAACGTGTTCACAAAACTTGTACCCAACTACCATGAATTATAATGGCCGCCCTAATCTGACCTGACTCAGTTTGAATAATAGTGTAAAGTAATCGTGTCTATCATGTGTGCCGAGGTCATTGCTATTTGTTTATTTTTTGTTAATTCAAGGGCGCCTTCACGGCCGGCAGAAGTAGGTAGGTAATCATCGCTACTGCCTCGCAAATATTTTTATTATGTTTTTGTATTTGTAACAAAAGTATCTGGTCTAAACCGTCCATACGACTGGTTTGAAATTATAAGCTAATTCTAGTGTTAACAAAAACTAAACCTTATAGTTACCTATCTACGTTGTAAAGCGCAATTAAATTGTGGAAGATTCTTGCCTATTGTCGCGGACTGCGGCGGAGGTTTTCGACCTTTTGCAGAGTGCGCGGCCGCGTCGCGTCGCATGTATTCAATAGACCACAAACTGTCTTTTTTTTCTTACTATAGACACGTCTGGCCTGATGTTACAGATGTGCCTTGAAAATTATGGTAGCAGCGCGCTTTTTGAAAATTGTAAGACGTCCTAGGTTTATTCTACAAACATATTATAAAAAGGAACATTTTAAATAGTTATTACTTTTTAAGAAAGTACCTCTCTCATAAATGTTTAATATTTAAGATGGGGAAACACTTGAAACATTTTTTTTTTTACTTCAGTGCAGAATAACTGCACCAATAATACCCAGCCAAGTTCATGTTGCTCCCATGGATTTCATGATAGTTACATAATTCTAATAACACTGTACGACACATACATGCACTACCTATCATGAATCAACACTGACTTCCTCATTTCTAATTTTCTAACGTTTACATTACACAGTGCGTAGAAGATTGGCCTCTTGAAAAATTTAGATCATGAACTGCACGCGGGGCGTTAGTTAGCAAGCTGCCAATTAAACGTAATGATGACGTCTCAGCCCCACGTTGCTGTACTAGGTATATACCTAGTCAATAGCTACCGAAGTTTATGTTGACCGCGGAATTTCTTAGTATAATTTCTTTGCTTCCGCAACTAAGAAATAGAACTACATACCTACTATCAATCTCAGGAGTCTAGATGACATTCACGCAATCGATATAAATCATTAATTTTAAATAATAAAAAAGAAAGCTGGAAGTATAGTAAATACAAAATTAAGGATCTGGCTGATTATTGAAAAGGATTTTATGTAAATTAATCAAACTTAATGTGGCTAGCACCCCATATGACCCTCACTCGCGTTAAAATAAACCACAAAATAGTCCATTGTCAACAGGCCTCTACCACCAACCAGACCCAGTCACCTAAACAAAACTAAATCTAATCGACGCCCTTCTTTTTTGCCAATACACTCTATCTACTCTAAACTCCGACTTAGGTCCTTAGACAGACGTGACTGGCCTACTGCCACCTCAGCTTGCTTATAATCTGGGTGGTATGTCCGTCCGTCACTTTAGTTCACTTCCGGATATTGTGGGATGGATTTTATCCCTCAGGGGCCGTATTACCACGTATTAATGCCATCATTTTTAGGTTGTGAGAGAGGGATGCCGCTCTACAGGTTAAATAGTGGCGTCCCTCTTTTACAACCTAAAAATGATGGCATTAATACGTGGTAATACGGCCCCTGGGTAGCTCTAAGTATAGTACACTTTCAGCAACTTAAAAAGTATGGACAAGTCCAATTTTAAACGTTTATTAGAACTAGTGATTACTAGATTATGTATTACTTTACCTTTCATTTAATTACATTTTAACACACATCGGTATTTTCATTATATTTCTAAGGTCCCAGTGATGTTAGATTCGGGTCAAATGTGAGTATATTCTGGTAAAATTAATTGTTAATCGTCTAATGTTTCCTTACTTTGACGATATGAATGATTTTCCAAATAAATCATAAGAGTAAGGTTTCGTTTTATTTTTAATTTGTACATACCCAATATAGCTATGATTGTCAAAACAATACACGAATGAGAGCCTGGGATTTTCTATACAAGACATTTTATCGAGATTCTCGAATATGTACCTACTGAAATAAAAGATGTTTCTAAGGAAGACGTGAAAAAGACAAAAATATTTTTGGAGGCAAAAGTTTCAATATCAAATAAGCGAATTCGGACAGATAAATGAAAAAAAAAACATATATATCAACATCAACAGGTGCCGAATTGCCGCCACAATCTGTGAATTCTTTAGCTGAAAATCTGGAGCACTCGTGTGCCATTCAATGTACTAACTTATGTATGTATGTGTCTCTATTTCCATCTTGATCTGCGTGTCAATGTTACTTCTCGAGTGCAAGTGCAATGATTGAATTAAATTCGAAGACCTTTCTTCACTTTATTATGTATCCACAAACAAACATACCAATCATGCTTCTATGGGAATAGAAGCATGATTGGTTTAAAAAAATAGTATGGTATGTTTATATTTAAAGGACAAAATAAATAAAACGGTGATCAACCTTGCCTAAAGGTTGATCACCGTTTTTATATCGTAACAGGGGGCGAGCCTATCGCTAATCCAACCAATAAAATGTAATACCGTCTATCTATTTATCCTGTATTTTCCCACTGCGGGGCAAAGGCCTCCATCTACCCGTTTCCACAATCTTTGTTTTCTGCTATTGACGGCAAGAGGACTGGTCCTTTTGGTCCTTGGTATGCCACGCACACCTAGTCGGTGGTTCTTTTAGCTACAGCTTATCTGCCATGTGGCGAACGTGTCCGTCCCAATCTCATTTGAGTATAGCAGCTTTCCGGACAGCATCCATGATTTTGGTTTTGCCGCGTAATACCGTGGTCCTCAATTTTCCGGAGACAGAATTGAACACAATGAACAACTAGTAAAACAAAAATAGTTTTTCACTGAACAGAAGATAAACAATTACCATACATACTAAGACATAAAGTAAACTTACCAAACTCGCAAAGAATATAATAATTTACCGCAAACAATTATTAAAATTAACAAAAAGATAAATATTTTTTTACTTAATTAACCGGACTCCTTACCGGAATCTTTGTTCCCTGAGACCTACAATTTGGGTGTCTTCAAGACGAGAGTGAATAGGTACCTTCTAGGCAAGCGCGCTCCATCGTAGACCACTTCGATGCTTAACATCAGGCAAGTTGTGGTCAAGCGTAAGCCTATCAGTGGTAAAAAAAAAACTTACTTTACTCACCCAAACAAAATTTTTAAAAAGGGATGATGTATGCCGACCTTCACTGAATATCGCACAGCGGTTTCACTAGTACCAATATTGTATTTATCAAAAAAAAAATTATATACGAAATAACATTAAAAAATCATTTTTGTAGTTAACGTAGCTCAGAACACTTCACTAATTTAATGGTCACTCTCGCTTGGTAATGCACTTCACTTTGTTATAAAATTGTGAATAAGAAAGTGATATTGCGCCAAATAAATTTAAAATTCAAAATTGGAATTGGATCGTCCCATTGGACTGACCCTATTTAACCTCAGCAATTGGGGTTTCTTAGCGGAAAATAAAAGAACAAGAATTGTCACCGGTCGTAAAAGATTACTCTCACCTATCACAATTTCTCCCCATTGTTCGGACATCCATTAATTTTTTTATTTCTTTATGCCGTGGCAACGGGTTTGTCTGCTCTTCGAACAAAAGCAGAATGGATGAAAAGACGGCACGGTTAAATTATACAATTCATAAGACGGGTCCCGACGGATGTATGGAAAGTTCGAAAGGAACCTAGCCAGACAGAAGGGTGAAAGGTCTAAATTCAATGTGACATCTGACCTTACCTATCTGTCTATTGTATATCTAGGCTATTATAAGGATGGGATCTATCTTTTCTTATATTCGCAAGCCCTAAGTAATCCTCTTTTTGCGAAACAATATTGATAAGAAACTTTCTCACAAGATGAAAGGGATTCTTTTGAGTGATTCTTGTTTAGTTTAGGGTGCATACCCGATATTAGTTTAGTTGGTAGATATCTTATAGTACCTAATTCTGTATAGGTTACATTTGCACATAAGTATTTTGGAATCGCATGTTATTTACAAAATCTCTTACGGAGTTTAAAATCATCTAAAAGTACAGATAGACCTACGGACGGCTCTTGCAGTTTCGACAAGTTTTTAACAACAGCTTTAAGCCTAATCTCATTAAACAATATTCAAGTCACGCCGCTTATTAGAAAGCCATTCATCAATTTACGATGCTCGATAGCGACCGCACCGAAGCTCCCATGAAAGCTGCTAGTCTTAGAAATAAAAGCTAATAAGTCCAAACACACGTTTCAAAGGCCTATTCAGTTCTATACGCGTAGTACCACCCTACCATTAAGAAAAATCCAGTTGGGCCGCAACTTAGCATGGGAATGTTCAGGGGGTCAACGCCATTCGTTTCGCGTACTTGTCCTGGGTAAGCAGTGCGTATTATTATTGCGATAGATGTTTTTATTTTAGGGTCTGAGATCCGGTCTGAGCGCCCCCTCGCCGCCTTGCGGCCGGCTGACGTTGTCGGCCGTCTCGGCTCAAACTCCATTCGATACATCATCTCTTGATATACTTACAAGACAGACTAATAGCTGCAATATTCAATCTCGATGCTTTCAACTTTACAAAGTACATAACAATGTCAACAAAATGACACACAGCAAAATATTGAAGGTCGAGATAGTCGAGTAACGTTTGTAGCATATACATACTTCCAGTACATCTCAAATTATCAGTAGCTCACCACCAAACAACATTAATTAAAGATACATTTACATTAAGTACTTAAGTATAAATATACAATTATAAATCTAGGCTATTCAGATACGCGAAGTAAAGAGCGATAATAAGGCAAATAAAGTGATTTATTATACATTTCAAAATCAGACAGTAAATAAATATAATATTTAAAGTTAAATAAAAACATGCGTTCCCAAATGAGATGTGCTCGAATGTGCAACACACCTCGGTACGACCGGTTCTCTCGATCAATCTCAGCCATTGAAATCGCGAAAGCTATGGCCGGTGCGAATTTCACACCAGTCTAGTCTAGACTCTAATAATGTCGCAATAGGCAGCCTAGGTCTGTTCAATGCCTAGAACTGTGAGAATAAATAACGGGCCGCGACGCATGATTGAGCTCACTCGTTTTGTTATAATCTGACTTACAGTAAGTAACTTCTGATATGAGAATTGATTTCTTTGTATTTTTTTATAAAACGACTGGCATTCCGAGATGTAATTCAATTGTTTAGCATTATTCTATTTGGTTGGACTGTTTATTGGCTGTGTCGATAACATTGAAGATGATCCTTTATCATGGTTTCTTTTAAATTTTATTATTATAGCGTATTGTTTTCGACTACAGAACGGTTTTGGTTCATCGATTCAGTTTTAACTGCAGTAGGTATCTTTTTTGATAACCATACATAAATACATTTAAAAAATAAGTACCTCAATAATAGATAATCAATTAGAATATGCCAATTTATTGCCATCGACTTGTCACAATTCTGATGGTCTGAGTCACAATTTTGGACGCTATTACTGCTACCAAAGGCAACATAATGGAATATACTGATCACCAATACTGTGGCACTGCAGAAGTACTAGAAGCTCAAATAACCGTTAGATGGCTTCTAATGGGGTATGCCGATGTCATCTGTCTTTTCTACCGTGGAGATCTATGAGATGCGCTAGTAATTAAAAAGCCTGGCATGTACATATGTATTGTTACGCTGTTTACCCATACTGGGTAAACTCAAGCTCTAAGCAGCACTAAATACATGTACCGTTTGTGGTAGGTGTTTGCTGCATGACAAGTACATAATTGCCTTGAAAGACTTGCACTTAAAATAAGAGCATGCCTCTTTCAAATAAGCTATTAATTTTATATAAAATGACAACATTCCTCGTTTGTTTCGTGGCTGCAAATACTTTTGTAGGTGCTTAATAACCAAACTACCAAACTCTACAGAAACTCTGCAGTCTTTGACTCGGCACATCAAAAATATGAATATATTTGGCCTATGCGGCAAACCTCATTCTACAACAACTTTTGAAAGTTAAAGCAATTGTTAGACTTTAAACATACGCTATTACCAACAGGCAAGACACATGGATCGAGTAAACGTGGACCTGAATAATGTTATTAAGTACGTACCTATACTAACTGGTTGCTAGAACATTACGGAGGAATGCATAGCATGCGCGATCGATTTTCGACCTAGTTTGGATTGCGAATTCACTGCAGCCAAGCAAGTACAACTGCAGGTTTTATGTAACTACGGATTAGTTCGAACTTTAACGTCCCCTTCATTTGGAGAAGTGTAAGTTCTCCAAGTGTAATTTTTTAATGGAGAAAAGTAAATACGAACCAGCTTTAGCAATACTTCCGCAAGATTAACTAGAGTTATAATAAATTCAGCAATAGAGTTGATGGTAGAGAGATAAAATATTTACGGCTAATTTCTGAATAAATTACCGTAACCTAAGTACCTACTGAATTTAATAACTTTGGAGATCCAAGATTTATATACCTATGCTTAGAAGACAAGAAAAATAATCCAAGCATAATGAATTACAACAGCATGATTAGATTGTTACCATTAGGTTCGTTAGTATTGGATGACCTCATTTGTTATCAAAGAGTTTAGGGAGAATATCTGGTCTGAAACATAAAATGTTATGAAACCACACTAGAATTTATCAAGTACGGCATATTAACAATAAAACCACACTGGAAATTATCAAGTAGTATGGCATAGTAACAGTTCTACATAATCAGAGTTCACAGTTAGTTTTAACTTGACATCAAACAGTGGAGCAAGTTGATAAGATCAATAAAGACTTCCGGTACAAGGGTTGTTGTCTACAAAATAGAAGCCTTAAAAGTATTGTACCGTCGCAACACATGCACTAATGCATCGTGTGGGACGCCGCCGCGCCGCCATCTGTCTGCGGCTTTACACGCATCATAACTGTATTAAAACCTCATACATACTTATAACAGCTTGTAATAAAACGCCATTAAAAATTAAAATAGTTTTAATGCCATTTAGTATTTCGTGCGTTACTATAATTTGTATGAAAATATTATTATAAGGTTAACTTATTATCAACTGCCTCATTAGTCTAGTGGTCCTAAGCGTGCCTGCTACACTAGAGGTCCTGGGTTCGATCTCCAGGTCGAGCAAAGTATTAGATATTGGGTTTTTCTATGAAATTCTCAGTAGCAGCTCTAATCCTGGATGTGTGGCCTGTTAATTGCAATAGGCTCGCCCCCTATTACATGGGACCTAAACATATGGCGAACTGTGCGTGTACATTAGTACAACCTTGCCTCTTGCCTATCCCTTCGGGGAATATAGGCGTGATGGTATGATGACGATGATATACCTACTATGAATAAAACTATTAAAAAAGTACGTTGCCCCCACTAAGATTTTTTCCACGGTCTTTGGTAAATAATTGTGTAGCATACGTTACAAAACAAATCTGACATACACAATGCACCCAGACCCGGATAAACTACTTACAAGTACTTTCCAAAGTGACATTGCAAAAGGTTTCAACGGTATTAGCACTGCCTTTGTGACTTCTACAGATTATTTTATAAAATAAAACGACACTAATAATCTAGATGTTTGCAAAAGCTATAAAATTAAATGATAATATCGCAATTAACTTAAATAGGTTAGAGAGTACGATTTTCCCGCCGTGGTACGTAATGGCGCGAAAGCCTTTTACCTACCTCGACTGTCAAATGTACGGATCTGTGGCCTACATTTTAGCGTGTCAAAAACTCATTGAGCTATCTGACATAATACAAGAAGCACTTTGGTTATTTAGCCACGAATACTACAATTTGAATCGCATGCGAGAATTTCATACGATACAATTAATTAATTAACTTTATATAGGTATTAATAAAGAAACACTTTGTACCCCTTTTTAAACACATTTGAAGGATATGTATAATGAGGATAAAGTTTAAAAACTTGACTGAAACTATTAAAAACTTGAAGAGGTAGGTATAGATCATGTTGTAGGCAATTTCTGCTTCCTCCATGGACCATGCTAGATAACTAATGGTAAGTTTTCAAACATTTTCGAATCCATTTCCTTTTTTTTTAACCAATAAAGGTTTTTGTATATGAGAGTTCTGGGGTTTTATTTGATTATTGCCATCTTTATCAACTTTGGGACTACACAGAGCTCTTGGAGCTACCTTGAAGTCTGATGCGAAATAGTAAAGCGTGTTGGAAAATGGATGGCCCTATCCTTATCCATCCATAATAAATGCGAGAGTGGACCGACTCTTACGAATGTAATATGTATCCGGTTACCCTAAATTTGCATCCAAATCTAAACGATTTTTCTACCCTCAAAATGCTAGTTGTAGGTACACACGACTACACATCAAGCTATACAATTCGAGTTTAACTTATCTCATTGTATAGGCTTTCCGAACAATTTAAAGCCAGCCTTTGTATAGCTTGATGAGTAGACGTCGTACCTCCGTCGCTCGAACCTCATCACTTTTAAGTTTTAATCTGCAAAGAAAACTTATTGGCTAAACCTCCTTGTTGTATAACCACTCAAACTGGCTTAATAATTAATAAAATGATTTTGGATCCCAAATAATATTTAAAAATAAAAACACTCTCATTGTTTTTTAATTGCTAAAAGGCTGCAACTGTTATTTTTTGCTACAGCTTCAGACAGTAATAAACCAATTTAAAAATAATGTCAAAATGAGTTTATATCTATATTTTTTCACATGCACCTAACAATCAATCAATAATCATAAATATCAACCCAGTTAATATAGTCCCACTGCTGAGCACGGGTCTCCTCTCAGAATAAGAGGGATTAGGCTAGTCCGCCACGCTAGCCTACTGCGGATTGGCACACGCCATCGAGAGATCTTTTCCACGTGTTATGCAAAACTTTGAAAAGTCAGAGGTTTTTTTATGAGATAACTCTGCAAACGAGCAG
Organism: Subacronicta megacephala; assembly: GCA_958496365.1. Taxonomy (NCBI): domain Eukaryota; kingdom Metazoa; phylum Arthropoda; class Insecta; order Lepidoptera; family Noctuidae; genus Subacronicta; species Subacronicta megacephala. The sequence continues at coordinate 2,299,148 of OY292523.1, read as the reverse complement.
GCGCTTCCTGTTTGTAAGTAGTTATCACCGTCTATGGACATCTACAATACCGAATGAGTTGCAGATGCGTTGTCAAGCCTATTTAAGGAAGGGTATTATTTAGACGATCACCAGAAATGTTTTTAAGATCCTAACCCTAAGCACCAAATATTCTTTTTGCTTCCCAAAATAGATAAATGGTAACCAAATTTGAACACAGATGGAACAACAGAACAAACTATGGGTTTAGGTTAGGTTAGAACTGCGACCAGGACCTAATTCGGCCTATTTAACTAACATTTTACTGAAGTATTACCTATACTATTTGGCTATATTATCATATTTTAATTAATTTCGTGAATTTTAAAGGCGTCCATATATTTTTATGGCTGTCAATAATAAGAAAAAATTGATTTATTTGATAACATTTTAGGAAACGTAATTTGGTGACCATTTATCCATTTTGGTGAACGTTTCGATTTTTATTGGTAGTATCATTTATTTAAAATTTAAAAAACCCCCTACAGTTTCATTATGTCTTGACCGATTTTCTTCAAACATATCGAAGAACACTCCCGAGTAATTCACCTTTCAAATCGGTTCATCCGTTCGGGAGCTACGATGCCACTGACAAACACACACACACACACAGACAGACAGACAGACACGTCAAACTTATAACACCCCGTCGTTTTTGCGTCGGTGGTTAAAAATAGGTACATTTTTGGGGGGCGTTTAAACACAAGCCTTTAAGGAAAGTGAGAAGGAAAGGGACTGAAGGAGGAATTGGGCGCTCCACACTCACCGTGCGAAACGCAACAGTATGTATAGTGGGAGGATAGTACTTCCACGGTCGTGCCGATCCCCTCATGCTGGCATGTAGACATGCCAGCGAAGCACTACTACTACACGAAATATTTTTTCATGACATGGGGCATGTCATCGAAAGGTTGAATGGTTGAAAAACACTGCTTTAGATACAACATCTATGATCACGGGTAGAATCTCCAACCGAAAATAGCAAGTAGTTTTTTTATTCTTTTCGACGTCAAGATTTAGATTTAGAAGGTTCTATGTTCAACTGTATGTATTTTTTAAGAACGTTCACTGATTTCTGGGGTTTTCTATGAATTTCTCAGTAGCAGCTGGGAGTCTGGATTCGTGGCTTAGGGCTTATAAAGAAGGCTTATAAACATTGTATTATATGTGTTCTAAACAGGCAGTGGCGTAGCTAGGTAACCAAAGGCCCTGGCGCAAAAATTAACTAGGGCCCCAACTAAACTATTTAAAATTGTGTATTCGCAAGTTTCAATCAAAGATGTTCGAGAATTGTTGGGAATTCCCCTGTACTTTTTCAAATATGTTGCCAATATTAAAGTCGCGTCCCTGGAATCTGGATTTATTTATATTCCGAATGTGGGAGAAATTTTCATTAGTTCAATTATTTCAAGTCAGATTCCGTGGGGGCCCCGGGGCACTGCCCCGTCTAGCCCTCCAGTAGCTACGCCACTGTAAACAGGGTTATCGGTTAAACACTAAAAACCTATCAGGCTCTTTGTTTACTAACATCACAAACAAACAATTTTTGTACTGTGACTTTTTACAAAACATTTTTTTACCAAGGATAAACTTTCAAGACTAACAAGACACTAGCGAGTGCATTATTTGTAACTAGACGCCGCCGCCTTCAGTCCATGGAACCCTCTGTGAATAAAATTGCACACGCAGTTGACCGGTTTCTATACCCGCGCGTGTTGCCTAGCGACATATTTAAGATCTTAGTATTTTAGGATTACTTACTCTAAAAACTTGATGCCTACTGCCTTATGAGGTTGCTATATCTAGTGCCCAAACTTGTATATTTTACATAGATTTTGTACTAGATAAATACGGCAGCAAGATAAAGTTTGATGTAGGCACAGATTATTTTCCTAATCTGAGGATGTAGGATTCAAATTTCAACAGCATGTTCTATACTTAATACCTAACGTTTTTATTTGGGCATATCGGGCATATACTTACTAAGTTATATATTTCGAGAAGCCATTGCGAATATGGTCATCTAAATGACAAAAAAATATATATATTTATTCTTATTCATATGTAGATCATATAAAGACACTTTTACAAGTCAATGTCTTATATTTTTGGTCTGCTAAACGGTAAAGCCATTTCCTCTACAAACTCTGTTATGCTACGGTTTACTTTTGATTCAATGCGTTCTTAATTGTATAGATGCAACCCTGTTGTTGAGTGCACCTGGAATAGGTACTTACGTAGGTATGTAGGTAAGGTAAGCAACGGTGAAAGCTGCCCAGTCTAGCGTCTAGCGCAGCCCTTGCTTTGTATAACGTCAATTTACACTCTAAAGAGGAATTGAGTCCATGCTCCTACAAAATGAGAAATTCTCTAAAGAAATTATTTTTTTGGAAGACAATTATACTAAAATCTTTGGTCTAGTGGTCGACTATCGACTAGTTAAAAGCAAGTATCCTTAGGATTTTTTGGTAGTAGTTTGGATTAGTGCCCGGTTAATGACCCAGTAATAATAAACTCGCCCAGTAGCCTCCTATTCCATGGGACCTAAACTTACCAGAGAACTGACGGTATACATTAATACACCTCTACCTAACCGTTCGGAAATACAGGCGTGATGTTGTGTATTGTAATAAGACTGCGTTAATAAGTAGAACCGCCGAACTTCCTGAACGCTTTGAAATTGCATGCAAGTGCAATATGCCAAAGAAATAAGGTATGACTTGCTCTGGCAAGGCGTGTTCGGAGCGCTCAATAAGTTTGGCGTCACTTATGTAGGTAGATAGGTACGTAGGTACTGTGGAGTTCAAGGTGGTTCAAGTATAAAAGTATGAGTGAGCCAAGATTGAGATGGGTCAGTTTCAGGAAGTTCGAAACTACGAGAGATGAGAAAAATAAGAATGGAAGCATTTTTTGGGTAGTTTTCTCGGGTCTTTTCTCTGATAATTTGAAAATTACAGGGCTACATGTTTTCATAAATGGCGATTTGCAAGGAATGTTAGGAGGAAGGAAGTTATAATTCACGTACGAGACTCATTTTGGCTAGTTTCGCGGTTTCGAAGCCGAAACGTTTAACAGTTTTCATTCAGAGAACTAGTTATTGACACAGCTCAAACGATTAGCAAGCTGAAGTCTGAAGTGGTAATGGGCCAGTCACATCTGTCAGAGAGCTTGGAGACCGCGGCAGTGCCTAAACGCGATCTCCAAGTGGGGTGACAACTTGCGGAAGGCATCTGGGAATGACTGGATAAAGAAAGCCGAAGACCGGGCTCTGTGGCGTTCACTAGGCACAGTAGGCACAACATCCAACATTGGACGAATATGGACTGAGGATGATGACTCACTTTAGTACATAGCTTTAGAATTATTCATATCTGATGCGCGACTCGCGAATTTTTGCGCAAAATGAAACGTCCTCGTCCTGAGTCTGCTATATTGCTAGAATGAAAAACCAAACTGCTTCTTCGTTTGTTTCTGACAATGATTATACTACACAATCATACAATAAATATTTCACCATATACTTACATCTTAAAAAAAAGAGGCAGTAAAATTATACATTATTGTAGAATTAATCAATATTGTAATTTATACTCGCCATTATTTAGCTGCAACATCATTAAAATTGCGTAGCAAAATTTTAACGTGCAACACCGAGTTTTTCAGTCACTTGGAAATGGGGCTGCTGTCAATTTATTTCAAACCCAATTTTTTGGGTTTATTGAAATGTTTAAACAAATTGAATTGGTTTATTGTATTCTTTAGTTTAATCAATTTGTCGGTATGCATTTACGAGGACCAGATAGGAAAATTCGATTGGTAAGTCTATATTTTAGGTTATAGTGTTTCGATGTCATTGTAGGCTCTGGATTGACTGAATTTTTAATGAAATTATGATTTTCAGGCGTCAAACATACGTGGGAAGGATTAAATTTTCCCAGTTTGACACCGTATCTACGGCTAAAAAGATCATTGTCGCTACTGAAGAGAATGTTTTGGCTGCACTAAATTTGAAGACTGGTAAATTGATTTTATTGACTGTATCCGCTTTTAATATTATCACCGGTGTACCCCTGATAGTCTGCTTCACATTTGCATACATTTGCTTATTAATTAGAATCTAATTTAATTAAGTAGACTTTTTGAATGTTGTGTACTAATGATAAATTTTATGTTATGAACCCTGTAAATTCACCTCTTATTTTATCAATTTTCTCCACTTTAGGTTACCTTAATTATTGAAGAAGAAACATTTGTCTATGAAAGCAGTATTGGATTCAATGTTAATTGTTAGTTCATCTGTAAAACCATCTCATATAATGTGTATTGATATAAAATATAAGCTTGGTTGTCAACATTTCATAAACAAAGACAAACAATAGTATTGTTACAATTCTTGTCATTGTGTGATGGTACTATGAAATGTGTGTCTTACATCAACTTGATGAAAAGTAGATGCTCTTCAGGTAGTTACATTATTAATCACTCTGTTTATTAATGCTGTGTATTTAAAATATGTAAAGGCATTTACATCACTTCTTAGTTCTCTTCCACTCATACTATATAATACTATATGTGCATTAATGTTGAAAACTGTCCCCCTTTAATAATAAACATACATACATATTATAACCTGTGCATAGCCATACAATATTTTGTTTGTTTTCCTCAAGAATGCTATATGAGACTTTATTAATACAGGCTTAATATGCTAAACAATTATTAACATTAAACCATGTCCATATCCACACTCAGTATATTTGATTCCCTGTCTCAGTTTTAATTGAATATGATGATGAGTTAATGTTTATTAGGTCAAGTGGTATGGCGTCATGTGTTCGAGAGCACCTCCACGGGAAACATTCAGCTGCTACATGTGACAGAGAAGGTGGTGACAGTGTCGGGAGCCAACCCTTACTTGGTACGAGGATGGGACTCCACCACAGGTTTGTATATGTGATTGAAATGGCTGACATTCATGGGTGTAGCTGAAGGGTGGGTTTTGATGGTTCAAACCCCTGAAATGTTGAAAATATTACATTAATATTGTATGAAAAGATGTATGATTGTGGATGAATCAAAAGAGATATATGCAAGGGTAATAGTATAGGCAAGTCACAAATATAAGTGTTATTTTATGCATATTTTTGATATTTTACTTTCTTGAATTCCCCAATACTATAACTTGGCTATGCCTGTGCTTACATTAATCATTATAATAAAATAAACTTACTTGCAACTCAGTATCAAATAATAATTACTATTCAATTCAGTATTTATAATTTTTTTATTATACTAATTACACTTCATAATTAACATCATCTAAGGAACAATTATTATTATAATCAGAATTTGTCAAATATGACACACAAAACATTCTATAAATTTAATTACACCCAACTACTGAGTAAGCCTCTATTTATAATACTTTGTATAATGGGCACTTATAAACTGAACTTTATTTTTCTAGGGGTTCTGTTATGGGAATGGTCACTAACCCTTCAGAATGATGAACAAGCAGACTTCTCAGAATGGTGGGTGCAGAACAACATGCTGGTTCACATGTTGCCAGTGTTTGGTTCACATATTGAGGTTACCATGTACAACCTGCTTACTGGCCAGAACAGAGGTGCTACAGCTAAACTGCCGGCTCCTTGGACTAATGATGGGTAAGTATCTTTTTAAATGTCTTGTTTGGATTAGATTTTACACATGTTTAAAAGACATTGACCCCTTTTCCTCGCTAATGAAGTAATTTCTGTCTGCATGAGCGATTCTTGTGTTTCTGGTTGCATTAAGTTTTTTTAGTTAATTTTCACTAAACCTGTTTTGTAAAAATATTTGAAAAGCAACAAAACTTATTGAGTCACTAACATTAGATAATAATTATGTTTGTCTATTTGTATAGACTTATCTGAGAAACTACTGGAGTGATTTTGATATGTCTTAAGTATAATTTTAAAAAATGTTCTGGAAGGTGGATGTTATTATTATGAAGGGTATTACCTATGTATCAAAAACATGAACACCTGTATAAGCTAGGGCTGGGGCCACGGAGGAGAGAAAAAAGCGGAGATGCCGCAAGGCAAAATTTCTTTAGAAAGCAGCATCGCCTAAATGCGGGTGACAGGGGGACGAGGTACGGCGATGGCTCCACCCCACGATAGAAAACCCGCCCTTTATTTGTAAATCCATCTAGTGGTGAATGGAATTATTACATTCAAATTGAACTAGTTATTTTCATTTTAGTTCGTCTATTTGCCACTATGGCGTAACAAAGCATTATACTTTGATCCAGAACATTCTATGTGCGTTAGAATTAGGGATGTTAAAAAATAATCGATTATTATTTCATAAAAATCGATTTTTTATGAGCAATTTTTTTTTTTTTAATCGATTATTTATTAATCGATTTCTTTATTTTAAGCGTCCCCTTTTTCGATTTTTTTCCACTGGCATCTATTAAAAATTATAAGAAACACCGCTACCTGCTATCCATTTGAGTTAAGTTCGTTATTATTTTGCAAATTGTTCGTAGATAACCTTCGAGCAACAGGGAGTAGCCTTAGCGATTTATTACCAACCAAATAGTTCTGCCATTTTTTTGCGGGGGGAAATGTGCCCACAAGCGCAGTTCCGAATTACTACAAACAAAACTAAAACTGTAATGACGACACTAACACATACAAAATTAAACAATACCAACAAGCATTTCACAGCGCTGAAACAGCAAATAGCCGTCTAACCAGACGAAAAAACATGCAGCACTAAAACGCTTTTTAAGTTAAGGCTCTCTCGCTAATAAGAAAGGTCGAAAGCGCCGTAAAATTCATGGCGCTTTGACGCATACGCGTTTGGTTCAACGTTAAAGGTAACATCACTAAATTATTCATCGGCAAGAATTCGGATTTATCGCTCGACCGATACGTATTTTGTAAGGGTTAGCGGACTCAATGTTGGTACACAAATCTGATAATAATTTAAAATAGAATACACGAATTTGGTGTCTAAATGTAATTAAATAGAAAAATACGGTAAAGATTTATTTACATGTAAAATGTCATACCATGTTTTAGTAAATTTAATGTTCCAGAAAATAAAAATCGTTTTTTAAATAATCGATTTTTTTACCGCAAAGTCACAACTCTAGTTAGAATGGCTCATCAATTTAAACCGACTACCGACCAACAGATGGCGCATTTTTCTTATATTCAATTCTTGTTCTTGTTTTATGCATAAGGTATATAATTTATCTATAAAGTAACTTTTAGTAAGCAAAATAAACATTAGCAAGTAATTTGAGCAGAAAATTGGCTACGAATAACATGCATTGCTTGTATAAAAACACGTAATTTATAAGAAGTTGTTAGAAATCTTAGAATGCTTCTCTTCAACGGTAGATGTCTCTATCTTCAATCTGGCGATCAAGCTAGAAGATTTGTGTTTATAAAATGAAAATATTTATTTTAGGGACTTACAGTTTTGATCCGGAACAATTGTTGCATCCAACAACAGCGCACTTCATAAACAATGTAACAATATTAAAAACCTATTAAAATACGACGGATCCACGGATCCGAACGCGATCAAGATTCATTCGAAACTAAGGTTTTCGGCTCCGCCCACTGTGACGTCATGACCTAGTTGGAGGCGCATGACCTACTTGCCTTGTGGCATCTCCGCTTTTTTCTCTCCTCCGTGGCTGGTGCTTAAACACTTGTTTTAAACATTCCAGATGCATCCTAACAGCTCCATACTACACTTGCATATCAGGCGGTGCTGGCAGTCAGGAACTACTATCCCTGGACGTAACATCCAATGCTGTGCAGCTCATAAGTCGACCTCTTTCTGAATACATCACCCTCAACACATATGATGGAGGCATGCGCCCTCTAGACGGCAACAATGCTATACCAGCATTTACAGTAGATGATAGAAAGATTATTATGATAAGGGACAACCAGTTTGAGATGCTGAAGACGAATGTAGTGGATCCATCAGCTAGTGTTGCGCTGTTGGATGTTGCCAATGGACCGGTTGTGTTGCAAGCATGGACAGATGATGCTCAAGTAAGTTGTTGTATGTGCTAATGAAATTGATCATTTTTTGTTGTGGTAGGGCCACGCTGTTCGCAGCATGAATGGGCCGGCTTGACCGGGGAAGTACCACACTCTCGCAGAAGACCGACGTCCGAGTAGTAGCGTTTCGTTACTGCGCTTCGTTCGGTGAGCGAGAGGGCCGGAGGCCCAATTCCTCCCCCAATCCTCTTCCTTCTCCTTTTCTCCTTCACCTCCCTTTCCCTAAATAGGCTCGGCAACGCATCTGCAACTCCTTTGGTTTTGCAGATGTCCATGGGCGGCAATGACTACTTACCATCAGGTAGCTCGCCTGCTCGTTTGCCGAGTTATCCCATAAAAAAAAAAATACAATTTGTATGCAGTATAAGTTGTCGCCACAATGGGACAGGATCTTAGTTCCAGTTGGTTTTTTATATAACTAAACTTAGTCTTAATTGTCCGCAAGGGATTAAGCAGTCGTGAATTTTAATAGAAAGCGTTGGTGTAAAGACAACTGGGTGATATGTTTCGCATTTGTTATTATTTTCTTTACTTATTTCGAGATTTATGTATAAAAACGCGGTAATTCAGAACAGCTAAGTTTAGACGAGCAGGGTTATTTCGAAGAAACTGTAAGGTAATGTGTTTTTTGTATAATAATTTTGTCAGCCAATTCAAATATAAATTTTATTAGTTCATTTTAATATAAGACTTGTATAAAAAAACATATTTTTCTCAGGGATTCACGATAAAAGCGCACAGCGTATCAACAGGCGCCGAAGTCCCAGAACTACGGATGTCAGACCGCGATCTGAAGCTGCCAGACCCCGAGGTGTCCTCCGCCCTCTGTACCAAGTCCACGCGGGAACAGCTCATCTGCAGGATACTGTTCACCGGTGCTGATGACTCTGTGCATCTCATGCAGCAAGGAGGTAGAGTGAAATAACATAGTCGTTGGGGCATTATTTAAACATAATTATTTCTTAATTCCAAGGGTTAGAATAAAACGTATTATTGTGTAATTTAATTATGCATATAATATATACGATCATAACAGTTAACTTGAAATTCAATTTTTCCATATTTGTCCTTGCCATCAGTGTTTTAAGATGTAAAACACTAGTAGCCAATGATTCGTTCCGTTAATTCATCATCATAATCAGCCTATGATGTTCCCATTGCCGTAATCAACCACGCGGGTCCAGTGCGGGTTGGTATATGTCACATTACTACGAATTTTTGTTTCTGGGAACATCGTGAGGAAACCCGCATGGGGTTTCCTCACGATGTTTTCCTTAACCGTTTTGGGAACAGTGCAGACCAATGATGAAATAATTAACACAAATTAAAGTGCCTGTCTGGGTGCGAATCTACAACCTACAACTCGAAAGTCGCGGCCGTTACCACCGCTCCATCCAATAATTGATGTCATTGATTGTGATCGTAAGAAATTCTAGTAACTAACTCCCTATATATTTAGGTCGTGTACTCTGGTCTCGTGAGGAGGCTCTGGCCAACGTGGTGGCTGTTGAGTTCGTGGAGCTGCCAGTGTCGGACTTAGACGCTGCCATCGAGTCAGAATTCGACCAGAAAGAAGGTAGTAAAATAGTTTTTTATTTTTTATTTATCTCTTCATCACCTCAAGTAAATGCCTAATGGTATTAAGACAGCATTTGTACCAACACTGCATAAAGTAAATAAATAAATTTTTATACAGAAAAGAAACGAACAACTGATACGATTTTTTAGATGGAAACTAACTTAACATATAACAAACATACCATCACGCCTGTAGTCCCCGAAGGGTGAGGCGAAGGTGTACTATATACACCCACGCTTCCCCGGTATGTTTAGGTCCCATGTAATAGGGGGCGAGCCTATTGCCATTAACCGGCACAAATCCAGACTCCGAGCTGCTATAGGGAATTTTGGAGAAAATCTCAATAACACTGCTCGACCTGTTCATTGAACCCAGAACCTCTAGCGTAGCAGTCGCGCTTAGAACCACTAGACTAACGAGGCAGTGGGTAGAAACTATTTTTTATATAAATTAATCTTTGTAACTTTTGATCAACTATTTAGTGCAGAATTTTTAAACCCATCCCCACAGAAACACCTAATAATAATCCGTAATTTTATCAGAATTTATATAAGTACAGTATATAATATTTATTTATTTGTATCTTCTTGTTTTCTAGCTGCCAAGATGTATAGTAAGTACTGTAGAGTGAGTTTGTGTCATTGTGTGATGTTTAGATTTGGACGTGATATTATCTTCTTAAAATCCTGTTATCATTGTAGTGGTGGCCAGCACATCAAGCTACCACAAAATGTCAAATTTTCTCAGTTGATTTTGAACTTTATCTTTAACAATTTAAGGTTTAAAATCATTTGGAGATATTTGACTGTTTTGTATACCTTGACCTGCTGGCGACTGTACTTCACATAATTAACCCTTTTTGTTCGAGTTGTAATCAAAGATCTTCTGTATGTAAACCAAACCTCTCAATTTGTTCCTTCTCCAGCCAGTCTTGCAGTAATTATCCATATCGTTTTATCGAGTGTTTGATTGATTGCAAAACTACCTGGATATTTACTAAAAGGCTTGAAAAGCACAAAAATGTTACATGGTTAAAAAAGTGTTAGCATTTCCCAATTAGTTTTCTTTCTAAGAATTGTAATGTTTTTTTTTTACTGTAAAATACGTGTGTAGAGATCATGTTTGTCTTGAATATAGCGACTTACAATAAGAATAGGCAGTACATCGTTGAGGCTGTTCGAACGAATCCGTTGCGGAAAGATATTGTTTGCAAAAATCCCGCAATGGACATCTCCATTGCTTTTTCTGATTTCAAATAATATTGATATCAAATATCTCAAAGAAATAATAATCAAGCTTTACAATTGAGTGATGAATAGAACTTCTTATCGCTACCGGCGGTATGCGTTTGGAATGCCAAGCAGTTTCATGCAACACATTACATCTGCTTTCTTCTTTATATAAACTACAGTTTACATAAAAATGAATGATCTATGCAATTCATAAAATTCGTTAGCATTTATAAAAATATGTATGAATTTGTCAAACAGAATCCTCCGATGTTTCTGTTGTTTTTAATCAAAAAATGCCCAATTGCCTGTGCCCAGCACTCACGCAGTTTTCAGGATTTCGTGATAATGTGTTGTGTGATATTATGTTTTCTGTATTTATTAAATATGTTTATACTTTTAACACCACACAACGGACAGTAAAAAACCCAATGTTAAACACTTGACCGTTATTTGAAGCTTACTAGATTGAGAGTGGCGCTGTTGGTTTCCGCTCAATTGACCCTCTCTTTTACCCTTTTCTGTTAATTTATCTATCTGTCTCTCTCGCACATCCGACTTCCCACCTGGTGTTGCTGCCAAAGGTGTGGCTGCATTATTTGAATCATTGGCGTCAAATTTTCCGCCGAGAGCAGTCGTTGTCCACTAGACAACATTGTTAAACTAACTTAGATTAAAGTGATAGTGCTTCACATCGGAAAATTGTAAGTACTTAACATATTTTTTTCATTTATCGTGACCGTAATGATATCTTATATTACGAGTCACTGCTCCATAAGGCAAAGCAATACTTAACGGTGTTACCGTTCGGCTTTGCCCATGTTCAAATCATGCGTTTAATATTACGTGTAATTTTATTTTATTAATCGCAATGAAAAATTTCTACCCTCTTTTGATATAAATGTTTTATTAACGATTAATTATTAATAACTTAGTCTCCTGTATTCTTACAACATTTATATTAATTCGTGAATGTTGAAAGCGACTTATTGATTCCATTTTTGTATTTAAAAGTGCCCACTAGACGTACGTAGGAATAGCAATATTCTTGTTTTGAATCAGAATGGATGATCCTGTTGCGATGGATGCTCCAGGGCCGTCAGGGCTGCAAAGCAAAGGGGTTACATCGCGCCAAGATCGAATGTCAAGATCAAAGTCGACATCTAGCTCTTCTTCGGGCTCTAGTTCCTCAACTTCTTCATCATCACCTAGTAAAAAGAAACGTCATCGCCGCCACCATATTAAAAAAAGGGGGGGCAGGCGTAATCGCAAAGATGATTTATTATACAAATTAACACATGAGGTTAGCGAGCTGCGAAAACATGTTTTTTACAGTGATAATGCAATGCAACATCGGAATTCTGCAGTTTCACCTCCACATTCCGCGGAAGTTCATGTAGATAGTAACGATGAAATCTCCTTGATGAACAGTCATGAATGTAGGTCTTTATATGATTTTGAAGTCGAAAGCGTAAAACCAAATGAATCTCATCAATTCAAATTTGATTTACAAGTTAAATTAAAGGAACCGTCTGTTCCCAAGGCTCCTGAAGAATATCTTAAAGCTTTGCATGATATACAGCATTTTGACAAAAATGAATGGTGTGAGGTAAGGTATTCGGAAGTGCAAAAATGTTATAATCACAGCCCTGGGTTTACTGAGCTCGAGATCAATGAAGAAATTAAATCTTATGATTCTCATAGACATTTAGCATACGCGGATAAAGCTTATGGTGCTTTAACATTTTGTGCTCTTAAGCAACGTGAAGTTTTGCAAAACAGCATGACTAATCTTATATCCTGGGCTCGCGTCAACGGCAGCGTATCATCAGATCAGTTGCATGATAAAATCACAGAGTTATTTTCGAAAGGAGAATATTATAAAATATCTTCGGATATGCTTCAACTTATTTGCGGTCACCGCGCAGAGACTATTCAAATGCGTAGAGACGGTATAACAAATTTTGTTCGCGATCCTCTCATTAAGTCTGCGCTACGTAAAATTCCGCCGTCCAATCAATACGTTTTCAACCCTGAGTTGTTATTATCAGTATTGGAAAAGAACGGAGGTGTAAAAAAGTCATTTTTACCTTCGAATAAAACCAGTGGTTATAAATCTGCTTCGCAAGCAGGTTCCAAGAAAACCACTCGCTACCCCTCGCAGGGGTCAGCTCATTGCACCGCACCCTCGCAGGGTGCTCATCAAGCATGACTATGCCATGCTCTCTCCAGCCCTCGCAGGGCTGTGGTCACAACCGTACCTCACAAGGTTTGGGACCCTGTCATCCCACGCAGGGAACCATTCACAACAATAAAGGGGCACGAGGACCAAGCCATAACTTTCGTGGGACGTTTCGTTCACGAGGCAGTCACCACAGAAATAATAAACAAGAGAGAAATAACAAAAAGCGATCTGCAACCACCGAATATAGTTCGGGAGGAAAGCGGGGCAGATTCTGACAAACAGGATTTCAGAGCGGGCCAGTTGACATTATATGTCGGTCGCTGGAAGAGGCTAGGAGCACCAAATACTCTTCTTCACATAATAAAAGGTTATCGCATACCCTTTGTCAAAAAACCACCACTAGTGCTCCCCAATACAAGGAGTCCATTCGAAACAAAGGAATCAGAGGCAATGTCAACCATCATTTCACAAATGATATTACAAAAGGTTCTAGAGGAAGTTCCACGTTCCCCGAGTTTCCTGTCCTCAATGTTTCTGGTTCCAAAGGCAGATGGAACCAATCGGCCAATTTTCAACCTAAGGAACCTAAACAACTTTGTTTACACGGAACCATTCAGACTCATCAATGTGTTTCGGGTACCGGACTTCCTGCAACCAGACGACTGGCTCTGCAAAGTAGACCTGTCACAAGCCTACTTCAACCTGCCAATATACCAGTCACACAGACGATTTCTACGGCTAATTTACGAAGGAAAATTGCTACAAATGACCTGCCTCCCATTCGGTCTCAGTACAGCCCCAAGGATCTTCGCGACTTTGACAAACTGGGTAGCGGAAATACTAAGACAGGAAGGTATTCGGATACTCGTCTATTTAGACGATTTTCTTGTGAGTCACCAAGACTACCGTACGCTGCAAATACATATTCAGCTAGTGTTAGATCGCCTACATTACTTAGGATGGCAGATAAATTACCAAAAGTCTGTGATTATTCCGTGCAAAAGTCTTGTATTTCTGGGTGTGTTATGGAACCCGTGGTTAAACCAGAAATCACTGACACAGGACAAAATTTCCAAAATAAAAGAAAAAGTGCAAGACGTTATGCACAAGCGTACAACGACGTTGAAAGCGCTTCAAAGTCTGATAGGCCTTTTAAACTTTGCCAGTTTCGTGATACCGAGGGGCAGACTTCATTTTCGCGACACACTCATGTTTCTAAACAAGAATTTAAAAGAAGTGTCTGTCCATGTCGCTTTACCCATAGAAGTTATGGAAGACCTAAAATGGTGGCTACTAAATTGTCATCAAACTTCCCCAATTCACTATCCAGCGCCGTCACATTTCTTGACAACCGACGCGTCAGATGTCGCTTGGGGTGCCCAGGTCGATGGATGCGCACTTTCAGGTCCGTGGACGAAACAAGAGCAGAAACTCCATTGCAATCGAAAGGAGATGCTCGCAATACTAAAGGCCATAGAAATGAAGGGTCCATGCCTGTACATGTCAACAGTCCTAGTTCAGTGCGACAACAGGACTGTGGTAGCCTTTCTAAGAAACGAGGGAGGAACCAAGTCGATCCCACTGATGATACTGACAAAACAGGTTTTTCAAGTATTGGACAAATACCAGATCAACCTGAAAATCCAACATATACCGGGAAAATACAACAGCCATGTCGATCACCTTTCCCGCCATCGTTGTCCACCGGAGTGGCATCTCCTACCTCAGTGTACAGAGAATATATTCAGACGGTTCGGAGTACCAATGATAGATCTGTTTGCATCGGAACGAGCAAAAGTGGTGATGAATTATGTGTCATTGGATCAAAACGACATTCATGCGATGTACCACGATGCCTTCTCCCGAATTTGGAATTATCCCCTAGCCTGGGTGTTTCCACCACCTTACCTCGTACCCAAAGTGCTGGCTCACCTCAACTCATCAACAGGAATGTTCCTCTTAGTCGTTCCGAGGTGGGAACAAGTATTTTGGAGAGCAGACCTAAAAGCCCGGGCATTAGCACCTCCATTCACAATTCAGAAACTGCATTTACAACTGATAGATACGGTAACAGGTCTTCCACCACCAAAAGTCCGAGAGATGACGCTGGAAGTCTGGAAATGTGGGGGTGGTCACAAAATCTAGTGGAATGGAATCATGCCCAACTGCAACTTCTTAAAGCGTCTTGGCGTCCATCAACCAAAAGAACTTATAATGTAGCATGGAACAGATGGCTTACATGGACTAAGAAACATGAATTAAACCCCTTTCAGCCAACAGGATACACCTTAGCTCGCTTTCTAGCGGATTTGTATATCGTAGATGGCTTAGCATATAACACTATTTTACTCCATAAATCAGTGGTTTCTACATTAAGTAGCTCTGACGATTCCAGCAAATTAAGTTCTCATGTTTTAGTCAGTCATATTTTAAAGTCTATTGCATTGAAAAGGCCAGTAACTCATAAACCTGCAGTTTGGAACGTGGATAGATTAACATCATTTTTAGAAAGTTATTCTGTAGACGAAAATAATATTTTTGCTATTTGTAGACATACAGCAACTCTATTACTCCTCTGCTCGGGCAGGAGAGTTCACGACCTTACCTTACTAGCTGTAGACTCAAAACATCTATCTGATTACAATGATTATATGATCCTATGGCCAATATTTGGATCTAAGACAGATACTGCTGGTTATAGGCAATCGGGTTGGAGATTAACCTCTAATCCCTCAAACAAAAATTTGGACCCAGTGTACTGGGTGAAACTTTCTGTAGCTGTTCTCAGAGATAAACGACGGACAGGAGGCCTTAATAATCTCTTTCTCAATATCAGAGGACCACTAAGGGTCGCCTCTCGTACAGTAATTGCAGGATGGATTAAATCCCTTTTACTGGAAGCAGGAGTTGTAGCTTCCCCTGGAAGTCTAAGATCGGCCGTGGCATCTAGAAATTGGTTAAAAAATTACCCTTTAGATGAAATTCTGTCTAAGGGTAATTGGAGGTCTCAAAATACCTTTTCCCGCTATTATTGTAAAGAAGTGATGCCCAATATGCCTACTGATTCTACTTATGATGTATCAAGACTGTTTGATCCAATCAATTAATTAAAATTTAAGTTAAATTTATCAATATTGAATTGTTTGCCCTTATGTATAACTACTCTTAATGTTAACTGCTAATCAGACCAAGTTTGTTTATATTTTTTATTTTTAATCATTGTGAAGGTACGATACTTATTCAATATGTCTTCTCTCTCTATACAAAAGTACTAAATGTATATTATAGTATAAGTACTATTTTTTTTTTAATATTATTATTTTGTTTTTCTAAAATAATAAATCAAATTTCTTGTGCACATCTACCTTGTTCATTCATTTCTACAAAACACATTGGCGTCTTTTCCCACCAGGTGATAACAAACACGTCTCAATCTAGTAAGCTTCAAATAACGGTCAAGTGTTTAATAGCAGTGTTTTACCTGAAAATAAAACACATATTAAATACTTACCTTATTTGAAGCTTACATTCTATTTCTACCTGGTGAAGATTTTCGACTCAATGATTCAAATAATGCAGCCACACCTTTGGCAGCAACACCAGGTGGGAAGTCGGATGTGCGAGAGAGACAGATAGATAAATTAACAGAAAAGGGTAAAAGAGAGGGTCAATTGAGCGGAAACCAACAGCGCCACTCTCAATCTAGTAAGCTTCAAATAAGGTAAGTATTTAATATGTGTTTTATTTTCAGGTAAAACACTGCTATTTTGAGTTGGTTAAACACAAGCCGTCACCCGCACGTGTTCAAAAGCATGTTTAAAAATATTTTTCATGTACAGTTTGTTTGAAATAAGTACGCTTGTCTGAAGTTGTACGCAAGTGGTTTAGCAGTGGTAAACTTTAATAGAAAGAGGTGATATAAAGACAATTATTATTGTTTTGTGATTATTTTCTGTACTAATATCAATATTTATGTTTAAAAACAGTTAATTAAGCGATTTTACCCGCGGGGTGGTTCGGAACGGCCAACTATAGACGAGCAGAGTTATTTCGAATAAACTGTACTATTTACTACACTTTAGTCTACTTTCAGTACAATTAATAGCACTACCTATATATGTATGTACCAACGTATTTTCACGTTAATCAGGTTCAATCTGGGCAGCGTTCTCCCGCCGCCTACAGACTCAGTTCCAACAGCTGCAGACGTTGATCCAGAACCTTCAGGGCGAGAGCTCAGAGGAAGAGTCGCACGCGCCGCTAGTACGCGACTACTTCGGGCTCCACAAGATCATAGTACTCGTTACCGAAGCTGGCAAGGTATGGTAACAAATCGTCAAAAAAAAATTGACTGATTTTTGAGAATAATAAATTTTATTTACGAAAGGACTATTTCAAATTTGGCCAATTCTTCAGAATGTACAATTCTATTAAGAAAATATTTCTTATAGATAGGTAATGAGAAAATAAATCGATTCTATGGCATTAAAAAAAATATAATATAACATAATATGCCCCTATTTAATTCTCCTAAGAGTTAGGCAGAGGTTTACTAATGTATACACACGCTTAGTTATCGGTATGTTCAGATTCCATGTAATCGGGGCGAGCATAATTGTGGAGTAGGTAGTTGAAAGTTAAAAGTTTTATGTTGTGTCAAGAAAACCACGAGTAATTAGTTTTGGTCTGCACTAAAAGACCTGGGTTGACCTTTTTGCAGCGTAATACTCATTGATTTTAATATTGTAGATCTTCGGCATGGACAATCTATCAGGCGCGATACTGTGGCAGTACTACGAAGCTACCTTGGACGCGGAGAGCGTGGTGATGTTCACGCGGAGGACAGCGAGGCACCCGCCCTATGACGCGTACCTCACTATTGTCGGGAAACATGCGGTGAGGATCATCATTACTCATATTATAATTGCGAAAGTAACTCTATTTGTTTGTATGCTTTTCAAGCCTAAATAGCTGACAGATTTCGACGAACTTTGGTAGAAAGATAGACAAGATCGTGGACAAGGACTCCCTTTTGTCTCAAAAAATCCTTTGGGGTGCGGGTGAACCCACATATTAATTAACTTTAATTTTGTTGCTTGTCACAATAATTGCAAACGTGTTTGGGAAGGAAATTACAAGCGACATTTAAATGACTACGTTACTAGAACCACTGTGGAATGCAAATAAATGATTTGAATATCAGAAACTATAAATCTAATAGCCATAAGGTCTAAAATCGGATATAACATTAATGATTTTCTCTTCTATCAAAAATTTTACTGGCGATATATCCTTTATACGTGAAATTACTTTTTTTTCCTTTTTCAGGCAACTGGAAACGGCCTAATTATCAGTCTGAACCCTATAACCGGCACCCTGATAGGCGAGCGACTGTTACAACTGGACGTACAACTTCTACAGTGTACGATACTACATCAGGCTGACAACGAAAAATTACACGCCCTTATATTACTGGACAAGGAAGAAAATGTTCAGGTATGGCGACAACATTATTATTATTAGCTTGTATTTTCCCACTTTTGAACATAGGCCTCCCCCCAATTTTCCATTTTTTTTGTAGTTGTGCCACTTCTTCCCAATGCATTCCAGGTCATCCCGCCAACTCCTCCTTTGTCTGCCGCGTTTTCGGTTAACCGTCTCAGGGCTCCAGTTTTGCGCAATAAAAGCCCATGTCCATCATGCGGCAGGCATGGCAGTCCCATTTAATGCTAAAGTGTCGGGGTTGGGCGCGATATTCAATTTTTTCTCGGTTTTTCGCATTTTTTTCGGCTATAACTCATTATAACACGGTAGTAGAAATTGCGACATCAACAATAACTTATTCACGATTGAGTATTAAAACTGCGATAAAACCAAGAAAAAAATTATATTCGCGCCCAAGGCTGACGCTTTAGCCTTAAGCTTCGCGGCCTTTTGAGCAATGTCGTTAATTTGGGTTACGTTAAAAAAATATGAGTAGAAAAAATTATGGTAAAAATACAAAGATGTAGCCACATTCTATATAATAACTAATTTACAGATTTTACCTATGTCAGCGGCCCCATTGGTAGAAAATATGTTTATGTACGTGGCGGAAAGAAATACTGCACGCGTCCAGGGCTACGCTCTTGTATATAATGGACAGGTGAGTTTTATTTATGTTATAATTAAACTTATTTATATACTTAGGTACTGGATTAACGATTAACGGACTTGGGGGATTAACGAATTTTTTTTACTTAAAAGTTAATGTCCTTGGTGTTAAGCTCGTTAATTAACGAAGTAACGAGTTAATGTCTAGCTATTATCTCTGACTGCCTCGTTACTTTAGTGGTTCCATTCGCGACTGCTACGCTAGAGGTCTTGGGCTCGATCTCCAGGTCGAGCAAAGTGTTATTTGGGTGAAATTCTCAGTAGCAGCTCGGAGTCTGCATTAGTGCCTTGTGAATGGCAAAGACTCGCCCCCTATTACATGGGACCTAAACATACCGACGAACTGTGGGTGTACATTAAGTACACCTCTGCGTAACCCGTCGGGGAATACAGGGCGTCATGGTATGATATGTTATTAGCTCTGTATATATTATGAATGTTATTATGTGGTATCAGACGGTGGTAGCGCAGCGCACGTGGTTGGTGCAGCTGGGCGGCGGCGCGGTGGGCGGCGGGGCGCCGGGCTTCCACCGCGTGGTGCTGGCGCTGGGCAAGGCGCCGGCCGAGCGCGTGCATTCCCCCGGCCGGGTGCTGCCCGACCGCTCCGTGCTCTACAAGTACGTCAACCCCAACCTCGTGCTCTTCATCACCGAGGGACCAGACGCACTGCACAAAGGTATACCTTTACGCCTTTAGTTTTTTACAAACCGTTATGTATATGTCACCGTAAAGTTGTAAATACCGATAGATTATAATCTATCTCGCGAGATTGTACTGCTTACAATTTAACGCATTATTTTTCGGTAGATCATAATCTATCGAAGTGAAACCGTCAAATTGTGAAATGATATGCGACGGAACGCACCTAACGCGCTGATTGGTTGAATGTTATATGCCTCACGCCGCCATATTTCAAAATTTCAATCTATAAAATAATTGTACGTTTTTGTGGTGAAGTAAAATTATACGTTAATGATTTTAATATTGGAAAGATGGATCATATTTCACTTCACAGAAGTGAAATTATGATGGAAAAGGGATTAAATTATGAAATGACGACCAACAGGGATGAATAAAAGAAAAGGACAGGCTGCACCGACCTCATACAAATTGAAAAAGGCCAGGAAGATGTTGATGAATGGTTTTAATATTCCACAAGTTTCAGCTTTTTACTAGTTCACAAAAAAAATATATTGAAATAATATTGTGATTCTCGATTTTGACAAAAAATAAATAAATTCGTAGTTAAGATGAGGAAGGAAGATACCAAAAGAGCTTGTCTCATAAAGATATTATCGTGTGTTACGTAGATGTGGTAGTGGCAACATGTCTGGACGCGGCGTCGGGCGCCATAGTGGCTGCGCAGGCGCACCGGCGCGCGCGGGCGCTGCCGCTCGCCGTACATACCGAGCATTACCTAGCGTACCTCTACTACAACGATAAGCATCGGAGAACTGAAATGGGTGAGTCGAGTTACATTTAGATGTTGTGTTAAATCATAATTGTAATCAGTAGTTTCAGAGAAAATCGTTGTTAAATATTACTGAATGTGTACCATGGAGAAAAGAAAAAAGCGGAGATGCCGCAAGGCAAAATCTCTTTAGAAAGCAGCGTCGCCTAAATGCGGGTGACAGGGGGACGAGGTACGGCGATGGCACCACCCCGCTATGGAAAACCCGCCAGTTATTTGTAAATCCATCTAGTGGTGAATGGAATTATTACAATCAAAATCAACTAGTTATTTTTCATTTTAGTTCGTCTATTTGCCACTATGGCGTAACAAAGCATGATACCTTGATCCAGAACATTCTATATGCGGTAGTATCAACGATATATAAACTATAGATACGTTACCCACTCTCTAAAATGGAAAAACGAAATCAAGGCAATTGCCCGGATCGCATTTAGTTACGCACCAATCAGGGTTGCAGTTGACCAGTTAGAATGCAACACATATTCGTAACGTAACTAAAGATGTATATTCGTCTCTTTCTAAAAACGGGTACACCGCGAGGTGGCATTTATTTTCTTTCTATTTCTTCGCATATATTACTTAGTCGCTATCTAATAGTTGTGCTGTTTTTGATAGCCGTAATGTTCGTGAATAACGCGTCTGTATAATAATACGTCTTTGGTTAGTACGGCGGGACCACATAAGGTGGGAAATGTGTACCCTATTTGAAATTAGAACTCATTGGTTTATTTATAATACATACATACACTCACGCCTTTTTCCCATAGGGGTAGGCAGAAACTACAGAACGCCATCTGCTACGATTCTTGCATACTTCTTTTGCTTCGTCCACATTCATACATCTTGTCATACACATAATACAGTTTGTTCGAAATAACTAAGCCTGTCTGAAATTATCCGCAAGTGGTTTAGCAGTTTTAAATTTTAATAGAAAGATTCGGAGTAAAAACAATTGGGATCACATTATTGATTATTTTCTTTACTAATTTCGATATTTATGTATAAAAACAATTAAGCGAATTTACCAGCGAGGTATTTCGGAACGGCTTAGTTCAGACAAGCAGAGTTATTTTGAACAAACTGTATGTATCCATTCATTTCTAATATCAGTATTAACAGGGAGTCTAAAATATTTAAAAAATCAGTTAGGGTTAAAAAAGTATAGTTAATTTCATGGAAATAATAAATTCAATTAAACAGGGTATCTATCTGGCATGATACACACATTTTTATTCATCAATTAGGACCAAAATTAGGTCCGACTACCTTCCGACAGATGGCGCTTTTTTCTTATATTAAATTCTTCATGTTTCATGCATAAAGGCATGTCATTTATTTATGAAATAATAATAATATATAATAATATAAATTCTTTATTCAGATAACTAAGATCCAATTTGTTAGTAAATTACAAGACTTACACCTATGTTAGTATAGTGACACGACATATATTTAATTAATTAATCACCTTCCTAATCATTATTTTAAACATTGGAGAGGTAACATCCTCCCCTATTATTTTAAGGATGCTGTTGTTAGTCCTCCGTACTCTGCTTAGTAGAGATGCAGTTTTTTTGCGAATCACCGCATGAAAACCATCGGTTCGATTACCCACAAACATCTCTGAAGCGCTACAAAAACGAGGCCTTCGCAACAGCATCCTAAAAATATTATTATACTGGATTCGCAGAGCGTCCATCGATCTTTTGGCATACGCGACCCACAGATTTCCCGTGTAGAAGCTTTGACAATATGCCTTAAAGAGGGTGATTTTGACATCTACACTACATCGGGAAAATCTGCGTGCCAGCATATTACCTCGGACCGACAGCGCCCTGCGCTCCCTCTCAATGTCAACATTGTCCTTAAGGTCGGCGGTGATTTAGTGCCCGAGGTACTTGAAAGAATCTACCTTATTTAGATTTGAGCCATTTAGTATGATGGCAGGTATATTTTCAGGGCATTTACTACCAGCCTTAAAGACCATGTATTTACATTTCGTAACATTATACATCAATCCATGTCTAGCCGCATAAACCTCACAACATTTCAGTAGCTCACCTATAGACCGTGCAGTAGGGCCCAGCAGCACCATATCGTCTGCGTAACTTATGTTATTTACACAAACACCCCCTACACTGCATCCGACAGGCATGCTGCTAAGCTCCACCAATAAGTCATTTACATACAGGTTGAAAAGCCGTGGGGACGTCAACCCCCCCTGTCTCACACCGCACTCCAACCCGTATGAGTCCGAGAGTACATTGGACCACCTGACATGGTTTGTCTGGTTAGCATACCAGTACTTCAAGATGTCAACCACTTCCAACGGTACTTTCCTGTCCCTCAGCTTTCTCCAAAGCATGTCATATGACACAAGGTCAAATGCTTTGGATAGGTCAAGGAAACAGGCGTAAACTGGCGTTTTCCTATCTGTGTAGTATTGAACAGTGTACTTAAGGCTGAGGATGGCACTTTCAGTTGACAATCCGCGTTGGAAACCGAATTGTGAATCGTGCAGGGTAATACAACTCTCTAGATAAGTATCAAGTACACTGTCCAAAACCTTCGCAGCGGTGGTCGCCAGAGATATAGGTCGATAATTCAAATAACTTATAGTAAGCAAAATAACCATTAGCAAGTTATTTGAACAATTAATTGGCTACAATAACATGCATTGACAGTAGTAAAACATGAAATCGATGAGAATTGGTTAGTAATATTAAAATGCATCTCTTCAACCATAGATGTCTCTATCTACAATCTGGCGATAAAAAAGTGAAAATATTAATTTTAGGGACTTAGACGTGACGTTATATTCAATACGTTTCAGTTTTGATCCGGAATAATTTTTGCATCCAACAACAGCGCATTGCATATTTAAAATCAAGTTACAATATTAAAAATCTATTAAAATACGACGGATCCACGGGCCAGAACGCGATGAAGATTCACTCGAAACTAAGGTTTTCGGCCCCGCCCACTGTGACGTCATGACCTAGTTGTTGGAGCATGACTTAGTTGCCTTGTGGCATCTCCGCTTTTTTCTCTCCTCCGTGATGTGTACCTACATGTTGGTGCTCCTGACTGTACAGACTAAACCGCACTGCTCCTTTTGCCTTTCCTAGCATTATTAGGCACGGCCGGATAGCGTGATATTTTCGGCGACCTTGATTTACTATCCATAATCACTTTGTATAAATATAGATTTTATAACCATATTGTAAACAGTGTGAACGTTGGCTTTTTTCGTGGTGAAAAAAACACGTGATTAAACAAATTTACATACATAAATATTTAATAAATAATTGTGTGTCCAGCAACGCTGGAGCTGTACGAGGGTAAGCAGCGGTGGTTGTCAGCGGGCGCGGCCTTCAGCTCGCTGCTGTCGGAGCGCGCGCCGGGCGTGGAGCGCCAGGCCTTCATAGTGGCCGGAGCCCCCGCCGCCGCCGCCACCACGCTCACCGAGCGCTCCCTCACCGACAAACATGTGCTGCGTCAGTATCTATTACTACTATTTATCCATTAACATAGCTAAGTATATGGTCTTGGTATGATATAGCGGGCTAGGTTACGCTCAAAGCGCTTATTTCGCGAATGGGTGGGAAGACGTTAAGTTCATTCGAACCACCTCAATTCTTCGAGAATGGTCTGCTAGCATAGTTCATGTTGTTGTCTTGAATCATCCAAAATAGATTTGATAAATTAATTACCAATTTATTTATTTTTTATCGTGCAGAAAAAAATATTCGTTCGTAGAAATCATTGTCACGTATTTTTAAGAGGCCGGCGGACGAAGCCGACTACTCCGATACGCGGTGAGTGTAAAGATCGTCTTGAATATCTCTCTGTCGAAATAATGTGGGGGTAGCCGGAACATTCATACCTAGCGACTGATAGGCATCTTAGCGGTTGGAACTGAGATAATAATGTTTGTAATAATTTATGACATGTTCAATAAATATCAATTTATTCAGGAAAATAATGTCCGCCATCTTGGATTTCTTAATTAATGTCATTTTCGTAATTTGCATCCCGATAAACCTCGAAATTGACACCCATATCAATTTCTCTATATAAATAATGTCCGCCATCTTGGATAACAAAATTAATGCCACTTTCATAAATAGCACCCCAAGATAATTCGAAATCGACACCCATATCAATTTATTTAAGTGATGTCCGCCATCTTGGATTTTTAAATATGTCTCGATAAAAAGGAGAATCACCACTTATATACCCACTAAAAATTTCTACTAGGCAACTTCTATTGACCAAATCTCGCATTGTAAAAAAAATCCGTTCAATAAGCGGTCAGCTTGTACTGGTGACTTAGGTATAGCTTGGTATACATATCCAGTTTAACCTGACCTTGCATTGTATAGACTTTTCGTCCAATAATCGTCCGTTTTTGGTTTGTCGCAAATTGTACGACTTAACACATTCTTAACAAACTATAACTTTAGATCAATTGCGTACAAAAAATAATCGAATCGGGCGACCAAGGCTTAACGTTGACCTCAACAATAAATAATCTGTGCATGGAAAATGCCTAAAACATATAAAAAGATCCCGGTATATTCTTCACAGCGTAAAAGAAAAATATATTTCACTGTCACGTATTTTTAACAAACAAAAAAAAACGGTTTAACCCATTCAATGCTGAGGCCGCCTATCGGCGTCTGAAATATCTTATACTCAAATGCCGAGGCCGCCTTTCGGCGTCCAAAATATCTTAATGCTACATGCCGAGGCCGCCCATCGGCGCCTTGATTTCAAACTTATTTATCTAAGCCAAAAATCAATAAAAAGAATTGAGATTTTTGTAAATGATTAATTTTACTATAATTAATGCATAGCCAAAACGGTTTGTAGATATCTAAGGTTTTGAAAAAAACTAATTCTTAACTTACATGCCGAAGCCGCCCATAGGCGTCTCATGTATTTTCAGAGATTATCAACATTTTAATTTTTTTAAACAGTTTTATTGTTGTTATGATATTTGTTTTTTTTTAAACGTTGACACATTAGGATTGTTTCCTGTATCGTGGGTGCATTTAAAAACACAAAACATCACACACACACAAACACTAAGATCCGGATTATTCTGGATCTAAGTGTTTCGATCCCCGCACATAACAAACAGGTAGTTACCTACCTGTTTGTTCCGTGCGGAAATCGAACTCACAACATGTGTGTAGAAGCCGATCGCTCAGCCACTACGCCAATCGTGTTGTCATTTTGATAAATTATTAATAAAGGTAATTACCTAGTGGCTCTGGATTACCCGATTTCGGAAGGAGGATAATGTTGTTTCAGTGTTGTATTACAAACATGTCTGGCTCTTTTGGGTATCCTGAAACCTAAACTTTTTATATTTTTGTTATATGAAGTGTCGTGAGACTCAAAGTGAATTAATTATTGTATTTAGAAGGTATGTTTATAAGTTATCTGGTTGCCATAAGCTCTGCCTAGTTTGGGATTATGTAGCCGTATCTGAGTTGTCCCAAGATACACAACTTGTAACAGAATTCCGAAATAATACTATAAGGGCGTATGAAGTACCTGTAAAAGTACTGTACCTGTAAGTACTGTACTACGCGTAGTATAGTGCGTATTGTACCAGCACAAAGTAATAGCGGCATTTGAAAGGGCGAAATAAATTGTAACCTGTAAGCACATGAAATCAAATGAATTAGCTTGTATGAAAAAAAAATTGTATTCAATATTTTTACAGGTGATCATCTACTTGATAAACATGTCCTTCAGTATTATTTCGTAGGCCTGAAGTAACTGTTATGGTACCCTAAAATAATAACCATGGAAATCAGCCTTACCACAAGTTACTCAGCTTGTTGGGTACGTATTTTCGGAAAATATGTTAAATCTAGCAGTAATAGCCTAGTGTTATATGACCATTGGTCATGAGTTCAAATCCAAGGCACGCACCTCTGACTTTTCGAAGTAATGTGCGTATTGATAGTTAATTATCACGCGCTTAAACGGTGAAGGAAACATCATGAGGAAACCTGCATGCCTGAGAGATTCTCTCGACGGCGTGTGAAGTCTGCCAACCCGCATCAGGATAGCGTGGTGCACTATAGCCTAATCCCTCTCATTGTGCGAGGAGACCCGTGTTCAGCAGTGGGACATATAATGGTTTATGTACCTATATATATAATTATGTTAAATCTAAATTATGGCGTAGGTATCAAAATAATATATATATTTTTGGAATAGAAGTACCTTTAAAAAAATAACAAGTAGCTAAGCCTTAGATAAAACATAATAATATTATGGTTAACAATTAAAACAAAAGAACCGTGCGGTGAGTGGTCTCATTGTTTTCTGTACTCATAATCCGTCTTTTGTCAAAATGTTAACATGGTTTTTATTGTTGCTAAATAAACAAAAAGCCGCCAACTTAACACGTGCATTTTAAAGCTTTGTCGGGATGATGATTTACGATGTTTATTAGTAATTTTGCCGATCGTGGGAAACTAGAAGATTCCCCTTGGAACCCTTTCACTCGCAACTTGACGTTTGTGGTGATCACAGCTCTAGTTTCGCTGAGTGACTTGGATATTCTTTGGCCGCCCTGCCTGATTTAGTGCATCGAGTTGAGAACTTCTCCTCTGCCTAATTCCTGCCGTTGCCTATAAACTTCCATATCCCGCGCATACCAATTTTGTGTATAGACGCTTTATTTGTGCAGTGTTCTGTGTCACTTAACTGTGCAATAATACTTTGTGAAGGATTGTGACCGGAATTACCTGGTAAGTTATATTTTTATTGTTTTTATACCACCTGTAAGAGAATAAGTGCAAGACCTGAAAGTGTTTTGTTCATAATCGACTGCTGAATCGATTACAGTGGGTTTTAATATGTGTTCATGTTTCCCGAAAAGATTTTACGTTACATTACAATACCTACCTGAAACTACGTCCCTCTGATACATCAATCTGATAGGTACTCTAGTTATGGAAAACTGAAACCTATTTGTACATATTGTTTGTGAATCAATGACTAGGGTTTCGTACATACATACATACATATTGTCACGCCTGTCTCCCATGGGGGTAGGCAGAGACTATAGATTTCCACTTGCTACGATCCTGGCACACTACTTTCGCTTCATCTACATTCATTAATCTCTTCATGCATGACCGTCGGTTTAGGGTGCTCGGAACCTGGCCTTTTTGAAGAACATCCGCAATTTGATTGCGGTTTGGTTGCGAGGTCTTCCCCTTCCAACTCGTCCATCCATACTCACCATATATACTTGTTTCGTCAATCTCCGTTCATCCATTCTCTCTACATGACCAAACCATCTTAACATACCTTTCTCAATCCTTGTTACTACATCTTCTTTCACTCCACATCGCTCCCTTATCACACTGTTTCTCACTCTATCTTTTAGCGTCACACCACACATACTTCTCAAAGCTCTCATCTCTACAGCATTTATTCTGCTTTCATGTTTCTTCTGCCATACCCAACTTTCACTACCATACATTAGTGTCGGCGCCAACACTCCCCCAATCACAGCCAGCCGTGCCTTTTCGGACACTTTCCGACTATTCATGAAGGTGTGTAGCGCCCCATTCACCTGGTTACCAGCACTCGCTCTCCTTTCAATATCACTCTCATGTTTACCATCTCTAGTAAACATAGAGCCCAGATATACAAACTCTTTCACCTGTTCTACTCTTACGCCACCTATCAAAATATTGCATATCGTTTCGTTATTATAATAATTATAACTCGATATTCTAATTGATATATTCAAGGGCTTGTGCTTATTCAGTTACACGTACTTATATCGAGCCATGCCAATGACTTATAATAGTGAGCGAAAGAAACATTTTACAGAACATTTTTAAACATTTTGACATGTAAAATGAAATTTCACGTGTAGTAATGTTCTTTGAAGCCTTATGTAGGTAGGTATAACAGTTATAGAGTAAGATCCCAGAGCTCGCAGACTTACTTTATTTTGTGAAAGACAAAATTTCGGTCTTTGAGTAGTGTTTGTGTGTATTACCTACCTTGAATGCACTCAATATTCTTTCTGAGGCTTGATATATAATATAGTGTTACATATGAAAGTATTTCAAAACTATAATTATGTGTTCGTAAGGCTCAGACACCTAAAACATTCAGCAGTGTATATGATACTTTCTTGGAGTCAAATAAAAATGTATGGTATAGGTACATACATATTAGCATTTTATGTTACAAAAAGGCTTATTGGCTTATTATTTAAATATTTATTGTGATAATTTCCGAAAATAATAAGAGAAAATATTCGTTTTTTTTTGTATGTTTGTTTGTAATGGATAAACTTAAAAACTCCTAATCCGTTTTTTTAAATGGTTCTATTCGAATAATTTTAGAGAAAAATATGTATATGTTACGCTCAAAGACCAAAATGGCTCATTGAGCGAAAAAAGGCAGCTCACAACGCTTCGTGGCCACTGTAAAACATACACATCGCGGATTTCGTGTTATGATTCTTATGAAAACGCCCACTACGCCTTATGATTATCACAGAAACAGCACATAGCGAATGCCTGCGGTAATTTTCACACTCCAGTCGTATCCCTTTATGATGCTTTCTTTTTGCATGGGAACATGGGTGAGGTACAAATATCTATATATATAAAAGAAAGTCGTTACACTATTTATAACTTAAGAACGGCTAAACTGATTTGGCTGAAAATTGGTGGAGAGGTAGCTTAGAACCAGGAGACAGACATAGATACTTTTTATCCCGTTCCCGTGGGATGTGATGACAGACCGAATTCCAGATTCTGCCGCGGGCAGAAGTAAGTATATAATAGATACAAAGAGAGATAAAAATGTGTAGAGAAGCCACCATGTCTGGTGGTTCGGGGTATCGGGAATAGGAAAAAAAATCTGTTTATTTGATTGAGTCGGACACGTATGACTGCAAATTCTTAATGTGTGTCTGTAGAAAAATATTATTTTAAGTACTTTTATGACGACCCCTTGGGTCAGCCCCAGTGAAGTCTGAAGGATGCTAAATCATATCGTAAATGAAAATGTTATTTCAGATCAACAATGGAACCTCAGCCATCTACCTCTCGCGATGAGATATATGAAACGTTGGCGACGTGGGAGGGTGCCTACATTGCAAACGAGGAAGTTGTACATACTGTCAACACCGAGACCTTGTCGTACGACGAGCTTTACGGTGCACTGGTAGATGACGTCGACGACATCCTAGATAATGAAAATCAGGACTTCGCAGCCATCCATGACTCATTTGATCAGATGCCGCAAGATATTGATCCTCTATTAGATAGTGATACTGAGGAAAATTTGGCTGAGGAATGGCATTATGGCAATGCACCGGATGCTATTCATTTGGATTTTTCTGGCAATCCGGGGCTTAAAGTAGAAGTGGGAGAAGAACCTGTCGACTTTTTTTGGTTGATTTTATGTCCCTCAATAATGAATTTAATGTTAACTTGCACTAATCAGCGTGGCGAGGAGTTAAAAAACATGGCTTCCGGTACATATTGTCGAATGAAAGAGTGGCGACCAATAGACATGGGTACATTAAAGACTTTTATAGCATTGATCATTCACATGGGCACAATTAAATATAACAGGATTGTTGACTATTGGAAAACACATTATTTGTACAAAAATGACATTTTTAGAAAATATATGTCTAGAAATACTTTTCTGAATATAATGAGAGCCTTAAACGTGCAAAATTTACAGGGGAATGCGAGCTTGAATAAAATTAAAACCCTAATCGATAAAAATATGAAAGATATTTATTATCCCACGAGAGAAATTGCCATCGACGAGTCTTTGATGTTGTGGCGAGGTAGGCTAAGCTACCGTCAATATATGAAGTCAAAAGCAAGCGGATATGGCCTCAAATTTTATAATTTAGCGGACAACTTAGGCATAATTTATAAAATGCACTTATATGCTGGGTCCCAGGATCCTTTGGTTTCTGGTCGTGGGCACACTAATAAAGTTGTAAATTTATTAATGGAAGGCCTTAAAAACACTGGCCACTCGCTATATTTAGATAATTTTTACTGCAGTGTACCTCTCGCAAGAGAATTGTTAAATAATGGTACATTATGTACTGGGACCCTCAAAATAAATAGGGAAGGAAATCCGAAAACATTATTAAAAACTAAAATAAAAAAGGGCGAGAGTATCATAGTCCATGATAATCATAAGATTACTTTATCCAAATGGATGGACAAACGCGAAGTGCTGTTCCTATCAAGCGAGCATAATTGCGATTTTATACAAGTAAGAAACCGTAGTAGGAATAGCACTTCTTTAAAACCGCGAGCTATTGTAGAATATAATAAATATATGCGAAATGTTGATAAACATGACCAACTATTAGCATATTATAATAGCGAGCACAAAACAATAAGGTGGTACAAAAAAGTAATCATACATTTGATTCAAGTATGTTTAGTAAATTCATTTCAATTATATAAGTTTAAAGTCAATAATAACATCAGTTTATACGATTTCCGACAAAAAAATTTAGAAAATTTATTGCCGCCAATACAGCCTGATGAAGAAATGCCATTATCAATGTATCCTATACATTTTCCAAAACAGATAGAGAAACAACCTAATAGTCGTCGTGCAAAAAGAAAAAAGTGCCGACATTGTGCAAAACAGAAGAAACGAGTCGATACAATATTCTATTGCCCTAACTGCCCTGACCAACCAGGACTTTGTCTCGATTGTTTCAAACCCTTCCATCGCTATTGATTTGTGCTCTATAGAAATGTATGTCCAGAAAGTTTATGGTTTTTAATAAAATGTTAGTTAATTATAAGTAAAACGTGTAACGGATTTGTGCCCAGTAAATGGCAATAGGCTCGCCCCCTATTACATGGGACCCAAACATACCGGCGAACTGTGGGTGTACATTAAGTACACCTCTGCCTAACCCTTCAGGGAATAAAGGCGTGATGGTATGGTATGTTTTTTTTTAAAACGTGTAACGAATCCACGAAATCGAGAGTATGTATGTACCTAGTTTGTCCAGAATTGGCTAATACTACGAAATTAGACCCAAAGTCGTGAGTTCTATGCAGAAGCGATTTTTTTTTATTTCCCTTGTGAAAATGATTTAGTAGCTAGTTGATTCTAAGCAAACTACTTTCGAAAATTGCCTTAATGTATGTTATGTACGGTGGGCCGCATATTGCGCATAACACCTAAACTTTGGATAGTTCCTACTGATTACGGTGAAGGTATGGCTTAAGAACGAAACAAATTTTAATTAAAGTAATACCTACAGGTATTGTCTTTATTTTTTAATATTTTTGTAAAATGTTATTGTTATTGTGTTAGGTTGTGATTTTAATAAAAAAACGTTAATTGAAATTTCTTTTCATTTTACTCCCGTACCAACAATGTAAAAACTACACGTTTGGCGTAGCGGCAGAGCGATGGGCTTCTGCACCACTTGTTGTGAGTTCAATTTCCATAAGGAGCAAATGTAAAATAAAAAAGATGTAAGTATTATGATATACAAATAGTTGTCCTAGGTCTAGGTGTTTGTGTAGATATGTGAGATTTTGCGTTTGTAAAAGCACCCGTAATAGAGGAGAAAATCCTAGTGTCGGGTATCGTTTAAAAATAAAAGCATTCAAATACTTACATACCTACTTATTTAAAAAATTAGGGTTGGAATACTTATTTATATTTTATTTTTAAGAATTTAATGTGCATGCACAAACGTGTGATAAACTCATATAAAATTGAAAAAAAAAAAAAAAAAATATACATTAAAATAATATTCAAAGAAAATATAAGAAAGGTTGAGCACCTCTGACTTTTTAATAACATCTTTTAAAATATGATTAATTATTAGTTTATAGTATGTTTTAGTTCTTTTTACATAAACATTAGTTGATATCGTCAATAAATATATACACTTAATCAATATTTCGTGATTTTGCTTTATTATAAATAATTTATTAGTTACTTTCACACTTCATCAATATTTGGGTCGGTGACTAATTAAATCGTCGTTGTTTTACCTTAAACAAAATAGAAAACTATGTACCTACTCTTTAAACAAAGCACAGTGTGTGTAAACTAGATAAAAAAAAATGCTCACGTCGATATCTATAGACTCGTGCCGAAGACGCCAATGGGCGGCTAAGAATACTTTAACGAGATGCCGTGGACGCCAATGGGCGGCTGCTTCTAAATGTAAGGCGGCATGGGCGGAAAAGCTTACTCTTCTAGGGTGGCATGGGGGTAAAGTACTTAATTTCTAGGGAGGCAATGAATGGGTTAAGTCTTGCTTGTTTGAAATTTTTGTTTATAGATATTTAATAGATTTGTGTTGTTGTCAGTGGCGCTGTCATCAGGCGCGGTGGTGGAGGTGCCGTGGGTGTACCTGGAGGCGCGGCGAGGGCTGTCAGAGGAGGGCGCGGGGCTGGCGGCGCCGGCGCCGGAGCTGCCGCTGCCGGCCGAGGCGCGCCTCACCTACAACCGCACGCTGGCCCGCCCAAGGCAGATATACGCCGCGCCCGCCGGCCTCGAGTCCACCAGCCTCGTGCTCACCACCGGACTCGGTTAGTAGCGCTAGGAGACACGGGTTCGTCCCCGCTCGGAACATTTGTATGATCTACAAGTTGTTCCTGGGCCCAATGTGAAATTCTGTTTGTGAAGACACTCATAATCCAAGATAAATTTCTAGTGGGCAACTTTTTTTAAACAATAATTTGCATTTGAAATTTATAACACTACCATTGGAATTTGTGAACGAAACCGTGATAAAGACAATGACACGATTATGAGAAGGTCTTCATCCTCCCGAGTCCAGGAACGAATGATATTCGACAGGCCGACGTTGCTAATTCATTAAAGGGACTCCTCAGAGGGTCAAACAATTGTTTATCTATTGCTTATTTGTATTTTATCTAAATATATATAATTCAAAGGTGACTGACTGACTGACATAGTGATCTATCAACGCACAGCTCAAACCACTGGACGGATCGGGCTGAAATTTGGCATGCAGGTAGATGTTATGACGTAGGCATCCGCTAAGAAAGGATTTTGATTAATTCTACCCCCAAGGGGATAAAATAGGGGATGAAAGGTTGTATGAAACTTTATCAATTTTAAACCGATCGGGCTGAGACTTTGCATGCATAAAGCTACTATGACGTAGGCATTCCCTAAGAAAGGATTTTGATTAATTCTACCCCCAAGGGGATAAAATAAGGGATGAAACTTTGTATGAAACTTTGTCAATTTTAAACCGATCGGGCTGAGACTTTGCATGCATAAAGCTACTATAGGCATCCCCTAAGAAAGGATTTTGAGATGCAGGCTATATAAGATTAGTAACTTTTCAGTTTAAAATATACGAATTTCTGTATGCTAGCGCCATCTACATTGAGTTATTTTGGAGAGAACTTTAAATTAACCATTTTTGTGCATAGTGCATAGATAATAATATCTAGCGGATTATATTTGACGAAGAAGCATTATTATATTTTACGCCGGCTGATATCGTATAGTATGGTGGCCAGCACATCAAGTTACCACAAAATGTCGAATTGTATAATACATACGTATTATAGTACAGAAAAGCTGAGAAACCACGCGGGCGAAGCCGCGGGCGGAAAGCTAGTACTTATATATTTTTATTAGGAAATTCTCTGTAGCAGCTCAAAATCGTAAAGTTATAAGTTTTCCTCTATTACACCTATACTTGTAAAATCTTCGAAGATACACCCCTATCTCTACCGTTTGGAATATATTATGTAACAAAAATTAACCCAACAATCTTTTACAGACTTATTCTACACACGGGTAGCGCCATCAAAAACATTCGATCTCCTAAAGGATGACTTCGACTACTACTTAATCACCATAGTGCTGGCCGCGCTCATAGTCGCTTCCTACAGCACCAAGTACTTCGCGTCGCGAAAGATGCTCAAATTGGCGTGGAAGTGATGCAAGTATGTGGTTTAGGGAATTATATCAAACAGGGAATATGGACTGTGTTGTCTGGGGAATAGAGTTCAGATATGTGAAGCATGGCGTGTGGAAGGCAACGAATGACTGCCGCCTAAATAGGGAAAGGTTTTAAGTAATATAATACTGATGCCGTTTTGTAACATTAATAGTTCTTAAATGATAATAAAATTGTAATATTCAGCACATTCTTGTCCCACTGTTGGGCGTGGTGCTTTCTTAGTGATAGAGTGGAGGTCACGGCCGAACACTAGCCTAGTGCGGGTTGACACATGCAATAAATAATAATAAATAAGCTGTTGATTCTTTAAGAACGTTTGTCGTGGTTTTTTAATACTTCATCCTGAGCCTGCCTCGATTCGGTTTAGGCGCAAAACGTCCCATTCGCAAAATGTCCCACGGTAATAAAACGTCCTATTCGCAGAATGTCCCATACGCATATATGTATATAAACAATTTGTTTTTATGTGTTTTCCACAGCTGGTATACATGGGACAATTTGCGAATGGGACGTTTTGCTGATGGGCCTTTGGGCGAATAGGACATTCTGCGAATAGGACGTTTTTCTACTATAGGACATTTTGCACCGTTTTGCGCCTAAACCCTAGATTCCACTTTTATGCTATTATGATCAGCATTTCATACCAAACTTTTAATACTCCCTAAAGCTAGGCCATAAATTGCAAATCTTTTAATAAGAAAATATTGGATCTTTACACTATTTTCATCAATCCCACAGTACAACTATATCTACATGGTATAGTGTACTTGGCTCAAATTCCGATTTATCCAATATTAAGTCTAAATATAAAAAATATAAAAACAGTATTTCGACTTAATATCTTTCATAATAAGTATCTTAAAATCGCTATAATATTGAAAAATAAGGATAAATACCAGTTATTTTATCAAGTGAGCTTAAATATACATTATTGTATATTTAGCTAAAACATCTGTATACTTCTATGGAATTTATATTCCACTGCCATATTTTCCGACACAGTCCAAATTCCTCTATGTTAATGGACTTAAAATAAATATAATAGATACGTGATTGTGCATAGTGAGTGTTCACATTAAGTAAAATAAATACATAAACAATAATATATTTATTACATACGCTCAGTACTAGAAACTTAGGTTTTCAATAAATGTAATAAATGATATGTATCTCACATATATCAACGAAAATTACAAATAAATCTTATAAAGGCTACAATAGTACCATTTCAGGACTGAGCGTATGAATATTATAATAAGATAAAACTGGTGTTTGTTGGATCAACTTGGTGATCAAATTTGTTCAAATAGATGCTGTTCTATGCAGTTTAACATGACACTTGACAGCATTAATATTGTTCTTAATTCTATCAGAGATCAAAAGGTATACAAGTAAATAATTGTTCAACTTTTGATAACAATAAAATCGTGTAACAAAGATCATGTTAAACAATATAGACATAAATTGTAAAATTTAGCTAGTGCAATTTAGATTTATTATTTATATAAGGGTGGTTTGTATTATACAGTTCATTTTTAATATATTTAAACCATTCCACGATTAGTCACTTTACATTATCAATTTTTAACATATTTAATCTATTGTAAATTAAAGAAATAATACTTATTTTTTCTTCTGTAGAAATCTATTCTAAAGTCTATGTAAGGTGACAAAACCTATTCTTATCATAAAATAGCATTTAAATATACATTGTTCATTATTTATAAATAACACAAAATGTTCATGTTTGTTCCTACAATTTTCTTGTTGTTACATTCGTTCAAAATCGAATCTGCACAAGAAAACATATAAAAGTATTTATTTAAAATATGTATTCACATTTTTATTGTATCATAATATAACATGAATTAAGTTAACATTACTCCTGACTTACATTATTTTAACACATAAAACATGATGCGAACTTCAACACTAAATACTTCTGTACATTAAACAGTAATTTCAAAGATCAGTGATGATGCTGAACAATGAAAAAATATATATTTGATAATGTTCCGAATGTTTTACTAAAAAAGCTGAAAGGATTCTCGCCTTAGTCTTTAAAGACATTTTCTGTATCACGCTTTTCGAGACATTGGATACCGTCCGCAATAAGCCTGAAGTCTGCAATTTTATAATATTGAAATCACCCTTGACTCTGGAATTGTTAATTTTTGTCCGCTTTGTTAATCACATTGTCTATTTCTGTGTCACATTTTGATACAATTGAAATAGACAGGCCCCTGGTCAATTGTAATTGTTGCATGCGGACAGTATCCGTTTCTTTAAACTCATCTCTCACAAATCGTAGCTATTTAAACCCCAAGCTTTGAATAAGAGCTGTTTTAAATACACTATAGCAGACAGAATGATATACATTAAGGTAAGCGAGGATATTTTGTTTAAAAGTATTTGCTCACACAAAGAGTTGTTAATTAGCAGTTAAGGTTAAAGTTTACCCTGTCTTTTGTTTATTATGAAGTTTCTTTGTTATTTAAATGTGTTGCAATGGTAGTTTAGAAATTCAGTGGCAGACGTCGGACTTTGTAACCACACTCATAGACCCCAACTGTATCTCTTGTAACTATAGATCAAAATAGAATAGATGCATTCTTATTGTAAATAATAATACCTCTAGAACTCGAAAATACATAAATATATGACAAAAACTGTTACACTTATTTAAGAAATATATCCTTGTTCTAAGTGAATTAATTTCCATTCCTCCACTACCTACACAATTTATATTATATGTAAATTTATTCTTAGATTAATTTCAATCATTTTCATTTTAACAAACACATAAAAATGTTATATATTATAATTTTATCTTGGAACCAAATTACAAATAAAATAACTATTATTTTATTATAATTGACTAGTTTAATTATTCACGTTAAAAAAACTGTATTTCGGTCATATAAAGTCGGAATGTTACCATTTCATTAATTTATGTTTGACGGTGTGGATGAAAATCATTATACTTATTTGCATATTATACATAAAAATACAAATGTTTAATGCATATCGATTTTTAATTTACATCGATTTATTTCTGTGTACGAGAAATCATCTTGAAATACATGCATTTAATAAAAATAAATATGAACTGTTTATTATATCATGTCTGACTGTATTCGCGAGTTTATAGGTTATGAATGTTAGTGTTGAACTGTCTGCGCAAGAGTTGCATGGATAGTCAGATTTGGATAAAGGCAGACTGTGTCAATACCTGTTTCTTTATCGTCAGCACGGCACTGTTTTATCTTATCCTGAGAAATGACTCTTCACTTGTCGCCCTACAGAGATGCCTTCTAGGTGAACATCGGCGCGGTACATGTTCCATGTAAACTTAAACAGTCTTTCTTTATTCGTGCTGTACTCACGCTTAGCCGAACAGCGTATAGACGAATATTGTGAGTACCGAAACAGAGTAACTTTGTGTAGATTGAGTAAAATATGTGAGAGTGGTTGCAATACATAAGTATAATATTATATACTGCAACGAAAAAAGGTATTTGTTTTCTGTGACCAATGTGTTTTGTAAAAAATAAAGTTGAAGTATACTGCCATGTAATATGTTTTATTTGTCAAAATCCGTTTCCTGTGAAAAAATCCTGCCTAAAAAAAACAAAAGAACTGGTTCAGTAATTTAAAAAGAAACATCGAAACAATACAATTATTATTAAAATATGATTTATTACGATACCACATCATTGAATATTAAATTAATATTATCTTTATAGTCCTTATCCTTGGGTTGGAATGGGGTGCCTACTACTGGTAGTAAATACACAAAGTCCTTTGTGGGGGGATTTAGCACTTGGTCGTTATTACACAGTTCTCGGAGGTGGTACCACGCGGCGCAGTAGTCGTACTCCAGAATTGTTTTGAAGAATTCCACTGCTGACGACTGGAAAATTTTAATAAGTGATATTGTGCAAAAATAAAGGCAATATGTGAAAAAGTGGGAGTAGAGTCGTATGGAGAGGTCAAACAGAAGGCAGAGAATAGATAAATGTGGCGATTGCTCCATCGACAAGAGCCGAGCTCTTAAATGAGAGAGAAATATAATTTACGTCCTCAACTGTTTTTACACTGCGTTTTTATCGTAAAAATTATCACTGCGCAGCCGCTTGCGCACAACTTCCGAATCGCACAGTTATTTCGTCGGTACTGTACGTCAAAATGATGCCTGTAATTTCATTCTTAGAACATCGCAGTGATATTAATATGATCGTCTGGACAAGCACAATACGCTGGAAACCCGTTCTGTTTTTTAACCCCCGACGCAAAAACGATGGGGTGTAAGTTAGATAAGTTTCACGTGTCTGTGTGTGTCTGCCTGTGGCATCGTAGCTCGCGAACGGATCTACCGATTTTGATTGTTTTTTTTTGTTTGAAAAGTGAATTAGTCAGGACTGTTCCAAGGTATGTTTGATGAAAATCGGTCTAATGCAATTGCCGGGAGTTTTTTATTTTTTATTTGTAATTTAAGTCTTACCTGTAAAGCCTTCGGCTGCTTCTTGGACAGGTAGGGTTGTACGCAGGTCATAGCGTGGTGCAGGTCATCGTCGGTGAGGGCCAGGTGCGTGGCGAGGCGCGGCAGGGCTGCCACGGCGGCGCGCTGCACGCGGTAGGCCGCGCTGCTGCGGTACGCCGCGCCCACGTCCTTCAGGTAGCTGTCCTTGCACGCAGAGTGCAAGAACTTGTATATGTGCGGCAGGACGTCCCTGTGGATTGATAAATTATTATACTTTGTCCATTGTCGTCCAAAGATTGTTTAATTTATATTTTTTTGATATTAGAGTGGATGCCATTTTCCGATACTGATTTAATGTCATTGTTTAAAATGATTGCAGCGAATAAATTCGATTGCATCACTAGACACTGAATATAGAATGTAACTAAATTTAATACGCTTAACATTAATATTTTTTTTTGGAAAATCCGT
Organism: Subacronicta megacephala; assembly: GCA_958496365.1. Taxonomy (NCBI): domain Eukaryota; kingdom Metazoa; phylum Arthropoda; class Insecta; order Lepidoptera; family Noctuidae; genus Subacronicta; species Subacronicta megacephala. The sequence goes on along the minus strand of OY292523.1, from coordinate 2,259,458 downwards.
TACATTTATTGTATTATAATGTCTGCAAGGAATCATAATTAAGATAATTGAATAACATAAAGTAGATAATACATTTATTTTGTTACGCATTTCGAAGTTAACTTTTACGTAATCTGGAACAGCTATGCTCTAAGGCAGTCTAAGACATCTGTCAAAAAACGGTTCACATAATGGACAAAGTATAACATAACTGTATTCCACGAAGGGTCAGGAAGGGGTGTACTTTTTTATTGTTGGTTTGTGGCCATAGTATCACTGCGACCGCAGTCGATCTATTGAGATCGCCAAAAGAGGTGTACTTAATTTTTCGTCGGTATGTCCCTGTTAGATGTAATAGTGGGGCGAGCCTATTGCTCATTGGCGAGTCATTCAACAAGCACATATCCAAAAAACTATGTTGCTACATGTCTCAATTCTTTATGGTTTTCATAATGGGGCAATCTCCAGTGAAAGGAATATCTGTGACTGATGTGTAGACAATATAGTGTGGAATACCCACGTATTTCTTATTATTTATTATTTACTATTTGCGTATTTATTATTTGCAATATACATATAGGTACTTAGTTTTAAAAATGTGGAAGCTTGTTATTAGCAATTTAAGTAAAAATATTGTGCTTTAGCTATGTGTTTTTAGTCTGTAAGCTTTCCTAAAAATAAATAAATAAAATAAAAATTTCTAGAGATTCGTCTTTCTGATTGGTGTCAGAAAGAAATGTCGCTTGATGGAGCAGGTACAAACGGCTACAGGTCAACCTATACAAATCTAGTTTAAGCAGATCTCGCATTGTATACTGCTTCCCAAGCAATAAGAGGCCAGCATAAACTGGTTTTGTATAGCTTGATGTGTAGCCGTGCGTACCGTATATGGAGGGTAGAAAGTAAGGAGGACCATCTTGTATGGGGGATTAGTCGAAAAAGTGTCCACTTGTATACAGCAAATTATTGTTCGAACACTCACCGAACGCGCTAGTGTAGCAAGTGGAAATGATATGAATGTAGCAGTTACAAGCAGAGTGAAATGTGCTGAGTTAAAAAAATTAACATTTCTCTTGACTTCTGTAGTTAAGAAATATGCAGTATTTAAAATCTCAAACTAAACTGTAATTTAGTAAATCATAACCTATGAAACTCCTGAAATAAAAATAAATTAATTTTTAAATTCTTCCACTTGCTACTATAGCGCCACCTTAATTTGCTCCCTTTCAATGGACACTTTTTAATACACTGAGATGGTCCTCCTTACTTTCTACCCTCCATAGTACCGTATCATGACATGTCAATGCGATCTTTTTTAGGTAACGGTAGAAGGATGCCATAATTTAACCTGTAGATCAGCAACCCTCTCTCAGAACCCAAAAATGATCGCATTAATACGGCCGCAGAACTAGGTATATCAAAAAATAGAACTATCAGCAATTAAAGAGTATCAAACTTACTTGACAGCTCTATTCCTAATAAAATCCCTCGCCAGTTCTGCCATAGTAACGAGCAAGTCGAAGGCGTGTCTCAACACGGCCGGCTCGGCCTCCAGGCGGCTGACGAGCGGCGCCCACGCAAGGTGCACCAGCGGCAACAACTCGTCCTCATAGTTCCTTAGTATCGGCAGACCGCGGTTCAGTACTTGTAGAGCTAATATTGAGTTGTCTCGCTGAGATGACGTCACATAGTTCAGACATCGTTTTAAAATTGTGACTGTTACCGCTACGTACTGCGGTGGAGGGGGTTTTTCTTCTGTAAAATTATAATTTGTTTTGGAAAGAGTTTCTTGCTGGATTCTTCTAAATGGGATCAACTTTTTGTTAACGTTTCATAAATGCTTATTTGGAATAAACACTTGTTTGTCTGTTTGTTTCGGCTATTCTCCGAAACGGCTGGACTTATTTGGATGGGAGTTTCATTGGCAAATAGCTTATGGTATAAGAAGTAACTTAAGCTATTTAACATCACGCTATGACTTAGGAGCTAAAAAAAAAACACCGGGGTAAAGCTAGTAGAAATAAAATCACTTTTGAGCCGCGAATGAAACTATGGGCAAATTATAGTAATATAATGAAGAAAAATAACAAAAAATGCACAAAAACCTTACCTGTAACATTATCATCGTATTCTAGGACATCTTCCTCTTTTCTCTTCGCATCTTCTCTATACATCTCCTCCACAGTCTTGCCAGTCTCTTGCTCAAACTCTTCGTCGTTCAACAGTCTCTCTGCTTGCTCCTTACTTTCAACGAAAACCTTCACATCTTCCATTACATCTATCGGTTTGTTCTCTTGACAAGTCTTTGGCGTTTCCTCCGGTATTGTATACCATTTTCGAATACACTCGACGAATGTTAGGAACACTTGTAAGTACGCGTATAGATCTTTTTCGTAATATTTATCACAACTTTGGACTAGAACCTAGAAAGTAAAGTTAGTGATAAATATTTCTTTCAATAGCCAGAACTAATTTAATGATTATAAAAAACACATCACAGACTGACTTCGATAAGCGCAGTTATAACTTAGCCCACCCCTTGGTTTTGAACGATTTAACTAAATGCTCACAGCGTATAGACATTACACCAAGATTACAGTTCATAAATATATTTATCTGTAACAAAAATGGGTACAGTCTTATTAGTCTAGCGGTCTTAAGCGTAACTGCTACGCTACAGGTCCAGAGTTCGATCCCCAGCTCGAGCCAAGTGTTATTAGGTTTTTCTATGAACTTCTCAGTAGCAGCTCGAAGTCTGGATTTGTACCCAGTTAATGGCAATAGGCTCGGTCCCCTATTACGAGGGCCTCAAGATACCGGCGAAGCGTGGATATACATTAGTACACCTCTGCCTTCGGCGAATATAGGCGTGATAGTATGTATGTTATGTTATTTATTAATATTATTGTAAAACGTACAGTTTGTTCGAAATAAGTAAGCCGATCGGAAGTTAGCCGTTTTCTGGGGCCGCGCAGTTACAGTCGCGTAATAAAGTGTTAGCGTTCGGAAACGTATTCAAATAATTTCGAAAATAAGATAAATAATTTGCTAAAATTACGTGTAATATTGCTGGATTGCTTCATTGATAAAATCCATACTTGAATATTCAAAAAAATATTAAATTGTCATTTAAATTTTAAATAGTCCACAGATTTGCAAAACAGTGTTGAAAGAAGTACAAACCACAATAATACATTAGCAATGAGAAATAACAAAAACAATATCGAAGAACTAAACAACAATAACGTCGAAATAAAAACAACGCGTTGCACTTTTGGCACTGACTGTGTACTTGCACTGGGGGAGCGAGACAGAATTATACATCAAACACTAAGGACTGAGTGAAACAGCGAAGAGGCGCTGACCCCGCCCCTCGCGCCATTACCACGCATGCGCGCTACTGATTTTGTCGTAAAAATGACTGCTGCGCAGCGACTTGCAGACTACTTCCGATCGGCTTACTTATTTCGAACAAACTGTACAATGTAATCTTAGCTTAAGAACATTGGTATAATCGTATGCCTTGCAGAGGCGGAAAACTAATTGTATACATAACAGATTTTGTACCATATCCTTGGAGAATAAACATCTTTATGTTCAGATACTCACATCTTGAACAATTCCATAGAGATAGTTCAATATACTGGAATCACTATACTCCATCACCACTGATAGTATTTGCAACGCCGACTGACAATTCCAAGCCTGCAATAAAATATATTGGGTAAATTGGAAGACAGTTATTTCCTCGTTTTCGTCATCTGTTGTGAAGAGGGTATTTTGCCCCATTTTGCGTTAAGAGACAAAGCATCCCCACCAAAAACTATGTACGCATACTTAGAATTTTATAAGCAGATTTAATATTTTTATCAGAAAACGAGTTATATTTAATTGTTAACTGACCGGTGGGATTCTCAATTGTTACAGCGATGGATAAGACTGCATGCGGTAGTCTCAGATCAAATAAAAAGTTAAGATGGAACTTTGCGAACAAAGAAGTGAGGCCGGCTAAAACTACGCCTAACCGTGTACAACACACAATTACACGCACACATGTATTAGTTAACTACGCCTTATCTTGTCTCTTCTTTTTTATTTGATCTGAGGCGATAGTATAGTATGTAAGGTATTTATATTATGTCTATATAAGTACTAACATTAGCTTTTATTTTGTCTTTGTAATTACTAACAACACATTGTATGGATCCTTGATATCCGAAATAATCAGTTTATTATTATTAACTCTCATTAGATGACTGCTTCATTAGCTTAGTCTTTCTTAGAGCGCTTAGACCTACCGCTACCACTCCTAACCTGTTATTCATACTCTATACAAATAAATAAAATTTGAGTGTCTGTTTTTAATATTATAATAACCGCTTTTTACTAAATGCATATGGATCTATACACGGTACATATACCAAAATACCACTTTTTACTGTTTGTTCCGGGTAGTCTCTGAAACGGCTGGACAGATTTCGACGGGACATGCTCTGGCAGATAGCTGATGTAATAAGGAGTAACATAGGCTACTTTTATTTTAGAAATTTGTATATTAAATAGAATGGAGAAAAGCCGAGATACCACGCGAGGGCGGAACGCTAGTTTTTCATAAATTGAACACCATTCAACTTCCAGAGTGAGCAGTAATTATGGGGTGGCCATACCTTTTTGAGTCGGACTGTGACCTGGTTGGTGAAGTAGTCGCCGTTGTGCTTGATGAGTTCTGCGACGCTGTCGTGACCGCACGCATGTGCTATGGCGTGGATGGCCTTCAGCCCAGATAAGTGCAGCATCTCGTATTTGCTACCTACGATATAAACACTACATAGTCGCTGATTTAAGTCAACACAGCCCGGGTCTATGATGGCCAGATATGTAAGGTAATTATTTTTTTCTATACTAAAAGAAAATCAGCTAGCCCGCAGTGGTCTAGCTTGGTAGACTATAGCTTAAACCCTCTCACTTTGAGAGGAGAACTGTGTCCAGTAGTGGGACAGAAAATGGGTTGATAATGAAAAAACCGGCCAAGTGCGAGTCGGACTCGCGCACGGAGGGTTCCGTATCATTACGATTTATGACGTATTACAAAAAAACTATTTACTAGATCTCGTTCAAACCAATTTTCGGTGGGAGTTTACATGGTAATCTACATCATATATTTTTTTTAGTTTTATCGTCCTCTTATTTTAGAAGTTACAGGGGGGGGGCACATTTTACCACTTTGGAAGTGTCTCTCGCGCAAAATATTCAGTTTATGAAGTATTAAAAAAAAACTATTTACTAGATCTCGTTCAAACCAATCTTCGGTGGAAGTTTACATGGTAATGTACATCATATATTTTTTTAGTTTTATCGTTCTCTTATTTTGGAAGTTACAGAGGGGGGGACACACATTTTACCACTTTGGAAGTGTTTCTCACGCAAACTGTTCAGTTTAGAAAAAAAAATATTAGAAACCTTAATATCATTTTTGAAGACCTATCCATAGATACCTCACAGGTATGGGTTTGATGAAAAAAAAATTTGAGTTTCAGTTCCAAGTATGGGGAACCCCCAAAATTTATTGATTTTTCTATTTTTGTGTGAAAATCTTAATGCGGTTCATAGAATACATCTGCTTACCAAGTTTCAACAGCATAGTTCTTTTAGTTTCGAAAAAAAAGGCTGTGACACGATTGGACAGACAGACAGACAGACAGACAGACGGACATGACGAATCTATAACGGTTCCGTTTTTTGCCATTTGGCTACGAAACCCTAAAAAGAGACGCCTATTACTAAAAAGCTTAGACATTTTACTATTAGTCCACCTCTGTACATAATATAAACCAAAGTCGCTTTCGTTTCGTCGTTTGTGCCTTTAGTTTATCTAAGCTAGGGATTTCATTAGGGTTTCCAAGAGTTCTCTATTATACAATAGAAATCCGTAGCTTAGATAAACTAAAGGTTTTATACAAAGATTCATACAAAGCACAGGTTTTGTTTAACTGGTAGTTGCATTCAGAATTGAGTTATCATTCATAATAGAACCACAAGTTGACTCACCCACTCTCTCCAGTATCAAGCAGAGCGTCTTGAGCAAGTACGGTTGGTATTGTTCCTGCAGGCGCGTGGCTATGACTCCGACGCCCTCTGTGAGCAAGCAGGACAGCAACATGTTGCGCTGTGCGTCGGCCAGCGATGCGCAGGAGTCGGGCTCGGCCGGCGCCGGCTCCCGCGCGCGCCGGTAGCTGATGTCTGTGTACCGAGTTTCTACGGTACCTTCGTATAAGCCTGCCCGACAATTTCTCTAATTATACTCTCGTTTTCACTGGGAATCAAGTATCTTTCATAACTCGCCATGTGAAACAAACGAGCTTATAACATCATACCATACTTTGGCAAATAATTGATTTGGTTTGAAGTATTCAGGTAAACACTTATTCAGCGGTATGTTTAGGTCCCATGTAATAGGGGGCAACCTAATTGCCATTAACAAGGCACAAATCCAGACTAAGATATTACTGAGAATCAGAGAGCATTATGAGATGCTGATCTACCTGGAAATTAAAACTAGGACCTGAAATATTTGTATAGCATAAGCCATCGCCTTTACCGTTCTCAGTCGAGTATCCAGGATTCATTGATTAATAATAAATCTATACAAATATAATAAAGCTGAAGAGTATGTTTGTTTGAACGCGCTAGTCCCTGGAATAATCTATCCTTGTTATCTAGTATCACTATACAATCTAATTAAAAAAATATATACATTATGCCAAATCTAAGTTAATCATTAAGATCTACAAAATAATGTACAATCGACAAAATAATTAGGTATCCATGCAACTATATTTATATTTTGACAAAGACATCAAAACATGGATAGTGTTAGCCGCATACATAGCATATTTATTTAGAAAGAACAAAGAAAAAATCCTTCTGGACTACAATGTTAAATTTGCAAATTGTTGAATTCGCAAAGAAAAAGTTTATTTGCTACGTACAAACTTATAACTCGGTCAAGACGTCGACGTTATTCGCTGCCAACCTAACACATTTGTCGTCTGTACACAGGTTTAAAATTAATGTTAATTCTATAACAGACCGGGCACGTTGTCCTTATCCCAGGCCCTAGGGTTGTAGACGCTGACGTCGAGCGTGTCGTCATCAGTGAGCGGGGGCTCCGCACTGCTCACCTCCAGCGGTAAGTACCACACGTCCTCCTCTATGTATGTGTTTAGAATACGTTTCACGAGATCCTCTGATGAATTTGGTGCTGTGAAAAGGAGGATTTTTTATAAAATCACGCTTGAATTCCACGAATGGTTAGGTGAGGGCGACAAGTTTGCAGTTGTTTAGGTCCCTATTGCCCTTCACAGTACAAACCAAACTTTCTACTGAGAATTTCATAAAAAACCCGGTAACACTTGAGATTACGCTGATGATGATGATAAAATTAAATATTGAAGCAAAAAATTGCTGTACTTATGGCGAAATCCACCTTTCTAATTTTATTAAATTTTTGGCGCTACAACGCAAAATTTTTGGCGATCATCACATCTTGTGACGTGACGTCACACATTAAACAAACTGAATTCTTGACGTGCTTCTTTGATAAATTGTAGTTAAAATATACTCATTTCTTAACCAGTTTATAGTAATGTTGCTGTAAATAAAGGACTGCCTCGTTAGTCTAGTGGTCCCAATCGCGAGTGCTACGCTAGAGGTCTTGGGTTCGATTCCCAGGTCGAGCAGTGTTATTTGGGTTGTTCTATGAAATTCTCAGTAGCAGCTCGGAGTCTGGATTTGTGCCCGGTGAATGGCAATAGGCTCGCCCCCTATTATATGGGACCTAAACACACGGGCGAACTGTGGGTGTACATTAAGTACACCTCCACCTAACCCTTCGGAGAATACAGGCGTGATGGTATGTTATGTTATATTTATAATAATCTGTAGTGATTTCCTTTTTTACAACAACTAATATAATCCAATATATAAAAATCTCGTGTCACAGTGTTTGTTATCGAAATCCTCTGAAACTGCTTGTTAGATTAATTTTTTTGTGTATATTTTCTTAGTCTGAGAATAGGACGTAAGCTATTAACCCACCCTCTATTTTATGATTTTAATATGACAGTACAACTTTTGCCGGGATTTCAGCTATCTGAATGTCGCAGTACCTACCTGCCGCCATCCAGTTGCAGATGTAGACGAGCTCGCAGGTCCTGTGCAAGTGGAACAACTCCAGCACTTTGTCCAGCAGTAGCGAGGCGCAGTCGGCCTCACCCAAAAGTCCTAATACCTGCTGCAACCGCTGCTCACAGATCGGGTTGTCGAGGTGCCGAAGTTTGCACCACGGAGAGCCGACTGGAGGGGGCGATGTTACATCTGGGTGAGGGAAGAATAAGTTATACTCTAGAAAATGCTATCAACACTAAGCTGCTGATAGACCTTAAATTAACATTATACCGAACCTGGAAATTTAACCTATTACTAAACTTGATACTTTGCAACCACACTTGACACTGTTAAAACCATTTTCATTAAAAAAAAATAAAAAATAACAGAAGTTATATTTGAAAAACATAAATACTAATAAGGAAAGGTACCCGTTCGAGATGGCGTGCTTATGAAGAGACCTACATCCAGCATTGGATGGTAGCAGGTTGAAGAAGAGGAAAGAGTAAAGTTTCTTTATTGCTTGTTTCATACATACACTCTCGCCTTTTTCCCACAGGGGTAGCCAAAAACTATAGACCGCCACTTACTACGACTCTTACATATTTCTTTCGCTTCTATCACATTCATAAATCTTTTCATACACACGCGCCGGTTGCGAGTACGCTCCTGACCTTTTTGGAGGATCTCGCCGATAAGAGCGATGTATATCCTTCTAGGGTGACTTCTCTCCTCTGTTTGTTTTAAGCACGGATTTATTATTATTTATTTATTCATTTGTGTAATACGGAGTACGATAGCGGTTGATTCTAAACCTTCCATCACAATAATAAGAGTGAAGTAGATCAGTGTGTAGTGTGTAGTGTACCTCTGACAGCATGCTGTGTGAGCATGGTGAGGTCAGCGTGTATGGCGGCGCAGTGCTGCAGCGACAGGCTCAGGGCCAGCGCGTGCTCGGCCACGCTCAGCACCGACGTCAGGCGCCAGCTGTCCGCGCTCAGCATCTGTATGTACCCGTGCATCAGGTCCAGCGCAGACAGCTTCAGGCTCGAGTCTGCAAATTATCCCGGAGTTAGTATATACCCTTATTTTTTGTGTAAATTCTATATACCTGATAACACGTAAGGCGTCAATCATTTATTACATAAGACAATTTAGAGGGGGAGGGGTCCTTGTACAGTGAAATAGCGTGGGGGGACGGGGGGGAGCATGGCCCACGGCATACGAGAGGGAGCGGCAGAATGGGCGACAAAATACTACCAGTCATTTTATTTTATAACAGAGGGGGCATACGAACATGCGGGTCACCTGATGGTAAGTGACTACCGCCGCCCATGGACATCAGCGACATTGTAGCTGTCAGCAATGCGTTGCTGGTTAAATGTGTGTATGCTCTTTTCTTGAAGGCCCCCATGTCGTACTGGTTCGAGAATACTGCCGCAGGGAGTTTACTAGTCGAACATATTTGAAGCGGCGGTAGCCTAATGGCTAGGGCGTCGGACTTGCGATCATGTGGTTACCGGTTCGAACCCCACCCATTACACTACCGACGTGAACCTACTCGTAACACAAGCATTTAGCTTAGCACGAGGGGTTAACAAGAATACTAGTAATGTGTGACCCACATTGCTAGTAAGCTTTTTTTTTAAAAAAAAAATATATATACAATAACAAATAACATACCATCACAACTGTATTCCCCGAAGGGTTAGGCAGAGGTGCACTTAATGTACACCCACAGTTCGCTGGTATGTTTGTGTCCCATGTAATAGGGGGCGAGCCTATTGCCATTCACCGGGCATAAATCCAGACTCCGAGCTGCTACTGAGAATTTTATAGAAGAACTCAATAACACTTTGCTCGACCTGGGGATCGAACCCAAGACCTCTAGCATAGCAGTCGCGATTGGGACCACTAGACCAACAATAACAAATTTAGCGGCAAATTCCTGGGCAGCCCCGTGTGGCGGAAATCCACGCTACATCACTGCGTCATCAATCATGAATAATACAAGGGGGTCGTCGGCCTTGACATTTTTTGCGTTAGATCACAAAAATGCGCAAAATTAAGATAATATTTAAAATTATCACCATTTTTTAAGATACTGGATACTTAGCTAAGTATTTTTGGGCATACATGTCGAAATGATTAAAGAAATATTCAGAAATCGAATATGTATGATGCAGATTGTCTAAACAACAATTTTTTACAAGTTTTTGTTTACCTTGCAGTGTTCGTTAATTTTTACCACTACAAAACCAATTGCAACTACTGTTAATTTGAAAAAGTACCTTTGTAAACGCACCCTAATCGGCAAAGTTTACATGAAAACGTCATTTTCGAAGTTATGACCGTACCGTGGAATGTGGAGTGAAAGAAGATGTAGTAACAAGGATTGAGAAAGGTATGTTAAGATGGTTTGGTCATGTAGAGAGAATGGATGAACGGAGATTGACGAAACAAGTATATATGGTGAGTATGGATGGACGAGTTGGAAGGGGAAGACCTCGGCGAACGTACCGCAACCAAATTGCGGATGTTCTTCAAAAAGGCCAGGTTCCGAGCACCCTAAACCGACGGTCATGCATGAAGAGATTAATGAATGTAGATGAAGCGAAAGTAGTGTGCCAGGATCGTAGCAAGTGGAAATCTATAGTCTCTGCCTACCCCCATGGGAGACAGGCGTGACAATATGTATGTATTTGACCGTATATTATGACCGTAATATGAACTTACCGATATTATTCATGACTCGAGGCAGATCATTTATGGCGGGAAAGAAGTTTTCACATATTGAGTCTAGTATCACTGTGCGTGTACCATCCGATGCGTCCGCGAAGTAAGAGTCGATGACGTTGTTACAGTACTCCGACACCTCCGGGTATTCGTCCTTGGTTAACATGATTAGCGTGTCCAGTGCTAAGGGCACCGAAGAATTCATTGCACTAAAATAAAATAACATAGAAATAAAACAGATTACTACAACTACTTTTTTACGGATTTACATACAACTTTTTGTTTTCGCCGAATAGTTAGATGGAGGTGTACTAATGGTGTACATTAGTACACATCTGTCTAACCATTCACCATGGTCACTGTAGGTATTTGTGTATAAGAAGATTATTAAAATGCATGTGGGTAGGCGGTGTAGACAATGCGAAGGGAGTTGTAATAAACAGTCTTAGCCCCACACTGTTGTTTGATTGATGTGTCCATCACACACAACACATTTAACAGTCACGGCCATGACATTAGATGCTTTCAAGGTTCCGAAGCATTGACAATTAAACAAGAAAAAGTCCAGTAGCCCGATTCACGTAATTAAAATCGTACCGATGTCGCAGCGACTTAATCGTTGAAACAGTTTTCCTATTCATATCCGTCGATCGGACCCGATTTAGAAGTCGTTCTATTGAAATATCGTTAAACCGTATTCACATGTTCGTTGGGTGAGAATTGTTGCAAAACGTTGGCTTCACAGTATTCACATAACACTTGAATGAAAACTGTTCCAACGATAAGTCGCTGCGACATCGCTACGGTTTTAATTACGTGAATGGGGCTACAGTTGTTTTTATAAACACATTTAGAAAAAAAAATTTTGCATTTGATAACCCAATTATTATAAAAATAGGCTATTTATAGCTGAAGAGTTTGTCAGTCATATTTGAAATAATATTTTTGCATTTAAACATTGGCTGAACCTTATTCTTTAAACATTGGCTATTTAACATCACGCTACGAGGCTTACGAGCGGAGCAAAGCGGGTGAAATCGCAGGGCAAAGCTAGATTAAACCAAACGAAGCGGTGATTTGACAAATCAAATTCACTTACATATTACACTCAAATAGCAGTCTAGCACAATAAATAGCGAGTTCTTTCCTCACTTTGAAATGCTCATGTGTTCTTAAAGAGATCACACTCTTGGTGACTAGTAGTAACTTGTCGCCAGCAACCATGAACCATTCCGGACTCCGAACGGGCAAACTTTTGGGATCAACATCTGGAACAGAAAATATAGAATCAGTTTTCGACCATGTAATGCATACATAATCCGCCCCGTTGATCAAAAGTAAAAAGTGAGAAATCAAAATGTAATTTTAAAAATATATTTTTTGTATAAAATACAAAATAAAAAAAGGCAAATAATAAAAACATCTAATTCAAGATTAAGTAGATTTTAGTAATTATATTCTCTAAAATTACTAATTACCCTTATTGCTTACTTCTTTGTTTTCTTTCTCTTTAAACATACTGGCAAAATCTTCCACAGTGATGTCGCAATGTTGACACATGAACTTATTGTTCATTGCCAAACACAATATTCGATGCATTGCGTCTATTGCTGTCTAGAATAAAAAACATTACTATTCAACAGATTATTTTATAGTAATAATAAGAAACAACTTAATATCGTAAGCAGTTTTGCAAATATTTTTACATTAAGGCACTTAAGCACATCAAGTTACCACAAAATGACAAATTTTCTCAGTTGATTTTGAACTTTATCTTCAACAATTTAAGGTTTAAAATCATTTGGAGAAATTTAACAGTTTTGTCTACCTTGACCTGCTGGCGACTGTACATGGCAGGAGGAATTGCGATAATAACTTATTCACAATTGAGTATTAAAACTTTAGCTTAAAAATGTTAGGTCGAAATTATCAATTTTGACCGATTCCTCTTTTTTACAGCAAAATCTTTTACGATAACGGTTTTTAAGCCAAAGCGAAAATAAAGGTGCATCATCGCATGTCTTGTGCACGTTTGAGCTAACTCAAGGCGTGCGCTGCTTATTGTTCTTGGTGTTAAAGTACAAAAACATGTGGAAATTTCCCTCCCAAGCTGATGTTCTAATGCCTTTAAACTCACCACAACCAGTGCATGTCCTGGGTTCTCTTTGCAAGTGGCGACGTCTTGCAGAGCTCCAAGCACGCCGGGCAGAATCAATGATAACATATCCACCACTAGCTTCTCAAGGTCATAGTTTGTGATGCGGTAGTTGGTTGTGAGCTGCGCGTGGGTCGCTGTGTGTGCCATGACACAGTGTATTGCGGCTAATCTGGTAGGTAATAAGAAAGGGTAATGTTGGTCCTTATCACTAGGAGTAAAATAAATGTTTATGATTACAGTTGTTAACAGTTGGTGATTGGTCAACAAAATATTTCATTCCAATATGGACTTTACATAACAAACCATCACAACTGTATTCCCTGAAGGGTATCAAGGTGTACCAATGTACACCCACAGTTCAAGATATGTTTACATTGCATGTAATAGCGGCAAGCCTATTGCCATAGACTTGAATAAATGTGTTTATTTCGCAAAAGAAATGCCTTTGAGTAGTTTCAACATTATTTTCTATTGTACAAGGCACATATTCAATTGGCTTTTATATTAAGAATACTAGGTAATAACAACTTTTTGTAGAATTTCGACTTACCTGAGTGCTTTAAGTTTCTCCAACTTGGCAATATGTACGGATACATAGACTGCCTTCCCCAGCAATGACACTTGTGTCTTCAGCATCATCTCCCTATACTTAGGGTCTACATTGAGCAGTAAAACTGTCAGACATGTCATTACACTGTGTTTCAGTTCTTCTGGGATATCTGCAACTGAAAAATATATTTGATGTACTGAACTACACACACTTAGTTTCCCATTATTTTTAGGCCCCATGTAACATGGGGCAAGCCTAAGCAAAGCAAACCTCAGTAGCAACTCGTAGTTTGGATTTATGCCTGGTTAATAGCAATAGGCCTAACTACATGAAATTGTGGGTAGTGAAAAAAAAAGTTTTGTAATAAAAGTTACCTGTCAAGCAACTTAATAAAAAATAATTATTCAAATAATATTTTTATTCACAAAGAGGGTCTTACTCATTCCTGGCTTAGTATGGTCGAAAACTATTTGCAGCAAGCCAATTTCCAACTTCACGCACATCTCGAAACTGTTTACAACAACTTTCTCTAACACTGCTTTCATGGAGTCCACTAACTTTTGACGTAGAACATATTTTTTCCTACAAAATATAATGTTACAATTTTTTCATAAAAATGCCTATTCATTTTAGAGTGTGTATGGTCACTTTGACGGGCTCAGAGAGGCACATTAATAGTAAAGACAGTATTTATTAAGAGACATATAAACAAATAAATGAGTTTTAATCAGTCACCTTAGGGTTGCATTTTTGGAAAATTCACGAGTCAGATACTTGGGTCAGAGAATATGGTCAAAGAATAGTCTTAGAGATCCCCTAAGGCAAGGGGAAGGGTGTGAGAAATGGCAAAGCTGCGCACTGTCGCTAATCTTACAAGAAAAATATAGCTTAGCCCAGGCTAATAAAACAAATATATATGTAGAAAATGCTAGCAAATACTTTATGAAAATATTTAAATAAACCGAATGGGTTGGTAGGTACTATACAAAAATATTATTTATTTATACATAATTATATCAGACTTACGCAGTTTCACCCGACTTTAGGTGCGTCATGAGTGGATATAGTAAGTATTGTTGAAGCTCCTGAACCACTTCCTTTTTTAAATCTGTTACACGGTCATGAAAGGCATCAATACTATCATCGGTGGGACACACCATGAGAACATCGCACACTGGTTTTATGCGGGAAAAAGCTTCTTTTAAGTCGGCATTCATCTTGATGCAATATACACCTATCGTAGCAGCTAAATATTTAGAACGATTATCCATAACCAGGAAATACCATCAGATAAACCAATTGGAAATTCATTTCATTTTGAATTACAAAACAAGTTATCACTTCCCAATGTTCCCAATCACTCAAATAGGGATGTTAAAAAATTATCGATTATTAAAAAAATCTATTATTATTTCATAAAAATCGTTTTTTTATGAGCGATTATTATTTGTATAAAAATCGATTATTTATTAATCGATTTTTTTATTTTAAGCGCCCCCTTTTTGTATATAATAGAGGTGTTATATAAGAGTGATATTTAGGTAATACTATTATTGAATACATTCACTAGCTTATTATTAGCATACCATACCTATTACCAGGTATTGGTCAAATATTAGTCAGCCATTTGGAGATTCCGTATTCGTTACTCTAACGTAATATTGTTAACTTACCTATTCTCAGTATTTGTTACTCAAAGATAATTGAATTTATTTATTTATTATTGAAATCGTACCTTATTCTTTAAAAAATCTATTTTTTGACAGAGAATTAAAAAAAAACGATTTTTTAGGAAAATCGATTATTATATTATTAAAAATCGATTTTTATATAATCGATTTTTTTGAGAAAAATAAAAATTGATTTTTAAATAATCGATGTTTTTATCTTAAAGTCACATCCCTACATTCAAATCAAACCACTTCTGACTTCACTTCACTAACAATTAGGGATGTTAAAAAATAATCGATCATTAAAAAAATCGATTATAATTTCATAACGATCAATTTTTAATGATCGATTATTATTTTTTAAAAATCGATTATTTAATAATAGATTTTTTTATTTTAAGCGTCCCCTTTTTCAATTTTTTCTACTGGCAAGTATTAAAAATTATAAGAAACACCGCTAGTGTCCGCTAGCCGCTATCTATTTGAGGGGGGGGGGGAGTCGTTATTATTTGCAATTCGTTCGTAGATAACCTTCGAGCAACACAATAGGGAGTAGCCCTAGCGATTACCAACCAAATAGTTTTGCCATTTTTTGCGGGGGGAAATGTGCACACAAGCGCGGTTCCGAATTACTACATACAAAACTAAAACTATAATGACCACACTAACACATACAAAATTAAACAATACCAACAAGCCTTGCACAGCGCTGAAACAGCAAATAGCCGCCTAACTAGACGAAAAATATGCAGTGCTAAAACGCTTTTTAAGTTAAGGCTCTCGCCAATAAGAAAGGTCGAAAGCACCGTAAAATTCATGACGCTTACGCGTTTGGTTCAACGTTAAAGGTAACATCCCACAACAAGGTAACAATTTATTCATCGGCAAGAATTCAGATTTATCGCTCGACCGATCCGTATTTTGTTGCATTGTCAAAAAAAAAGTTTTTTTTAGAAAAAACGATTATTATCTTATTAAAAATCAATTTTAATATAATCGATTTTTTGAGAAAAATAAAAATCGATTTTTAAATAAACAATTTTTTTACCGTAAAGTCCATCCCTTCTATCAATTCACAGATTACTAAAAAAAAATTTATTAGCAGTAGCAATATCGATTTAAGTAATTGAAGTATGTACTTATTTTTATTATATATTTTACTTCCGTGGAAATAATTATGTCCTTTACTATTGAAGTATCTAATTATCAGTGTAACAATGTTGCCAACAATTTGGATTGGAACTAAATGTTCCCATTTTCACACCTTGAGTAGCCTTCTTCTTCAGGTGCCCCTCCAGTTAATGGAGAAATTCAGACTAGGGTAGTGTGTGATCATGTTAATTTTGGAAGCGATTGATCAAATAATCGCGAGACTATTAATAACTAGCTGTGGCTAGTTATTAATAAAAAATAATGTTTATTGTATCGCTCCCTGGTGAATATCGGTGATGAATATCAATATCACAAACTCTGTACAGAAAAACGTATTCTTTAATAAAACTGTTTTGGAGATATGGCTACATTCGTGTCTCTACCCCACTATACCTTCTCCGTTCCGTCGTGTGTAAAGTGAGCCAAATCGGTCTAGCCGTTCTCAAGAAATTAACTTTAATAACTTAACTTTAATACATACGGCAATTTTTTTTAATAATCTTTATTTATTCACAAATGCAAAAAAAAAAATGCGTTCATCTTCAGATATGCGTAGCTTGAACCAAACTGGACTGTACTGTAACAGTAAGCTAATGAGCAAAACTGAATTATGTAAAACGAAACGTACCACAAGAATTTCAAACGAGGAATTGTCAATTCAATTTGTCAAAGTCAGGTGATAATCTTGCTATCTGTCAAGTTGGATGAAATCGAGAATGCGATAAAATAATTAAATTATCTTAGATTTAATCATGTTTTTATGATTTAGTAAAGTGTGAGAAATATTTCAAAATGTTCACCTTGGTGGGGCAGCGGGTCTTACATAAGTGCCTCAAGATTTTGAGGTTAACTGTTGCGGATTTCAGCAACTTGCCAGACATAAAGAAATTGAATGCGGTTCGGACTGTTGAAAAGATAATAGATACCAACACAAGTATCTTTATTGAAAGTCCTATTCATGTAAAGATTCAGCCGATCGATGTGGACGACATTAAAGCTCACAATAGACTGACCATGACATTGTACAGCGAAGGCAAAGAAACTAGTGATTTTCAAGTGAAACAGTCATCTAAACGCTTGGAATTGCTTAATAAGAATACTGCGTCAGATAGAAATGACGTTTGCGTAATCCAGGTACCCTATAATTTGAACGTGCAGGTCACCACAACTGATTGTGCATCAGTACATTTAACAAAGTTAGAAGGACAGGAGTTTGTTGTGAAAACCCAGAAAGGGGATGTCAATGTGTCTGATCTAAAAGCACAGAATATTGTGGTTGAAAGTATTGAAGGGGAAGTTAAATCGGAAGGTCGGCTACAAGCTAGCAATATCGATTTAAAAACTGGCTTGAATTCTGGCATCCAATGTAACAATATAATGGCAAATGGCTTTAACGTCACAACACATGCTGGAACAATAGTTGTAAAGTCTTGTTATAGTGACAAATCACATTTCACAACTTTGATGGGCAATATAATCCTAGACAGTCTCCACAGATCAGTAATAATTGATGTGATCCAGAAAGGTAACCTCCGCATCACAGGTTTCTCTGGCAACTTACAGGCTTCTTTGAAAAGTGGAGAAGTCTACATGCATGCCTCACAATTTACAGACAAAAGCAGTATTTTCATACATGAGAAGGGCAAAGTTGAACTTCTAATACCAGATATATTAAAAAATTTGCCTGCTACAAACTTAATTGCTGAAAAGATACATGTTGATGATAAAATATTTAAGCTTGGCCGATTTATGGATGATTCATATCCCAAGAGGTTCAGATTTGAAAAGGAACCACATCATGAGTTGCATGTAGTTTGTAAGAATGGCTCAATTGAGTTAAAAGAGACAGACTTACCATTTTTTGTGTAGTCAACTTATGTTTTATATGAAACATGTACATTAGGTTGTATTGGAGATTTACTATGTAGCTCACACAAGTGCTTGTTACTTTTTCTATTGGAGTAAACTTTGTTATTATTAAATGTATTTTTAACATTGGGATGTGTTAATCATTTTGGTGGCTAGATGCACTTAATTGAAATTTGATTCCCTAAAGTTAATCTTTGTCTCTAATTTTGGCTGTAGGATTATCACTTATTATGTGTGCTTGTATTATCATTGGTGTGCCTGTTCAGAGATTGATTTAGTGAAACCAATATTGTGATTTATCATTGTATGTGAATTTTCAAACATGCTAAGATTTTGGATTTCTTTTCCTGGTTCTAAACTAACTTTTGTTATGCTAGGTAAAATCTAGAGTAAGGCATCACATATTTTCTTTGCAAGTAAAAACAATAAAATAAAACATACATTATATTAGTTGGTTTTACCACTAATCCAATATACTATATGCATGTTGTTATTATGTTTATTCTACTATTATCAGTGTTGTCTTCCATGAACCATGCATTGAATTACTTACTAATTAAAATGGCTCATTAATACTAACTCATGTTGATCATAAGTGTAAACATTTTAATTTTAGAAAATTAAATGTTAATGAAGTGAATATTAAATTACTGTATCTTTATTTATATATAATTTAGGAACTACTATTGAGTATTAATTACTAGACTACTACTGCCAAAGCAACTAATTTCTACTATTAAGATGCATTTTAATTTATCTACATTTAATTCATGCATTTAAACAAGCATTTGGAACATAGTCTGTTTCAGTTCACAACATTATTAAAATATATTTTTGTAGTTCCTCAATAAGACACTAGTGTATTTGCTTGTATCATAATGTTATGTCTCGTTATTGCTAGTCTCTATCCATTTATTAGAATTAAATATTCTTATTTAGGATTTCAAATGTTCGTAGGTATTCAACATGTATTGTTATTTATTCGAGTAGTGATTTGTTGAAAATGTCATTAAAATATTATCTCATAATTATTATATGTATTATTTAAATCTATCCTTTCGCACTTGAAAACATTAACTCTTATTAGCGAGTTAATCTAATCCCAGTGTAATTTATTTGCCATCTAATTATGTATTTCCCAGTTTGTTTACTTTTTAACTAGGTAAGCGTTAATTGGGTACAAAGATGATGGTTAGTGTGGTGCGGGGCGCCGCCGCCGTTGTGATAACGAGGCTGTTTATATGCCGCGCGAGTGCGCGCGCGCGCCAGTCTTACCGTCAGCCGCTACCGTCATGCCGGCCTGTGCCCCCGAGTACGGGCGCCTCGCGCGCTCTAATACAGAGCTAGTTTTCTCCCCGAGAGTCAAACGATGCTCGCATCAGCCGCCGCCCTTCACGGCCCTGCGACGTTCGTTCTCCTCCACGTTCTCCCTGATACCTGAGGAGCGAGCTATATCTCCCGAACGCCCTCCACCGCTCCCGCGCTTCATCAGAGTCATCACATGGGGACCACGGCTCATGCTGCGACCGTTCATTGCCATGTTAAGCCTCATCGCGCACCCGGCTTGGAAGCAAATTCTAGTTGTTCTACCCACGTTATGGATCGCCGCATCGTTGTTCTTATTCTGGAAGTGTGTACAGTGCCCAATTGGAGTTCTCAAGATGATCGGACGCACTATAAGCTCAAAAAACCAGAAGAAACCACGCACTGTACTCATTAGCGGTGGAAGCTCTGTGCAAGCTTTACATTTGGCCAGAAATTTCCATTCAGCTGGTGCACGGGTTGTAGCTTTCGAAATAGAGGGGCAATTTGCATTGTTGAAATACTCTGCTGCGGTGCATAAATTTTATACAGTACCGCGACCAAATCCGGCTGATCCCCTAGCCTACGCTCGAGCGCTGAGAGAAATAGTAGAAAGAGAATCAGTGGTGTTTTATGTGCCAGTTAGCTCTACTACCCCGGCGTATTACGACGCCCTTGCAAAATCACATTTAGAAGTCATTGGATGTCAGTGCTTTGTTCCATGCGCTCGTGACGTTGTAACACTAGATGACCCTTTGGAGCTGATGAGGGTATGTCGCGCTGCCGGCCTAGCAACACCACAGTTTTGGGTAGTAGCCAACGACGAAGACGTTCGTGCGTGGTATGATAGCGGAGCTTCTAAGGAAGGAAGACATTTTATTGCTAGCGCTGGTGCACGTGGAGCTAGAGACCGCTTACGTTTCATCATGCCTGACGACAAAGCACTATTTAGGTTTCCACGTGAAATTAGTGCGGAGAAACCATGGGTGATAGTTCGGGAGCCAAAGGGAGAGAGGATCGTGACTTGCACGACATTGAAGGAGTCACGAGCTGTCAATAACGTTTCATGCCGCGTTGACTCTGCAAGAAAAGGACTGGTACCCCAAAAGGATGATGAAGCTGACGCTTGGGTGCAGCGATTTGTATCATTCCTCGCACCAGCGAGGCCTATGACTGGACATGTATCATTCAGACTTGTACGTGAAGAGCACACGACGAATGGACATACTAATAAGCTGGTAGCAATTGGAGCTCGTGTTGGAGTGTCACTGCCATATTTATGCCAAGGAACCGCCCGATGCGGCCACGCAGCAGCTGTGGGGAAGCTGCTAGATACCGTTCTGGATACCCGCGAGGCCCTCTTCACATTCTGGGACCCGCTTCCTTACTGTGCGTACTATCAGTCTCGCGCGCCAGATGACAGGAGGCCCCCGCCGCCAGAGCCGTGCAAGACGCCGCCCAATGTTCCTCTTTGAGGTGTAATGTAGTGGAAATCGTAGGAATTATTTATTAAAGACACTCAAGTACCTGAAGAGTGCGTGAGTGGGAGCTCTATCGGCGCGCGTGCCAGTTAAGTCGCGCTCTCTGTGTGTTGTTTGCTCGTCTCGCTTGTGTACAAGTGTGTGATCGAGGGACGATACGATATATTGTAACTACTAAGTAGATATTTTATAAACATGTTTACCTACATATTGTTAGGTTTAAGTAATAAAAATGGTCGATATATTTGAAAAACTTTTGTTTATTTTCTTTACTCATGCAAACTTTCCACTTATAAGTTATACAGACTATAGAAACACAATACAAATCATTCAAGCAAAACGTCGTTACTTGGGTCACAATTAACGTACATTACGTTTTGGGCTAAGAGGTCAAAATCTTCTATTTTAATTTTTATTGCTAAACAAGAACGTTGATAAAGTTATTTTTCCACGAGATCTGCGGAGAAAAGTTTGATCTATGGCCGGCCGCCCCTAGTGACGCGGACAAGATAAGCGCTATCTCTTCAAGTGCACTACTATTTATAATAATATATTTGCCACTTATAAGGTTAAATGGACAAACACCATTGCACAACATGTGTGGGTTGGCACATCCTTAAGGCATAAGGTTTATGAATGAATACTATTTTGGAACACCTGACTACAGAAGGCACAGCTCGGAGATATTAGAAATCTGAAACGCAGATAGAAACGTATCATTCATTCAAAACTTTATGGGGACCATATTTTACTTTGCATTTGAGATATTACCGAAAAATATAAATTATACAGGGTGACTTGGGATTTATTTGCACTTTTTAACCTGTAGTGTATCGTAATAGGTATCTGATTTATAAAATCGTGAATCTATTAATCCATTCATCATTTTGATAAAGGTCAAAGCTCATCAACCACCAACAGACTTCACGGAGCTCACATTCCTGGCGATCGGTGCATACAACATCTGCATTAGGTATCTTTAAACATCTGCCAACCCTTCTATTCGCGCAACTACCTACCTACTTCTATTGTATCGGTACAAGTTTTGTATGCCTTCAGGGAATACAAATACATAACATACCATCACGCCTGTTTTCCCCGAAGGGTTAGGCAGAGGTGTACTAATGTACACCCACATTTCACCGGTATATTTAGGTCCCATGTAATAGGGGGCGAGCCTATTGCCATTAACCGGGCACAAATCCAGACTCCGAGCTGCTACTGGGAATTTCATAGAAAAACGCATTAACACTTTGCTCGACCTGGGGATCGAACCCAGGACCCCTAGCGTAGCAGTCGCGCTTAGGACCACTAGACTAATGAGGCAGGGAATACAAATATTAGGTATATTGGAGAAAAAGTATTTATTATAAAGGCACTTAAATATAATAAATGGCTACGTGATAAACCTAGCCTATACTACAGGGGGCGTATTATGAGCTCTTATTGCCAGGCAGTTTACGCCGTGAATTGAACTGCCTTGCAAATTGGTATTATGAACACAATATCCAGCCAGTCAGAGGCCACGTGACACTTCAAGCCGACTTCTGCCCGACTTTGCTGACTGGCTGGCAATAGACGTATTACGAGCGCTTATTTGACATTCAATTTTCCGTTTCAAATGTCAAGAACTGACAAATAAAATCATTCAGTATAAGCTGCTTCATTGATACGTAAACTGAATTGTTTAAGGTTTATTGCGAATTTAAAGTAAATATATTAATCATGAGTGACGAATTGGAAGTGTCTGAATATCTAGAGAGCGAAATACATTCACATTCTAAGTCTAGACCATTCCCTGCAACTCTTCACAGCACCTTGTCCTTGAGAATTCAAGGAATCATTGTAGCGGTTTTATTAAAACCGATACCAATTTCCTCATGGGCATTGTAGCGGACAATGAGTGGTGGTGTGGTGGTGGTGTTGAAGAACGAAGAACGATACGGAGTGTTTCGCTAATGATCTAGTGTTTTTATCTGAATAAATACGGCAAGTGCCTTTCAACGTTCAATGTAGTTTTCATCAGTCTCCACTTTAGGGGTGTAGGGATCTTAAAAAACTCTCACAATTGTGTTAAAGTTACTCGCCGCCAACGATTTGTAGTAGTTTCGCTTCCCGAACTAAATAACGTGAAATGAAAAGTAAATGACTCGCATACTTATAACAAACACACAAAACATCTAAAGAATACTTACGCCATGAGTAATATAATTAATTTACTTTAAAAATGCGTAAATATATTACGAAATTGCGTAAATGTATTACGAAATTGCGTACCTACGTACAAGGTAAATGTACCAGTAATCGATAGTATCCCAGAAGTTGATATATTTGTCCTTACTGATTATAATAAAAATACCTATACACTGATTGGCCCCACGACTACTTATAATAATAGTAGAGACATCTGCGAATGTAATCTAAGAAACTATGAGCCTATGAGAACACTCGTATTTAGTATTCACAATTATGTATGTTTTTACCTTAAGTTATTACGGAATCCTACTGTCAATTATTGGGAACCAAATTTTAAAAAATCATTGTCAGCTATTCGGGCGAATGAAAAATTTGTAGATCAATAAAACGTACAATTTAAGACTATTGGAAAGTTATGTATAAGTATTTACAATAACACTTTATACTTTTCTGTTTTTTTTTAAAGTTAAATGAAAGATCAATAAATTATTATATGATAATAAAAATAAATTTTTTTCTATGAAAA
The DNA here is from genome assembly GCA_958496365.1 of Subacronicta megacephala. Classification (NCBI taxonomy): domain Eukaryota; kingdom Metazoa; phylum Arthropoda; class Insecta; order Lepidoptera; family Noctuidae; genus Subacronicta; species Subacronicta megacephala. The sequence continues at coordinate 2,235,673 of OY292523.1, read as the reverse complement.
GCCGTTTTTCTCACCATTTTGTCTGTTTATCATTACTAGTACATTTACCTTAAATTTATGGGTGTCATTCGAAAACTTAAATTCTCACTACATATGTAGATGAAATATAAAACGTCAAAGTAATGTAAATATGGGTTAGCTAAAGGAATATTATTTGATTTTTATTTTTTTATTCTTAAATATTATGTTTTACTTAAATTTGGTTAGGAACTATATTTATTATGGATTTTTAATACAAAGGATATTAAAAAAATAACCGTAACTTACCGATAAAAACAATAATCAGGCTTTTGAACGGCGCTGTCAAAAATTACACGCCAGCCATAGACAAGTAATCCATTCAAAAGTCGGCCGGTTACATTTGTGTCATAATACGAAATTTAGCGAGACAGTTTACGGCCGTAAATTGAATTGCCTGGAACTTGCATGGTTTTTTAAAACTTCATAATACGGGCCCAGTAGAAAAGTACTGGCTGTTATGGTAGGTAGAAAAAACCTAATCTCTTAAGAACTTTCAGCCGCTAGTTGATAAGAATTACTTAGTAATGTACTTTCTTCATCTTCTATTTAAGCGAAATAACACTCACTTTCTTACTGAATAAATCCCGAAATCTAAAAACTTGCTTTTGGCATTTCCCTTGCCTAATATCAAACGGGAAAGCGCCTTTTTGGTCGGCAGCAGTGGGAGAGTAATGGCTAGAGTCAAAAAAAAATGTAACAAAGAGGATTGTTTTTGCTGAAAAGTTATTTCTAATAACTGTAAAATTTGGTTTTATAAATTGAAATATTTACATATCTAAGAGAGTGGCCAAATTTTCCGCCGCCCTGGGCGGCTGACGCCCGCGCTACGTCACTACATAGGTCACTTTCTGAATTAGTCATGTAAACGTGCTAATTTTGGTTTTCCTCATAAATACTTTTTATTATAATGAATCACTCATACCAAAATATGTTTGTCCTGTTAATTTCTTTGTTGTGGGGTTGGTCTGCCTTTAATTAAGGTACCTACTAATAACTGCATAAGCTAAAGGTACCTACTTGAGTAATGTTAAGTGTTCAAACACACACGAACTCTTTAGCTTTCAATTCAATTCTTTATTGCATTCCATAATGTACCTAATACAAATTAAAACTTTCTTTCTTTCTTTCTTTCTTTACAGTACGAGAGAGGGAGGAGAGGCTTTATAAGAGTACTTAGAATGATGTTTCTCATGTAAGTAGGTACTATAGCAATATTACCAAAGTTTGTGTGATCCAGACTCAATTAACTGGTCTGAATTTATGTAATTATTTATTTATTAACCTCTTATTCACTCGGCGATAATGTGCGTGTTTTTTTTAGTGATAGAATTTTCAGAATCAGATTATTAATATTAATCCCTACATACAAAATCACAATCTAATAAATACATACATACATACATATTGTCACGCCTGTCTCCCACGGGGTTAGGCAGAGACTATAGATTTCCTTTTGTTACGATCCTGGCACACTACTTTCGTCATGCATGACCGTCGGTTTAGGGTGCTCGGAACCAATTTGGTCAAATAATAAATAGCTAATAAATAGTTTTTTATAATATTAGTAAAGAAGTATAGGTTTAATATAGTGATAAATGTACGATATAGGTACGTAATATATAAAAAAAACTAAAAATACCATCACGCCTGCATTCTCCGAGGGGTTGAGCATTTTAATGAAGGTACATACATCGCGGCGGGTATGTAGATAAAGTCGCCATGCCATAGTAGTGCCATATAATAACAGGCGAGCCTATTGCGATTAACATCACACAAAACCAAACGTCGAGCTGCTAGTGAGAATTTCATAGAAATTTTTAATATCACTGGGACTGGGAACTGGGAATTAAACTTAGGACCTCTAGCGAAGCAGTTTCACATACGAACAATAGACTAAGTAGGTACCATGGCGAGCTTTTACAAGAAAATATATTTCTTTAATTTGTATTGTAGAACAAAAGTTACTCGTTATAATGATTACAGTAACATCCTTTCAGTTCTTACCATGTAAGGCATTATATCAATAATAATGTGTTAGTATGAAATATAAGTAGTTGATAATAAATAATACTATGTTCATTGCGTGACCTAACCTCGATCACGTGAACCTCGTGTGCTGAACATTATTTTCAAAGTTCATGAGTTTCATATCACATGTCGACGTATGCTTATCTTATGGACTCCACGCCTTTCTCATTGTAGATAGTTGCATTCATTTGATGTACGCACGGTTACACATCAAGTTATACAAAACCAGTTTACGCTTACCTGTTATTGTATGGGAAGCCTATAAAATGCGAGATCACCTTAAACTGGAGTCGTGTGTACGTTCTCTATTTTATAACTTGCATATCTAGGTACACAAAGTTAGAAAAACCTATATTAAGTTTATTTACCCTAGATAGCATTTATAGGTCCACATTAAATTAATCTAAAGTAAGTATTTCTTTGATACTGGCATTAATTAATATGATACAGTGCTTACTAAAAGTCGCAACTCAATCAGAAACATCCCGTTTTCAAATATTTAAAGCTAAGGTATCTAATATCTACCCATGATTATTGGAACCGTCAGGTTTTCTAGTTTTCTAATAAACACTGTTACTTAAAAGACGCATACGACGTTAGTTGGCAGATATATTTTTTGCGTACCCTACCTAAATACTAATACGGGGACTAATTTCATTCAATATCAGCACTAGATGAATACACAAAGACGCTGTTGTATTTCCGGATACCGAATATTTATTTATTCTATTGCCAGAAAATTTTGATTTTAAACTTTTTATCTATGTTTTTAACACCCCATTGTATATAGCTAACTCCATATGCAAACTAATAATATTAATGAACGCTCTATTTGTTAGCTTTTTACGCTTACACCGCTGAATAGATTTCAATAAAATTCGCAAGAGGACAGATTTTTTATGAGAATGAAACGCGCGGACAACAACTAATTTCTAAATAAAATACATCCTGGGGTCCTGGGCCCGAATGTTACGCCCCCTTGGTCACGTAGTCCATCAGTCTGTCCTAAATAGTGCTTTGTATCGCATGTGTCACGGGCAGAGCAGCAGGCGACTCCGTGACTCGTCACACCACGGCCAAAGTCTGATATCAATGTTTAACTAATTATTAGTTAGTTTTATCGAAATTTTATCCTGTCTAGACTGATAATGAAGCTGCTGAGGTTCTCAAATATTTACTTTTATGTGATATTTTTTTCTAATTTCATAACTATGAAAATCAAAGGTCAAAGACCTTGCTTAGACTGAATCGATACAAAAAAATCAACGGTTTCATAAAAGCAAGAAGATTTCAACGTAAAAATAGCAATATTGTGATAGATTTGTATGATTACTTATCGCAAAATTTATATTGACTAACTTGTGCTAATTTGATAACGATTAAATAGAAAGTGTTCATTGTTATCGTATCGTATCTTTGTATCATCACGGCGCTACGCCTGCAACAAAACATACCATCACGACTGTATTCCCCGAAGGGTTTTGCAGAGGTATACGTAATATACACCTACAGTTCGCCGGTATGTTTAGGTCCCATGTAATAAGGGGTGAGCCTATAGCCATTCATCGGGCACATATCCAAAGTCCGAGCTTCTACTGAGAATTTCATAGAAAAACTCAGTACCACTGCTTGACTTGGGAATCGAACCCAAGACCTCTAGCGTAGTAGTCGCGCTTAGGACATCTAGAGTAATCTAGACTAATGAGGCAGGAATGCAACAGAAAAGGGGTTTATACCTAAGTAATAGCAGTTATTACTAAACACAGGATATTTCGTTGGTATTATTGTGTAGTACTTAGTAATGGGTCCCCACGATCGGGGAAGTACTCGTCCCACAAAATTCTCGACGTCAAGTAACAGTATACATATTGTTGCGTTTCCTACGTAAGTGAGGAGCGCCAGAGGCCCAATTCCTCCCTCTCTCTTCTAATTTTCCCCTCTTGGTAACCTATCTGCAACCCTTTTTGTATTGCAGATGTCCATGGGCGACAACGACTACTTACCATCTGGTAGCTCGCCTGCTTGTTTGCCGAGTTATCCCATAAAAATAATAATAACAAAAAATAAACTTTTTGTTATTTGTTAACAAACAAGTTTGTGTTCAACTTTGTTACCAACGAAAAACTCGTTGATAACAAAGTTGCACTTTGACAATTACTGTACGTTTATGATTTATTTGCTTAATTATGAATAGATAAAGTTTTCCTCACGTACAAGTTATCGAGTGTCCTCAATGAAAGGTCCGCTTTGAACGGGATTGTTATTTACTTTTAATATTCATTGTATCAAGGAAACTTCCGTGTGGTTTTATATCGAATTGATTATTATTCATACTGATAACAATACGATCGAATCGAATGCATCGATGATGGAACAATATTTGGTTAGATATCTAGTAGGTCGTACAGATAATTACATAACAAATTTCCTTTTAATTCACTGACGCACGTAGTGGGCTCATGTGGGCAAAACAATAGATTTACATTGTGTCTACAATATAGCGCTTGACGGGTTAAAAATCTTTTGTATTTTTATGCATCTTCCATGCTAAAATTATAGAGTCATTTTAGTGAAGAAAAATTTCGACTGCGGGCAGAATTCGAAGCTGCGTCTTCTGTTTCAATACACCAGACGTTATGACCTCTATGACCTTCTAATCCACCGCAGGTCCCACCCGTCAGGTCGAAATTTACCTTCATATTCCGAATTTACGGACAGTTTAGTAGGTCATAGCGTTTGGTGTATTAAACCAGAAGACGCTGATTCAAATCCTGCCGCAGTCAAATTTTTCCTTCACTGAACTAAAAAGCTAGCAATTTTGCAGTGATGTTCCAGACTATGGATAGTGGCAGTTTCAAACAGATTCCTAGTGCCTCAAGCTGGTACTTAGCCGATCCATACCAAAGGTGCAAGGAGTACTCCATACACGACCGAACTTGATATGTTAGTAATTGTTCCGGCGTGAAGTAACATTACCTGTACTATATTACGTTCTCATAACGTCACCAAACATCTCAACTAATCGACGGAGTTTATTTTGGTAATATTCAATTTAATGACGTTGCATTGTCTATCATTCCATTAAATTTTTCCACAGGGACTGCGTTATCTTACGCCCTTGTTCGACCTCTAATGTGCGTTCCAATTGATAGTTATTATTTTAAAAGTATGTAAATTTGTCAAAAAATATTAAATACTCATTGTAAATCTAACTCAGCCACGAGCTAATAAAGCAAAAAATTAAAAATATTCGAACGTTTTTTTTTAATAGAAAGGTTTGCCCTTTAGGTGACTTGAAAGAATAATTATAATTTGTATGGCCCGCAGTGCCAATGCCCCCTAATGCCTCTATTTCTTTTTTTTGGCAGATCGTACACACAACTCACTGAAGTTTTAATGGTTAAAGAAACTTTTTAAAGTTATTGATGATTTACAACTTTGACTGAGAAATTCCATACAATAATTGGAATAATTATTTGGGAAATCTCCACGTGCATTTACTGATTATTATATAATTATAGCCATGTGGCTATTAATTATTCTGCGATTATGGTGAATTGACTTGATTCGAAGTGTCTCAAATAAAGTCGTTGCGCTCTTGAAAAATTGAAGCAGAATTATTATGATGGAGCATGCCTTTAAGTTACCTTAAAAGTTAAAGTGTCGGATTCTTATTAGGGATAGATATACAGGGTGGAAGGGACATTGACGCACAACCGCTCGCCATGAATACATGATTCTAGACCCCCTTGCGAAGATATTTTTCGTCGGTTATTGAAAAAATATCTTAGTTTTGATACAAAAGTCCAATACCGACACGGAGTGGCGGCGTAAGACCTAAATTTGATGTGGGCAAGATTCATTTTACGGGCCCTCTGCCTCTGCCCTCTCTCTCATAAATTTTTGGGGCACGAGGCCGCCTGGGTCGCGAGGCCGTAGGTGGTGGCCCACGTCGCCCACGGCACGACGAAAAATATCTACGCAAGGGGGTCCAGAATCATGTACCTACTGAATTCATGGTAAACGGTTGTGCGTCGATGTCCCTTCCACCACCCTGTATAGAGATAGTTGGATAGGTCGTTTGGAATGTATGCATGTGTATTACCTACTAATTGTCAGATTTGAACCCACTCACTATGACAAAAGATCCAAGTATCTATCAGCAAGTGAAATTTACCGATAAAGTTGACTACTATGACTACAACCTTTTTTTAAAATCTTCCAAGTCTTTATTTTTTATATTCTTTTCAGATATAATATATGAACAGTAGACATTGCGATTAAATAAAAAATGGCGTATTAATTAATGTTCGTTGTCCAAGGTTGCAGCGCAGACGCATCGTAGACGACGATTAGACGTTATCACTTCGTTATACTTAATTGTGTTACGAACACTATCTGTTTACGTTGTAACGCCGAAGAAATGAGGAAAATTATTGCAGTGGAGGATTTTGAGGTTGTGCTCCATAAATGAGGGAAGATAAGAAGCAGACAAGATGGCTTCTATTTATAGGAATCGCCGAAGTTTATTTATTATTAACAGTTTATTTATTTACGACCTTACAATAGATCTATGCGAAATTCGTAGGGTGACAATAAGCAGGGGCGGACTAAGAAATAAGTATTAAGAGAATACGCAATTTTAAAGTAGTCCCAGTTACTTACTGTACCAGATTTTGACATACCTATTATGGTGTGAATAGTAAGAGTGACGAGTATGTTACTGGGAAGGTGTGAATTATGATGGATATAGCTGAATATCATATGATTACAAAAGAAGTGAATGAAGACAAAATCCCACAGAATATGGACGTCAAGTAGCAGTATGCATACTGTTGTGTTTCGTACGGTGAGTGTGAAGCGCCGGAGGCCCAATTTCTGCCTCAGTCCCCTTTCTTATCCTTTTCTCCTTCCCCTCCCTTTTCCTTAAATAGGCGAGATATACCATAAAAAAGGAGAGAAGACTGCAGATAAAAAAGTTTATGAGGGAAATCATAACGATAAAGTTATACACTGATTTAACCGCCTACAAAACGAGAACTGCCTACGAGTTAATCAGGTATCTTATGTCCAGCCAGAGTATAAAGATCACGGCAACGTGGCCAATTACTTTACCGGTTTGTATGTGCATTGCCGCCGCCTGCCGATAAGATAGCTGAATTAACAGGGATTTATAAAATTTCATGAAATATAGTAATGTTGAAAACATCATTATAGGATGTGATAACAGTTTTTTGGTTGTTGATAATGTTAAAAACAAAAACAAGTACTTGCTGTGCACTTATTTTCTTTCCTGTTTCTAACTGAATGAATTTCTCGGAGATGGTCGACCTTATATTAGGTATCCAATATTATTGGCATGTACCTACCTATATAGTCTATCGTCTAATGTCTACTAGTGATTACTATTATGCTTACACCTATGCCTAAGTCTTTGCGGGAACGCTATTTGGCCAACGTATTGATCTGTTTGCGGGAACATTGGGTCCAACCATCGTATCATTAACCCAATGTGAAGTCACTGTTATGTGTTGTGAAGTTTCTTGCTCTGCTGATCGTCATCCGTCACCTTTATATATAGTGACACATTGTGTGGAGAAATGACCAAAGGTACATATCAGAACATCTGGCTCGTGATCCATCTCTTATCTGAGGCCGACGACTCCAAGATACATAAAGAAAGACTGTCATAAATCAATGTAATTTTATATAAGGTAGTCCATCAAAGATATCGTAAAATTATGATCACGTCGCCGTCATTCTAGACACATTTATCAAATTAGATAGAATCAGATTGGTTAGAGCTATATTGTTATTTTTTTAATAGAAATTAATTAAACACATTTAAATGTATGTACCTACATCATTTTTTACTTTTATTATACTGTATTTTTGCTACTGTCAAAATAATTATTTTTGTTCGACAACGAGCAAGCAAAAGGCAGGGTTCTGTAAAAATAACATACCATCAGTCCTGTATTCCCCGAAGGGTTAGGCAGAGGTGTACTTAATGTACACCCACAGTTCGCCGGTATGTTTAGGTCCCATGTAATAGGGGGCGAGCCTATTGCTATTCACCGGGCACAAATCCAGACTTCGAGCTGCTATTGAGAATTTCATAGAAAAACCAAATAACACTTTGCTCGACCTGGGGATCGAACCCAGGACCTCTAGCGTAGCAGTCGCGCTTGGGACCACTAGACTGAGGCAGTCTATATAAAAAAATGAATGAATAAAGTCTATGTAAAAATATAACATATTTTATACGGAAAACTTTTGTTTTTGGATATAGAACCGGCCTTTCAAGAGAGTAGTAAGTCACAAGTTCTAGCAACAAACTTTGCAGTCGGGTCGTGAGGTCAGGTCGTCGGTGATTTTCTTGCGCGCGAGTGCATTACACCCAGACGTACAAAGTTCGACCGAGCCCAGACGACGCGACCTATTTGCTATTACCTATACGTATAACAATTATAACAACATTATAAACAATACCGAGGATATTTTGCTCTCGTCATTCCGGTTCCTTGAAGAGCAGATAATATTGTTAATATGAGCATAAACTGGTGATAATGACGTTGTTAATAAAGTGCTCCGCATTGTAACATCTGTTGAGAGTATTTCACAAATTTGGGCGAATGTCGTGCTTTTATCGATAAAAAGATGGGCTAAGTATGTACATAGATAGAAGAAGATAGTATAGCATAAAGAGCGTTTTTTAGGGTGTCCTCACTTATATCGGTCGGGTATTCCTACACTATTTGCGTCAGCTGACGTCGTGTCACGTTTTCCGACTTGCACCGAGAGATGTCGCTTACACCCTTCTATCGATGCTTCTGCAGCAAAAAAACAGTATAAATCGTTTACATATTTACACGAAAGAATTAAGTAAATAAATTACAAGTAAATATAAACAGTGCATGAGCATGATTGCATGTACGGTAGAGCTAACAGAGGGTAAACATTTCTACAAGGGTTTAAACAACTCGAATAATTAGAAAGTGTGTTACAATACCCATGGTAACCAACAACAACTTCTGTTAATACTTTGAAAAAACGGCCATACAATCATGATAAACATAATAAAATATTATGTACATAATTATACACATTGAAAAAATGATCATTATGCAACAAAAACATAGCCGCGTAGCCGCTACGCCGTAGCTTCGTAGCACCGTAGAGCCAAGTTTTATAAAGGTAATTGCGTAATTTATTAATTATTATTTTAATATATATCCTGTTTGTGATAATCCCAGTGTTCAAAAGGAAGACATAATATCGTCTCTCAGAGGACAGGATGAGCCAGCAGCCTAACGATATAAATTCTGAATACGTAACTTAAATTGGCTTCTAGTAAGTAAATGAACAGACAGAAACGTGTTACTGGGGAGCTTGTTGAGCCGCTTCGCCTTCCCATCAAAAACATCAGGAGGTGGAAAGGCGGGCATTTTGGACGCTATCCCTTTCTATAATGTCAAAATGTCGTTCAAAAAGTAATTACTAGCGAGTAGTCTATCTTGAATATGTTAACATTGACTATGTTGTCGCAAAAAAATTATCTAACGTGAGTTATTTTTTGTCAAACACCCGTGTCACGTTCACTATGCATGCTTACCTTTGGACTTCATATTTTTTATTATTATATCAGTTAACTGTGTAATATATTGGTAAAATAATTAAGTATCTCGGTCCGATAATTATATCGCCGTGTGAAAAGGTCGGCGTAATTGGCATGAATTATGATTTTATTTCAGAAATTATTGGGTCGTTTATCTGCCGTTAAAATGCTACTGTTGCTGTTATACAGACGCTAACTGGGATTATTTTATCAATACAATAATTAAATTTATATAATATGATTTTTTAAAATGTATTAGATTATTAGTCTTAAACCATTGCACCTATATCAAAACGTTCTATTGAGTCCATGTAATGTAATAGCAATTTATAAAATGTATAGGTTAGTGTGGAGTTCACAAAGTGTTTTCTTGTCTTTTCACTGTATGGCATGGTCAAATAATAGCTTAATGGCGCCCTAAAATAATAGATTTTCTATTGTTTGAAGCGTTTACTGCCTCGTTAGTTTAGTGGTCCTAAGCACGATTGTTACGTTAGAGGTCTTGGGTTCGATTCCCATAACTAGCAAAGTGTTATTGGGTTTTTCTATAAGTTTTCAGTAGCAGCTCGGAGATGGGATATAATGTGACCGGTTAGTGGCTCGCTACTTTTTATATGATACCTAAACATACCGGCAAACTGTGGATGAACACCTTCGGGGAATACAAGCGTGATGGTAAGATGATAACCCCGAAATGTAAACACCGAACAAGGTTTGGTTTTTTTCTGAATTCTAAGTAGAATTTTCTAGATATTAGCCTATTTTAATACAATTCGTGACCAAGTTTTGGGTATGTTTATAAAACTATTAGTTTTATTTAGAATTCATATAACATGGAGAATAATCATGACGCCATGTTCATTTATCCGTATAAATTGGCAACTATCCAAATTGAGATCAGATATAAGATAACACCATGTATAACAACAATTAGCAGGAAAATATTACGCAACAGAACTCACTAATTATTGCAGAGTAAGTTCAAAGGCCAGCCTCAGCTAACTCTGGTATTAAGATAACGATACCAGTTTGTTTCAATACCCGGTATCCGGGATGCTTGGAGACGGACTTCGGTCGCAGATATATAAATTCCGGAGTACGAGTTATATATACTGGTTTCTCACACTTACGCGAATATTAGATATTGAAATAAAACTACTTTTATCACGTCAGTCCTCCCATGACCATGGATGCTGTAAAGGATACGAAACGTCGAGTTAAAACAATATAAATATACTGTTTATTTTTTTATTAAATTTTAGCATTAAATACGCCTGACGCCTGACGTCGCCTGAAGACGTAAAATGTGGCAGAGAAATTCGACATCACAGGCAGTGGTAGCTTAGTTGGTAAAGCGTCTGGTGTACTTAACCAGAGAGACGCAGGTTCAAACCCTGCCTGAGATCGAATTTTTCTTTCACTAGAAATTATCTTTCTTTAGAAACTTCAAATATAAATATAACGCGATAAAATCTGTAAAAGTGGTTTTATTTCAATACGAGTTACTTATATAGTTATGTCGTGTGGCAATTATTGTTGTTATGGTATGTTTGTATATTATTGTTTTTGGTATTTACGAATAACAATTGATCACCAATTTTTTCAGTAGCTAAAAAATTTCGTGGGCTTTTAAAATGAATGTTTTGTTCCCGCTGAAGTTGTATGTTTTTAAAATAGATTGTGTCAAAAATAAACTTTGAGACTTTAAATAAATTAAAGAGACCTACATTGCAGGTCTACTCATTACGATTTTCTTTCAAATTTGATAAACACATACTCAGTGACCAAATCGAGACGCATTGGATCAGCGAGGTTAACTACGGTGCCTGACCAAGGAGGTTTGCTGGACTTTTGCGCCATTATCACAGTAAAGTGGTTGATGGAAAAGTAAAGTATCGTTGATTATTGGTAACTATCATTTTACTTTTTACCTCATAATGTAATGAATTGCTAAAACGCAGATTTTACTTTCTTCACTTACTACCAATACGTTGCGTGTCACTAAGCATGGTACTTTACCTTTTTATTATAGCTTTTATTGCTGACATAATTTTGTCATAATAACATCTTTGGCTCTTTTAACGATCCTTGTTTGCCATCCGCATATTTAAGGTTTTTCAATTTCCGCGGATATTTGTGCCCCTAGCTGTTATTTGCAATCGATGGCTCACACAGTGACCTACAAGCACGAAAAATAGACTTTAAATAATATGGGTAACAATAGCTATTGTTGATGCTTTACAAACTTCTACTACACAAAACAACACACGACATGGTAGCTCGATAATTTAATTCTGTCTCTTTTATTTCCACATTTTATGAAAAAGACGAAGCACTGTAAATTTAAGGCAAGGATGTAGTGGTAAGGGGTAATTGCTAGTAACTGACTTGCATTTATTGGCAATTTTGTGTTGTTGGTTAATCTTGATCAGTAGGTGCAAAACTGTAGTGGAGGTAGTTCGTACATATATAGATAATTTAGCTAGGATCATATTTTCGATAAATGGAAATAGATAAATCAATAGAATGGGTGACTCATTGCAATCTCCGCATTCAGCACGCTCAAGAGCACCTATCAGCGAAGCTGGAGTGAGATGGTGGGACATGTACGGTGACCAAGATACACAAACTGACTGCTATGTGCAAAACGAAGCTATACATATGCCAGCAGACAATAATAGTGAATGCATCGACGACAGCAAAGCTTCAAATATTAATAATTTAAAAGTACAAAGAGCATTAACTTCAAAACTCTATGGAAACTTTATTGGTAGAACTGTGAAAAATGTTGATCCTAAAGGTAAAGTACTTAAAAAATGGAGGGAAGACCAAGCAAAAGCAAGGTATGAACAAGCTAGGAAAGCAGTTATTAATTCACTGAAAGAAAAATTTGGTGGCCCTCTGAAACATGGCAATGTATCCTCTGTGCCTAATACCAATAAAGGGGACAATACTAAAGCAATACCAGCAATTATAATAACTGGAGACAATGTTGAAGAAACATCAAATTCGAATGTAAATCGTGACGGTGAGATTTGGTTGGAATTTGGTTCCAATTCCATGCAGGGTAAAGTTGATATTAGGGGTAGTGGTTTTGAGGATGTCAGTCACGCGAGGAGGCTTCAGATGGGGCCAGGTGGTGAGCTGGCACAGTGGAGGCTTGCTCCTCGTGGCAGTAGGGCGGCGGGTGCGGAGGGCGGACCACGCGGGCTTGCGAGGATCGACATGCCGGTAAGTATCTGCACTTTATCTTACCTATCTATAAATTTCTTACAATTGAATCGCTTTTTTTTCCAAGATATTATGTCATGATGTTATGACTTTCACAATTTATCTAATTAACATAGTCATGAGCAAGTTGTTGGTAGATGACATGCAACCAGACAATTTTTGCCAATATACTGTCTGTTTATGTTTCCCTAATTTGACCCATTTTCCTTATACAGGGCGTTCAAATCTCTGTCATATTTCAAAATTAGAGATGTGCAACATTTTTTGTTTAAGTATATAAAATTGACAAGTTTTGGCCAACTTTTGCTAGACAGACACAAGTAATTTCCGTCACACATAGAGCGTTGTACTCTTTCTTTTATAGAACAAGGATGTTATCGACTTCAAAATTGAAAGCAGTAAACATTTCCTTCGTTTGTGCGATGCAGGGAATAACCGATAGTCATGCTATCACGAACTAATCGGGAATCGGGATCTACCCTGAGTTTTTGTACTTGGTCTACGTATGGATTTATTACGATTGCTTTCCGGTAATGCATGGATTTTATAGGTTTTAGTAACGTCAGTCGGATAATGCGTTTTGGGAATTGATTATTTTGAAAAACATCGTCTAAAACCGTTTAACGGTAGGCTGATCTAATATACTTATAAATATAAATCAAGAAAGATATGGCAATTAAACTATTAAAAGTAGAAGTTACTATTTATTGTGTCTCCCACTAAAATTCATGTAATCATTATCATTAACACCACTGGTGTTCACGGTGGTGCTTAAGGCTATAGTCCACCACGCTAGCCTACTACAGGTTGGCAAACTTCACACAGCATCGATAAAATCACTCAGGCGTGCAGGTTTCAGTGTGTTCTTTCGCTGTTTAAGCTAGTGATAATTATTTTTTATAAGCACATGATTTCGAAAACTCAGAGGTGTCTTGGGTTGAAACCATTGACTTTGCAGTTCAATGATCATCTTAAGTGGCTATCACTGCATGCATCAAATCATTGAATGAGGCGCCTTCGCGCCGTTCACCCAAAATTTTTCGGTACAGAAAATATCATAATATACACATACTCGAATTTATAGTTAAGGAGTATTTGGATATCCTAATTCAGTTAAATTTTATATTTTAGTTGGTTTTTCAAAATATTTTTATGCAAAAGAATTATTGGCAAATTCATTTAAACAGGTGTATTAAACGTGATTTTATTTATTTCTGGTATCAAAGGCGATGGCCTTAATTAGAACTTATCGATAATTATCTTGGTCAAGATGAGGCGCATCTTTTTAAAGCAAGTGTTTCAAAACGTGAGTTATGCTATAATAAACAATTATATGGGAACGTTGATAATGTAAGTACATGTTATATTTATGTTGTGGATCTATGAGTTTTGTTTAACTTGTTTTAGTAGTAGGCCTAGTAGGTACCTACCTATCGGTTACAAGGTTACAAAATAAAAACCAAATGCTGGAGATGACCTTCCTCCCTCGTCTTCACCATACTAACGACTGATTTCTTAGTGGATATGTGCAGAATTCACATGATTGACACATCCTCAATAATAATATATAGAAGCCCATGAAAACGGGACACCTCCATATATATGTAATATTATAAAATGAATATACCTTTATTAATATTTGTTTTGTATGGTCATTATTTAGAAAATATGTTTGTATCTATTATGGAATTTATCACAAAAAATATGTTCCATAAAATCTTTGTTAATTTTAGCGAAATTATGGCGATGGTTTTCAATCATTGTTCTGTAATAGTAAGTATGTCAGTTAGTCTTTCAGTTAGCCTTTTGTCCATTTACGCAGGTGGGTGGTTTACATAGAAAACTTGTATATTTTTTACCACAGACTGTACAAAGATCTTTCTGATCCTAATCATTTACATACTGTATTGTATTAACGGCTTCCAGTCTCACGCAGATATAGCTGAATGTCAGTATTTTACATCAAGACTGCCAAAAGACAACTAATTTTTTGGGCAATGCCGATATCCTAAAGATAATCTGGTTATTAGATTATTCATGCTTTTGACAACAACAGAATGCAAAGTGTTTGCTGAGCTAACTCAGTAGATGTCAGCTTAAGATTGTTCCAAACAATAAAAGTGGGCCGAATTCCACAAGTTTAATGAAACAATCTCATATAAAAACTCAGTGATTACTGTTGACGCGATAACGGCAGATTGGGGGTGAAATGGCTTCATATCTGTTTCGCAATGCACTAATGTTCGGTTAACACGTAATGGCCTGCGAAACGCGCAACTTTTACAATGTTTTGCTACGGTTTACTACTACGAATACGCAAGGTTTGTAATATACCTACGACCTACGTATAAGGTATAAACGAATCGTATCTTCATCCGGTAATCAGTTATTATAAATGTTTACTGGTATTTCCTCAAAGTCCAGTAGGAGTCCAATGTTCAATAAGATGTTGTTGTTATTAAGAATCGTATTTTCACATATTATGTGAAAAATAAGGTTATGTTTATTATGATAAGTGTTTCATATACATAAACAGTTCACTTAATTATTATTTAGAGGAAAATAAAATTTTCACGTTTTTTTTGCTAATGATTGAATGAGTTCCTACTTTTTTAAAGTAGGAACTACTGGATACCTATGGAGCTTTAAGATCTAAAAATGCCCTACAAAAATGTGTCCCCAGTGTTGAAAAAGGAATATACGTACTTAATATAATCAAAGTACTTATGTGAAACTAGCTAAGCTCGCGGCTTCGCTCCCGTGGCCGAATACAAATAATTTGATCAGAAACCAACAGCGACGATCGCTTCTTTATATGGGCCTGGATACAACAGAGATGTCAAGCTATATCAGTAATTAATGAAATTATTGAGATAATGGTATAGCTGTTACCTGACCCACCCTAGGTGGGACTGCGGGGTCTGGTAACAACTATAACGCACTGTACCGTTAGAGCTTATGCATATCAATACAAAACTCAAATCTACTCAGTAGTTTTTGCGCCAACCTCTAAGAAACAGATAAATATTAACTAGACTTGTTTATTGTTTGATTGACCACGGGTTACGAGTATCTCATTACGTTTCGAAATCTATTAATTTATCTACAAAGTAATGCGGGACCGTGAACCTGCGCTATTTAGTTGACTACGTGACGTGTGGAGTGTGAAACGTTATATTTTTTATTTACTTATTGCCTAAAACACATGTGTAAATTAAAATCTATTCAATATTTTTTTCGCCAACCCTAACAAACATACAATAATTTCAAAAAACATTTGTGGTTCACGTTCTAACTCAAATGTTTTATTTTAAATAGGTACGTACCTTTAATAAACAAACACATGTAAAGGCCGGTATGAAAATCAGTGTTGACATTGTGCTGCTGTGTTGCACATTATCAACATTGTGCTGCTGTGTTGCACATTATCAACATTTGCTGAGACCGTTCCTTTTGCTACAATCATCATATAAGAAAAGTATACGATTTATAGATATAAAACATTATAATAACTGTTACGTAAACTGTATAGGGTGGTTTAGCCGGTTTACCGGCCACCTTTGGTTTTCGGCCAGTACGAAGTAATATCATAGTAAAAAGAAAACTATACTTTACTCACTTAAAAAACCACGCCTACATAATCTTTCAAATAAATTCTACTACTTCTGAAATTTGTAGCATATTAAAGTCTCGATTATCTCGTCACTGGGCCTCCGAAATTCGAGCTGTACACTCATGTGTCTAAAATAACAAAAAAAATAGTACGCCAGATATTTTTGCAAGGTAAGTTGCAAAGTGGTTTATTATTTGATAGATACAAATGATGTTACTGTGTATTGGTAATGACTTTAATGTTTAGTAATTTGATTTAAATAGATAAAATATTTGACGTTACATATTTAAATTTGATGGTCGGGTAACAAGATGCGATTCTGGGGGGCTGCCTACTTCTCGGCCTCTATGCCGAAAACTAAAAGATAACCTATTAAATTTAAACGAGTATTGTACTTTAATTAAAGATTTCTTTGAAATAAAAACAATTTAGACACAAAATATGATATCTTCTCCTTTGTGTGGTCAGATTTCGGCCACATATTTAAAGCTAATAAGTGATGAAACTTATTTTTTAAATGTTTTGTATTTGACGGCCGACAATGGGATTATAATCATTTACTTTTCGGACTAGGCAAAATTTATGCGGCCGAAATATAATAATGTATAAGCCGATTCTCGGCCAGTAAAATAAGACGGTACTTAATGATACTAAATCAAATAATGTAGTCCAAATCTTTAGGCAGGCAGACGATACAGGCCTAAGGTGACATTCCCAAGAAATGGTTAATCAGCCATGCAGAGATTTTAACAAATTATACAATGGCCGAGAATAAGAACGTCATACTGGGATTTCGGCCATATCACACAAGGTGGTCGAAAATTAATAAATTAAATTTGGTTTTCGGACGTGTGTAAAGAGGTCATACATGTTTAGATTTTTGCCTGGTAATATAGGTGCGGCCGAATAATATCCTTTGGTGGATTTACAGACCCAGATTTTGCAATTGCCAAAACTTTGATGTTATTTATTTTTTAAGATAATAATTCAAACATATGATTCGAAGAATTTTGTTGTTATTCAAAAATAAAGCATACCTGAGAGAGAATAGAGGTTATTTTTGAAATTTTAGTATAGTGGTCGAGAACTAACTAAATTGATGGCCGAGATATGAATTTAGTGGCCGAAAACAGCCTAAATCGGTACTTTTAGCTATTTGCATTTATTTAAAATTTCTTATGATATTGTTAAGAAAGATAGTTTCAAAACAACAAAACTACAGTATTCCTCGACTTCAAATAAAAATAAGATACTGATCTGCGACTAAAGTATCCTTAAATAAATCATTTCGAAATCTTACATTTGCTTAAGTGGCAGAAAACAGGCAAAATCACCCTATCATGTTTTGTTTTTTGTGGAAATGAACTTTTTCTATTCTATTCTATTCTCTACTCTACGATTTTATAATTTACTAGCTTTCCGCCCATGGGTTCGCCCGCGTGGTTTCTCGGCTTTTCTGCATTTAATTATTTTCCGGTTTTGCAACATTTTTAATTTATGCTCCGCTCCTATGGTCTTAGCGTAATGATATATAGCCTATCCTCCTATAGCCATCCTCGATAAATAGGCTATCTAACACTGAAAGATTTTTACAAATCGGACCCGTAGTTCCTGAGATTAGCGCGTTCAAGTAAACAAACAAACAAACAATTAAACTCTTCCGCTTTATAATATTAAGTATAGATAGTATAGATATAAGGCCATGTGCTTGAATATTTACTTACATAAATTCGAAAGGAGATAAAAATAATTGGACCTTCCCGGAGACAAGACCAGCCATTATCAAAGGTTTATTTCTAATCAAATTCGTGTTAATTGAGCATTGGGTTACTATGCCTATTATTATGTAAAGTATTGGGAATACCTAATGCTAATGAAAAGATCAATTAAATGACAAAATGAGAAAATATATAAATCAGGTAACTAAATTTGACTATTGAACTAAATTTTGTGATAGATTAAAGAGCTAGTTTGATATGGTTTACTTGCATTAAAATTGGTACACTGTTTAATATTACTTATGTAGTTATAATATTTTTTTCATATATTTTCAGTAAAATGAATTGTATTTCATGTGATGCTGACATCTAAATGTTTGGAACTTTCTATGGAGACCTTTGATATAATATATTGGGGCACCAGCCTTACATTCTAAAATTGCATAATATTGTACTCGTATAGTCATGGAGTAGAACGGATGGGTGCAAGATTATTGTAAAATAACTAAAACTCTTTGTTATATGGGTGTTTGGTGGACTAAATAAGAAAACGGCGTCTGCCTTCCAACCTTATAAAATATCAGTCTATTATTCAATATGTATAACTTTAATTACTTCCTTAACGAAACATCCAAGAAGTGTTACAATTATACTGAAATATTCTAGTCACGTTAAGATAGTCCATGGACTTTGATACCCGTGTTGATTTCGTGATAGGTATAGGTATTTTACGTCTACGATTTAGGTATATTGAACCTTGATAAAAAAATGTTAATTAGTTTAAAATAATGTAATATTTCTGTAATTAAACTGCCTTTGATTATTTAAACTAATTATTATATTAAGACACAGTCGTCATTGCGACTGCTACGCTAGAGGTCCTGGGTTCGTTCGACTCTAAAGTCGAGCAGCGTTTTTGGATTTTTGTACGAATTTCTCATTAGCAACTCTGCATGGAACCAAAACATCGGCTGCAAGGGACGTAATAATACCTTATAGCGTTTGTCTATGAAATTCTCAGTATAAGTACTTATAATTTCAATTTGTTTATCACGGGCCAATTTTTGATCGAGGCGTGACGAAACTTTTGTGGAAGTTTGCGGAAAATTCTCGTAAATTGGAAAAAGCTCCCGCTCGGAAATGTGGAGGGTTAGTCAGGCTCTTATTCTTATAACCGAGGAGCCACTAAGTTTTCCAATTCACAGTGTGCCTATTGTTGGGGCCTTGAGATTCGAGAATGCATTTATTCAGCAAACCCTACGCAACCGGAACAAAACTGACCAGTGTAATATCGCTTACCTACATTTAAACCAATTAAATTATGTAACATCATTTACTGCGTCGTGTTTATATTATTGCCGTGTAGCCAAGTATTTCGTTCAAATATTAATATACGTACATGTTCTATCCAATTAAAATACTTTACATAACATACCATCACGCCTGTATTCCCCGAAGGGTTAGGCAGAGATGTACTAATGTACACCCACATTTCGCCGATATGTTTAGGTCCCATGTTATAGGGGGCGAGCCTATAGCCATTAACCGGGCACAAATTCAGACTCCAAGCTGCTACTGAGAATGTCACAGAAAAACCCATTATCACTTAGCTCGACCTGGGGATCGAATCTAGGACCTCTAGCGTAGCAGTCGCGCTTAGGACCACTAGACTAATGAGGCAGTCTTAAAACTTGACTGCGTAATATTTTCTTAAATATTTTATAATATATAAGTTCGTTGCACCGGATAGCGGAATATTCGTTTGCAACCTAAATTCAGAATAACTAACACACAAACAAAACATAATCAGCTTTATTCTTATTAAAATAAGAACCTGATGAACTGCATATGACATTATGCACAAAAGCAAGCAATGAACTGAATTTCCTATGTCTATTATCAGAGGATGTGTATTATTTTTAGATGACACTTATTTTGTACTGTCACAGTTTTACTAATATCGAAATGGTTTCTGTGATATATGTACATATATACGAGTATGTATACCGTACGATACGAAAACCCTAAATTTAAAAGTATTGACATAAAAGTTCGCAAAAAAAGTCTTAAGGCATAGTCATATTTTTGGTAACCGCATGTGTCATGCGAGCTATTAAAACTGTAAAGGTATTCGTGACATATTTTTTGGTTATGAATAGAGAATGAAATGTCTTGCAAGTAAACAACAACATTAATGATAAGTAGCGTCTACTAAGTAGGTAAACAATTTGCAATTAGATGGGTGTGACTGTGTGTGTGTGCGTACGGACTGACGCAGTATCAAGCACGCTGATGCTGCATGTTAAGGTCAAGATATGTCATATTTCGTAGCGGAGGAATTGTACACCGATCCTGAGGAAGTCCGTAACGATTTTACGTGCCATATTTAGTGCCTTATCAGTCTTATCAGGGGGTCAGTCGCCTCGAGGGAAGCCAGTACTTGCCAAGCTGGTCTAAATTGGCAATCATTGAGATGTATCCCCCGAAAGGGCGATAATTTGCATTGAAGAATATCAGTCTTATCACACGGTTGATAATTTCCACTCGTAAAATTGAAATTGTCGACCCTATACGTCCTTGCGCTTCACATATTGCTTCTGCTGAATACGGGTTCGAAATTGTCTTGTCTACATTTTTACAGTTATGAATACTCTTTGCTCTTTAATTTTTTTGAACTTTTTGTTTTTATTATTTAGGTTATACATCGTCCACAGCTATACTTATTGTCTCCTCAATCTAATCTGTCATCAAAATATTTCGCAAACTATTTTGTGAAAGTATTATTGAATCACTAATTAATAATGAGAATTCTGTCGATGTCATCAGTCTCATAACATATTTTCCACAATAAAATTATATGGAGAAAGACAATGTATCATTAATTAAGATAATGATACAATGAATCATTAAGAAGCAAGATTATCGTAAAATGATTGTTTTGTACCTTGTACTTCTACGACAATCATATTTATCGTTTTAATTGCATGATCAGCTTTGAAAACTCGTGTAGGATTGATTCATATCTCCTTGTACTTACAAAATAACTTTAAAATGAAATATTATACAAAATATACCAGAAGTTTATTTTAAAAATAGGAACTTTCCTTTCTTAAATTTACCATAGTACTTTTATTTTTAAGGAATATTCTTCCCCGTGGTTCACACTGAAAACCAGCGCTGTGTTGTAAATACTTCACGCTGAGTGTGAACCTCTTTACTCGCAAAACTTATTTAGTTTACTTTTTTTATATTTAAATTTGTTTATGTAGTGACAAAGTAGGTGACAAATAAATGTCCTTTCTTTCTTTTCTTTCCATATGCTACATTTTATGTGATTCCCAGGGTGCAGACAAAAGTATACAAGTATATGTTGCGTTTAAGTA
Source organism: Subacronicta megacephala (assembly GCA_958496365.1). Taxonomy (NCBI): domain Eukaryota; kingdom Metazoa; phylum Arthropoda; class Insecta; order Lepidoptera; family Noctuidae; genus Subacronicta; species Subacronicta megacephala. The sequence continues at coordinate 2,214,061 of OY292523.1, read as the reverse complement.
CTTACAAACATAATTATATTACATTTAAGGATGTTCACATTTAGGTATGTTATTGTATGATATGTTAAGAATGTTCACATGAACCCACCACGCGGGATAACGCACTCCCTAACAAGTAGACAACCCACCTCACGCGTAAAAATCATGTGTGTCGCTATCTGTTGACCTCCGATCCGACATAGTGTGTGATAAGCGGATCTGCATGCAGCATTGTGTTGTATTGAGAGCACTAGGACTAATTAGCCGGACTTACAATATTTAGTTCGAAACTTTATATTTCAGAATTAAGTACTTTTACTACGCGACTATCATTCGATGAGGTTCAAACTTCGGGATTGACGTGAATGTATTTTACAGTTTAAAGTTGAGTTTATTTATATCGATGAAATACATAACCCTATTAACTAATTAAAACATCATTACCTAACTAGTTTAAAATAAAAACTAATTAATAACTAACTAGTTTGAATTCATCAAAATTTAATTCCGATAAAAAATTTGCCTTCTTCTTATCGTAACATACAACACCATCACACCCGTACACCCCAAGGGGTTAGGCACAGGTGTACTGATGCACATCCACTGTTTTGGCCCCCCATGTAGGTAATTGGTGTCGAGCATATTTTCACATATCCAAACTCTGAGCTGCTTCTGAGAATTTAATAGAGAAACGGAATTACACTTCTACTACTACTTTTCTCGACCTGTACATCGAACGGAAAAGGACCTCTAGTGTAGCTTACGACCACTATAGTATTGAGGCGATTCTTCTTATCGTGTTAATGTTTAAACAATTTATAGATGTTTTAACAAGAAAATGCTATATATTTCATGTATGTATCTACTTATTAAAGAAATTTGGTAATTTTATTTTTTATGTCATTAAGCGAAATATAGGAAAGTATTCTTTAATTCGCAATTATAGGCAAGTATGTACTTAATAACTATTTTATTAAATATAGGTTTGCAAGTCGATGATAACATTAAAATAACGCTCATTTGTTCGATTTAAAACTTTTATTGTATTTGATGTCAAGATTCACAAATCGATATTTTTTAATTGACAAATCGTCAAAATACGAGCCCATACGCGGAATAAACTACTCAGTGCATATGTTTTGACCATGGATTAATGTGCACCAGTCAATTCGCGAATACCGCCTTTATCAGCATTATTGATAACCTTTTACCGCTTATAGCTGAGCAGATAATTATTATAGTATTATAGATTCATTTGCTCATTCCCTATAAATAGCGGCTTTTTAAGGCTAAGCGTCGGGGTTGGGCGCAAAAATCAAATTTTTCTTGGTTTTTCGCAAATTTTTCGGGTATACCTAAATAACATGGCAGTAGAAATTGCCAAAAAACATTAAAAAATTGTATTTCCCAACCCTGACGCTTAAGGCTTAATATCAATCAGTTCGGGCTTGTTTATTAACAGCTGGTGTCACATAATTTTCAATAGTAACTGTGCGTTTAGTTTGTTTTTACGGTGATTCTCTAAAGGATTTCTGTTTATTGTTTCTTAACAAGTTAATTCTGTCACTGCCTTGGTAGCTAGGACTAGTCTATATCAACTCGATTCGTTATAATTACCCTACTTATCATATCCACCTACATGTTGCAGCGATAGTACGAGGCATAGTCCTGGGTAGGGTGGCCGAAAATTTAACCTCAACCGCTATAAAATGTAGGAAATTAATGATCATAGCATGCCATAAATTGCTCGTTGACTTGTACAAATAGGTTGGCAACCCTTGCAATACGGTCGATTATGTTATTAACGATTGATATGTTTGCGTTTACGAGTTCAAATTCCAAAGTATATCTTTAATTATTTATATTCAGTTTATTTTTGTATAAAATTAATAATATATTTATCTCCTTGCCGGTTTACACAGGCTCAGTCGCGTCTCGCATTAAACTTTCTTGTTACCTACATTATAATTGTACCTATATTTTAAGTGATAGATAGTATGATATATGATGTCGAGACAACTTATTAATGACATTATCTTGTTTTATCGTGTCTCGTTGCAAGTCTCAGTCGATCGCGACATATATCATTATATTCTATGTTACAATAACAAATATCTAGTAGGTATTTGTTATTCTAGAAACTTTCCAAACTTCTATTAAACATTATTAATAAAAGTTGTTCGTTAACAAAATGTTTACTAGGTAAGTCGGTCTGTTGTTAAGTTGTACGTTGCAAGTCTTACGTGCGTGCAAAAGAAAATGAAATTTTGGCAAAATTATACTTAACGTAAATAAATTTACATAAGGGACGTAGGTATCACGGGAAAGTAGCAGCTTTTTTTGGGTAATTTGGGAAAATTGGCGAAATGTTTTATAAATTGTAGGTATATTATAACTGAAACGTGTAATTGGTACGCAACGAAAAAGAAACTGAGTTACTTAAAACGAGACCCAATGCCAAATTGCTACGAATCGCGTAGCAATTTTGTCGTAGCAAAGGATGTAGCATGTAGCGTAGGTACTGAAGCGCTTCTGTAGTTGCTGTCCTTCATCATGATGTTGCGTGTACGAGCAGTGTACTGAATCATTTAATATTATCTTGATTTGTGTTATAGCATCTTGCATTATGTATATTTACAATGCCCTAAGCTCAGGGGCGGATTTGATACCTTGGCAAATATTAGGATCTTACTTTTGTTTGTATCGAGGTGGCGAAATAACAAACTCAACACAGTGGTTGATTGAAGTTACACCTTCCGTAACAACACTTAATCTTACAATTCGAGTAATAATCTACTCGATTGCCCGCCGATTGCCCACGAATCGAGATCGGCGGTAAGCACCAGTTGGCACAATCAATAGGAAGACGAGTACTCCCATTTTTATAAACAAAACCAAAAAATATCAACACAAAAAATGTACCCTCTCGAAAAATTGAACTCTATGTCAAGGCCATAACGCATTCCGATTTTGAAACGGAAGTTTGATAGCAGCAAAGATATTTTGGTTATATTTTCCCGGTTAACCAAGATGGCGGCTTTGACACGTGACATAAAATGATATTTATGAGCGGGAAGTTCGCGAGTCGGGATACGACATGCGAGAACGTCACGAACCGCGGATATACGGATTTAATGAACGATTTCTATTCATGACGATTTTATGTGAAGCAGGAAGGCTGACACGGGACATGTCGAAACCTGAGGAATGTTCCTTATACGCTAGGATTGATTTAAGTGATGCTAATATTCCAACAACAGTTTGGACTCGACTTCATGTCTACGTCAATTCACAAGTTGTCAACGAAATTTGCATGGAGTTACAATAACAAGACGTTGAACCAGGAAAATTGTAGCAACTTTTACGATCACATAAAGTTGCAAGTAAGGCTTTGTGTAAAGAGGTAATGAGAGGTTACACGGCATCGCTTCATGTCAAAAACTATCAATAAAATAAATGTAGTGAGTATAAGATACAAGGTCGAGTATGAGATTTAATAGAGAAAACTGTAGAAATAAAAGAAAATAACTTATTATCAAAATTACAATTGGCCACTATTAAGACATTAATTCCCTAAGACAACCTTGCGTGAGCTTGCAGGTATCGATAAAGCTAGTACTTGAATTGAATACCTTAGTCTGACTCTAAAACATAATATTGCTGAAAGTCTAACTAATCCAAGTAGGTATACCAGCCAGTTATCGCCAGCTAAATGGCAATTAATTGAATCTATGGTTTCATTCAGTCCTAGAACGCCGAGGTGAGCATTTTATATTCAAACTTAATTCTAAATTCGAACTTAAAGAGGTTTGAGTTCGTCTACGCCACGTTAGATATAATAATAATTCGTTATAATAATAAAAGACTATTGTTAATAACTGGTTAGCTGTTCGTTATCGAAAAGTTTGACACTAATGAGCTAAAGTTTTTACCACGCGAAAAACGAGGAGCAAATGCCAGGAATCGAATAAAAAAACTGCGGATTATACGTAAAGGGGTCATAAATATTTTATAATTCGCCAAGAACAAATGATAAACGATTATTTCTGAGTTCTGAAAACTAATAAATTTTTTTTTTTAATAGGTACACACGGCTACACATCAAGCTATACAAAACCAGGATAGAAAACGTTTACGGGAGGTCACTCCCGTCATCGTTTTCCGCACAATTCAAGGCCACCCTTTAATAGTTTTGTATAGCTTAATGTGTAACCGTGCGTGCTAGTTTATATGCTATTGTTATTTCGTTCTCTTGTTTCATATTTCAATTGAGTCATGTAAAAATATGAGCAATAAATAGGGATGGTCATAATGATGGAAGAAAACTCCTATAAAAAAGAAAAACACGAGCCTAACGGCATCGATAACTGGTCGAACAGGAGCACCTTCTAACACTACGCCTTTTGAAAAGATTCAATTAAAGGGACATTTGTTTTTTTTTTTTTTTTGAAATGTAGAAAAACAAAACCGATACTTATATGCACTTTTTATTACTAATATTCTTTCAGAAAAAAGGAATGGCCAAAATCGGTTCACAAACAACAAAGTATGTGCGAACCTTCTAGCAAACTTAAAACCTCCTTAAAGTGTAGTTTATTTTAAAGTTAAATATAATCAATTTGGTGTGTTATCTACATTAAACATCGGTTGGGACACCAGCTATGGCATCACTACGCGTAGCATAGACCGCATACGCCCGGAGGCGGCGTGGTCCCGTCACCGTTCGATTATATATTTACCAAGATTATCATTTTGGTCGTAAACGTTTATTGTGACCTAGTTCCACGATCAAACACGCACGAACTGGATACAAATAAACAAAACAACGTTCCCGGACTTACAAACGTTTTAACAGTTACATAGTTCTTGCTAAATCATTCCACGAGGTTTTACCGTCTTGACAATTTCCCGATTAGTTGTTCTTTTTATAAAGAAGAAATATTTGCCTGTTTGTTTGTAATGGATAAACTCTGAATCTACCGAACATATTATTATAATTCTTTCACCATTAGAAAGTTAACCTTTTCCGGATTAACATAGGCTTTATTTTCCTGGGATAACTGAATTGATCGCTGGGATCATCAAACTTTCTAGTACTTAATACTGATGGAATTTTCCTTCAATTAGTGTACATATCTACATATTATGAGAGTTTGAAAATAATAAGTCTAGAATAATAAGTAACAAGAATCATCATTAATCATATCAATCAAAAGAAGTCCACTGCTGAACACATGCGAAGTGCAATGGTAACGAGTTATACCTTGGGTTTGTATTAGAGTAGCGTCGAAGTCTCATGAACTAGCATTAACTTAACTTTAAAAAGTGCATCAGTAATCAGTATCTTCAAATAAAACAAACGCAAACGGTAGCTTAGTGTACCTGTGACCAGGTCGGTCCTTGAATGGTGGTCTCGGTATTTGTTGTTTCTTTTCCCTTTATGAAAATCTCTCTAGCGACACTTAAACGGTATAATAGTTGGGATAAGAGAATAGTGTAGTGGTAAAGAAAGTATAAATAGCAGTTAATTTACATTTAGTTACATAACAAATGAGCTATAGGTACTACAGTATCGTTAACATTAATTCATACAAACTTGTTATGGAAACATAGGTTGTTCATAGCAAAATAATGTTTTTATGAACTTACTTTTAGTCAGTCGTAAGTTTCCAGACATTTTTTTTTACGTTTTTATAACAAAATTAAAGCCATAATATTTTGATTTAGAAATCAATAACAAAGAGTGCGTGATAAGATTACGTGAGTCAACGGCCGAATGATTGCTTTGTGGGCTGGACCACGCACTACTTGCGTCATTATATTCTTTTATTTAGCTTGTAACCTAATGTGATAATGGTTTGCTAATAAGTATTAGGTATTTGATTAGAGCTGCTGGACAATGTTCCGAACATACATTTTTTTTTAATATCTGGGCTGGGTTGGTGGGTTTCTATTCTAACCCATTACATTGTTCCACAGCTGGGCACGTGTCTCCTATCAGAACGAGAGGGATAAGTTTGCTGCGGGTTGATAGGTACCCAACGATAATTAAGTACTTACATAGGCACCTACTTAATTATTTATATAATTTGAAATAGTTGGTTTTTCTGTCGGTTCAAAAACAAAGTCAATGTTCTGGGAGCTTTTACGAAACGGAAGACTAAAAATCATTTACCAAACAGAAACAACATGAAATCTTTCCTACGATATCTTTATTAAAATGACGATGCATTGTATTTCATCTCCGTGGACTCGCGTGGAAAATCGTGAACAATAAACTGCTAATTGCAGTTAAATACTTTAGTTAATTATTATTGATTTTATTTTGACACATTAATTATATCTATTGGAATGTGTCATATGTACGCACAGCTACACATCAAGCTATAGTAAACCAATATAGGCTGGACTTGAATTGTGCGGAAAACGTTTACAATGGGAGGTCAGTCTAAACTGGATTTTTTTAGCTTGATGTGTAGCCGTGTGTACGTGCAGTTTTTGGTGAGGAGGTTTGTGGTGTTATGACAAACCAGCACCTGAAAACATTACTGCAGTTACCTACTTGAACACTTTTTCATTTGCCACGTTTATTTATATTAGATCAAATAGTTAAATTTAGCTTTAAAGTTTTTAAACGGAGGAGATAGGTAGTGTTTGTGGATGAGAGTTTCATTGGAGTCTCTACGAGTGATAAGTAGGTAGATAGATAGTCTCTACGAGTATAATTATACTCTGGGTAGTCAGACTCGCTATAAGGTACGTGCTGACGCGCTAATCTTCTACATCGTCAAGCTCATGCCAATACGATAGAAGAAGAATCTATCATTGCAAAGCTTTTTGCAATGATAGATTACTTCTTTATGTGTTATGTTGCTCAGTTGTTGTAGTATTTTCTATTAATTCCGTTTATTTAAATCCTCACATGAGTTGGCTAAGAAATATTTTTAATGTCGTATAATGATAAATTATATTTATTTCTCCTTTAAAGACACTATTAGGTATAAGTCAAAGTTTAAATGTTTATTTTTATTAATATGTATCACAATGACAAAGCCAGTAAATCTTATTGTATTAAATATAATATGATTACACCTATTTATTCGTTTCTAAGTGTTTTGAAATAATAATATTTAAGTAACTATTTATAATGATCCAGATGATTTTTGTTTATTTCTTCATGTTTAATATTATTTACAATATTATATTTCAAATTAGTGACATCTAAATGTCTATTAATCAAAATCGTTATGCCGTGTTATTGTAACCACTGTGTTATCACAAATTATCTCATTATTGTTTATGCTGAAGATATGTACTATCGAAAAGTTGATTGTTCTTTGCTAGATTCATAATAAAAAGAAGTACCTAATCACTAAAGTCTATCATATTGTCATTTAATAATTAATTCATTTTTGAAGCGACGTTAGCATAATGGCTAGTGCGTCGGACTGGCGATCACGTAGTTGCCGGTTCGAATCTCACCCATTGCACTAGCGACGTGAACCCACTCGTAACACAAGAATTTAGCTTAGCACGAGGGGCTAACAAGAATACTAGTACCTAATGTGCGACCCACATTGCTAGTAAGCTTTTTTTTTTTGAAAAAAAAAAACAAATAGGAGATAACCCTTTTCCATAATTATTTTTGGGGATGTGGAGGGACGAAGTGTGTTGCCCCTTTATCCAAAGGTAGGATCCTCCGACTAGGCGGGTTTTTCAACTAGCTGGCCACGGCTCGACGCACGGTTCTTGTCGGTCGTCTAAACCAATGCGTTCCCAATTGCCAATGTTACTCGTAATTGCGCGATTCAGGATTTCTTTCATCAAGTTCTTATATAGCGCGATAGATGTCATTACAATAATATCTAGTTTCTAGGTTTGATTTGTTATTCTCATAAAGACAAAAAAGAAAGTCACTTACATGAGTATATAAAATAACGTTACGTAATGTACTTACATACAAAATTTCATAAATAAACGTCACCGAAAGTTTTCAAAATATGTATTGGACTACTTAGTAGTGATTTAAAACCATTGTAAGAGCTCACATTTTCACTTGCTACCTAATACGAATATAATATGTAACGGACTTTGTAATGGGCATAACATTAATTAATTGCTCAATATTTTCATAAGACTTTATGATTACTTACATAACTATTTTAAGAAAATTAACAAATAAGCATTAGTTAGCTACTATCTTATTTTTGCGAATGAGCTTATCATGAATTGTGTGATATCGGTCGTCGAACCCCACGCACCGCACGCAGCGCCCATGACGCATTACGTACGACTTAGAACACGTATTAGGGGCTGTGCACATTGTGCTTTATCATTAAAAAAAAATATGCACACAAAAATTGAATGAATGTAGGTGGTGTATGAATGTGGAAGAAGCGAAAGAGATATGCAATAGTTTAGCAAGTGGCGGTCTATAGTTTCTGCCTACCACTGTGGGTTAGAGGCTTTGTTTTAGAGATTTTTTTATTGCAATAAAAAATTTAAGACGTCAATACTCTATACAGTTGGCCAATTTTCAAATTCCAGTAGGTGCATTTAAGTTTATTTAAAATTTCAAACATGATAAGACTCACTCATTAGTACTAGAGATAGGTAGAGTGAAGTCCTAGGATTGAAACCCAGGTCAAGCAAAGTTTTATAATTGATTTTTTTTTTCATTCGGAAATTGTTAGTAGCAGACTAGCAGCTCAGAGTTTAAATGTGTGTCCGGAAAATGGCAATAGGGTCACCTCGCTAAATCCCAATAGTAATAGTCCAAAATACAGGCATGATGGTAATAATTATAATTTCTGAAATATAAGTTAATATGTTTGATAGTGTTTTGATGTTTAACATATGTATTATTAGGTACCTACGTATATACAGAAAACATATTAACAGCGTGAAAGCGCCTTTACATCTAAGAATTTGGAAATACCTAATTATCTTATTATTGTAATGTCGCTAAAAACTGTTAATAACCTCTGTTAGTATGAAACTAGGTACCTACATTGCACGATTGGAACAATCCCGCGAAGACCTTGGATTAATAACTGAAGTATCTAAATTAATATATACTTAATAGGTATTTTTACAGGACAGGTTAAATATTCCACGGTAGAAAGCGAGATTTTTTTGGAACTTATTAACGTACTCTTAAAAACCACTACAGCTTGTTTCACGAAGACTAATTATTTATATCAATAAGTCAGAAGCGTTTTGGAGACTTAAAACCTCTTTGGGGCTCTGCATTTATTTGAATAGACTAAATGCAGAACCAAACATAGTTTGGAAAAGGGCTAAAAGGAAAGATAGGTCGTTAGGTTCGCTATCAACGTGATGATTGGATTATTATATATAGATACAGATATAGATAGAGATAAATCGACGTTAAGAAGGAGTATGCATACCGTTCCGTTTCGTTTGGTGAGTCTGGAGCGCTGGAGGCCAAATTCTTCTCTCAGTCATCCGTCTCCTTTTCTCTTTAAAAGCGATAACGCATCAGCAACTCCTCCGGTGTTCAGGTGTCCAGGGCGGCGATGACCACTAACCATCAGGTGGATCTGCTCGTTGTCTAAACATAAAAAAGAGATTGAGGAAGTTTCCGAGATCCCTCCCATTCCGTTTAAAAGACACAGTACAAACCTTATTTAATTCTGAACTTAAATTATGTTGTTGTTACTGAAAAGATGCAAAGTACTTAGCTCATATAAATTCAGTCATTGTTGGAGCGTTGCTTGCATAGTAACACACGAGCAGAGATAGATTTCAGTAGTCAGATTTCAAATCCGAATGGTAGGTATTCTACATACTCATAGTACACATCAGGGTAAACAGATTCAGTACCTACCTAAAGACTGGCCTCGCAATATACGGTAAGCCTTTTTAATGTGAGCTCAGCCTATACTGGATTTGTTTAGCCTGATTTGTACCCTTGTGTACCTAGCTCTGTCAAATTAAATTTGGTGAAAAAAAAAAATATTCTGCAGATAATAGCTTTTTATAATTCTTGAAGATTATGATAAAGTTTATGCATAGAGGCATGCATAGAAATATTGTCTACGCCTCTAGGATCAATCTATTTATAAGTCTGATTTCGAATTCTCTCGGTCTCGTTGTGTGGGCCCTCGGATGATTGAAGGCTGATAAGATCCAATTAAATTTGTTATTACATTCTCATATTACGTAATTATGCATTTTCATTACCGAGAGGAAATATCGACGTTAAGTAAGACCTAGAAGACTTATTGCATACCTAACAAAAATCAGACAATTTGATCAACAATGACTACTAGCCTTTATTTCAATACGCCTACTTCTTCTAAAAAAATATGGAAAGGAATAGTTGCATGCTACGATTGCATGTTATGACTTTGGGCCAGCACAGAGCTTGGGTTTAAAAAGTTTGTAACTAAATAATTTTGAAAATTATATCTCATAGTAATTGTCACTTTTGTACGTTAAACGTAAATATGGTGAAAATGATATTTTCGACATAAAAATAGTCGTTTAACGTATAAAAACCAAATAAATACTGTTATCATTACTATAGCATACCTACTTGCGTATCTACACCTGAAGTAGGGGGCGGTGATCAGTGAAGCGAATCGCTCGCCCCTTGAATAATAATATTAGTAAATTTTTAAACAGTCCACCCCATCACCTTTTGCTGTGCACACGTGTAAATCAACAGTATACATTTAAAGAAATTATTGAAAATTAATCACAGGTACAAATACGTACTAATACACGTTCATCAGGCGCAATAATACTTAGGCGGGAAAAGTATTGAAAATGGAACTAATGTTTTTTTTAATAGTGCTTGTCGATAGGCAGTGGTAACTTAAGGCATTATTTTTTTAATGAAATTGTATTTTAATAAAGAGGATTTTATGAGTGTTTGAGGAATAATAATTCAAATAATGTAAGACCGTACTTAGTAAAAATTGCATGATTAATTCGTCGTTACGATAATTAATTGCCATAACTCCGCGCCTTGATTGCGTTGCTAGGATACGTGTGTATTATCAATTTTTCACGAAACTTTTAAATCGAACACGTACCTACCTCGGGAAATATGGACTCCGCAGCCATCAACTTATTGGGGTCAAAAAAATAGGTAAGTTCAACAGTTTTCCGTATTCGTAGATTATAATACTAGAAGAAAATGATGTAAATTGTATGGTAAACAATGGTTGTTTACATATTTCGTTCTGCAAGGTTGACACTACTAGTGGTGAATGGCATACGATAGTGGTAAGTTAATTGACCTATGAACTGACCTACATTGGGCTAGGTAGGTTGTAGGTATAATATTGTAATGAACAGTGATTTTTGTCTGAGCATCTTTACCAAGTATTTAAGTCCCCCCAGTTATATCAGAAACGTAAAACTTAAATTAATTTCTGTTTCAATCAAACTTCATATTTACTTACAAAAATATTACATTTTGGTAATTTCAAGATATTTTTTATCATGAATTAAATAGGTACCTTTACCTTTCCTCTATCTACTTATTCGTACTTAAAATATAGATACTTGTTTTAAATAGGTACTACAAATGGTCTTTATGTCTGTATAAACAATATTTAGATTTTTTGTTGGTAGGTAAGAATTTGGTACAAAAAAAAGATGGATGGATTGTGTTTAGTCCTCAGACTAATGTTTAGTCTGATATGAAGGGTTTGAATGATGAGATGACTTATAGGGAAAAAAAGACATGCTAAATCGTCACTAAATAAAAGGGGAATGATTAGAAACAAATAAAGTTAACTGTCAACATTGAGTTATATATTAGTACTGACGGCTGTGGAGATTATTGATTTCATATTAATTACTTAGGTTCACATAATTATTTTGATTGTGTAGTTAGCTGGTATATTATTTCGAAATAAAAAAGCACTGTCATTAAGTGATTGTTGTGGAAGTCTCATTAGGGTCGGGTACAGCGTTAACTTTTAACTTCGGTACCTACATTATTTTAGTGTTAAAAAAGGGGGACAGGTTTATTCACCTCGGCAAGGGGTCTTGGTGAGTAACTGCATTGTGGGCGGCGATAATTAGATGTCTAGTCCGATAGCCGGTGTTCCTTGCCGCCCTACGGAAAGCTCGGCCGACTTATTTCTGCAGTACAAACCGCATTTTCACTGTTGCCACACCTAGCAATGTTGTCTTTTTACTTTTTATTACAACCTCCTTTCTATTTCTTTGAGCTAGTGGACGTTTTATTTCATGAAAATCGTAGATAAGTGAATGAGTTAACTAAACTTTCGTGGAAAATGTCTTTCGAATTTAAGTCGGCACGTCATTTTTATTTGGAAATGAAACAAAGGAAGGTTAAGAAGAAAGTTACTTTTCAGGTCACAATTGTTACTTATCTACTTCTTGTTAATTTAGTAGGTAAAGCTCGTAACAACCTCCGGTGTTATAGAAAACTGCATTGTGTCTGTAAATAAAAAGATACTTACCTTCTTGAAGGGTGAAATTTACCTTTTTCTAAACTAATTAAATTGATGATGTGAAATAAAACTACCTTTTACGGATTTTATTGCGTTTATATTGATATTTTTAATTCTCGACGTTTCGGATCCTTTACAGCATCCATGGTCACGGGTGGACTGATGATGTGGTTATAATATACTCTACATAGATAGTTACTAGATAGTTTTAGCAGACTATACTTAGTTTTTTTTTTATCCCTAGTTGCCAAGCAGGGAAGGTCTGACCACGCCGCGGAGCGCTCGTGCTCCGATTGGCAGGCGACCTCCAAGCACGCTTCCTCATCAACGGTTAAAGAAGGAGGTAAGAAAATCACGGGTGATATCATCATCATCGTCGTAGGTAGACCTCCCCCAAAGAGCGCCAACCATCCCACTGGCACCTCGCATCCATCCGCAGCCAGTGGGTGATATATCAGAAGAAAACATATCACGTTATGATGAAAGTGTAGTTATAGGTACGCCAAACTCATATACCTACCTTCTTAATTATTATTTCTTCACTTCTTGTTTAGAAATCTCTGGACAGTCCTCCAGAGATGGATTCTCCAGGAGGAAGCGTCAGCAGCGACCTGCGGCGGCAGAACGAGGAGCTACGCGCTCGTCTTGCTGGGGAAGCTGCCGACCATAAGCGTAGACTTGATGCTTACCGGAGAGCGCAACAAGGCCAAGCCGCATTAGTTTCCAGGCTTCAGTCCAAGGTACAGTATCAGCTTTTGCGTTTCACATGTTCAGTATTTAAGGCAGAGCAAGAAGGTGACGTGAACTTTACGCTTGTTCAAAAAAGACTGCCGATAATTATCTAAAAGTAATAACGAAAGCCTTGTCAAAGGGCTAAATTCTACGTTGATGAAGTTACAAGGTATTGTACCTGGTTGTCATTGTCAATGCATCAATAATACCCTTTTTGTTAAAGTTTTTGGGTAGCCGGCCCGAAGCTCTAAGTATGAGTTATTTTATTTGAATTAATATTATTTTCTGATCGTTCACCTAGCCCCCCGATTATTATTTCAAAACATTCTAAGCATATGAGAGTATCTATCTATTGGGACATTCACTATACACAGGTATAATATTCATACCTCAGAAAAATTGTAATTTTGCCAAAAAAATAGAATATAACTTATGAAGTCTCACTCAGTTATGAATATGGTGCACTTGCTGTGGCAATAATTAATAGAATGTTTAATATACCAACAACTTGTGAAAAAGATTGAAAATTTGAATTTGGTGGCCACGATAATAAAGTAGTTGCTGACTTAGGGCTCAATCAGAAAGAATTCGCAATAAGAGGGCCGTTAACAGTGCCCCCAGCATTCCTGCTAAGTGCAACTAATTCGACCACAATGTACATTTTTTCCGAGCTTCATTTCTGAACGAATACCCAAGCTATGAAGAGCTCAGAGCCGTCAATTTAATGTTAGTGTCATTGTCAATTAACTTGTGAACTGACAACTGACTGACTTCAACTGTCACTTTTATTTACTAACAGATTTGTTAATCCAAAGAATCCGAAGGAAGATATAAAATATCATATCAGTTCATTCTGATCTCAGAGACTGCAGATTCAGATAATGAAAAGTCCCGCTTTAGCTTTGAGACAATTACTATATTGAACTCACTCAAATCCCTCACTACATAGGTCCTGCAATACAAGCAGCGATGTTCGGAGTTAGAAAGCCACATGCTGGAGACTACTCCACGCAGCGAGCCGTTGTCGACGTTCCGCGCTCCGCCGCCGGCCAAGAGCAGCAGCATCGCGCTCCCACCGCCGCCCTCCGCCACCACGTGCGCGTTGGCAGCCGTATCCGCTGCAGACGCACGGATCAACGACCTGGAGACTGCATTAAGGCGTTTGGATGAGGAGAAGCGCAAGTAAGCGCCAATTTAACCTAATACTTGATAAGTGATGGCGTTATCTATGAACTTCTCTAGATGTGCATCAAGAAAAACTTAAGATCTCTGAGCCATAATGTACCTAAATATGATAAAAGAATTAAGAAGAGATTTATAAACATTTTAAAGATTATATACTTAATGATTTTAAAACTTCCAAGTACTGTTTACAGACACAATGCAAAATCTATTGTTCTGTAACTGGAGGTTGTTAATGTATGCATGCTTGAATTGACTTTATGAATCAATTTATGTAAAACAGAGGTGTATAGATATAATTTTATAACATAGTAAAAGAAGCCAAAAGACAACATTTTGGAAAACACTTTATATCAAAAAATACTGTAAGAATATATATAATATATATAAATATTTATTTATAGCATCAATTATATGTAACATCCTTTCTACTAATCAAAACAAACTTAATGATTTACTTACACAGATGTGAAAAACTGGTGCAACAGAACAACTTGCTCCGAGATCAATTGGAGGAGTCTCACCAACTCAATGAGGCTCTCACCAATGACTTGCAGAAGCTCACCAATGACTGGGAAGCTCTAAGGGATGAGATGGCCATCAAGGAGGATGAATGGAAGGATGAAGAACAGGTCTGTTGAACAGCACTACCGCCATAACAAAAAAGGGCACAACTATCATTTTTTCAAAATTGAGTTTTGTATACATACTTGAAATCAGAATTAAAATTGCCTGCCTATTTTTTGCAAAGAAAAATTGAAAAATTTTAGTTGACACAGTTACGACAGCAGAGTAGGTAGTTATATAATATATTTTTTAATTATTTATTGATTTCCATTTTAGTAAAATTATTTCGAATGAGCAAGGTAAAGGTTTAAAACTCCTTTAAAAACCTACTTGATCAATACTACTACAATGAAAAAATAAAGTATTAATTGCTGTTTTGCAGGATATTTTAAAGGACATTGTAGTCTTTTAATCTAAATAACTGTTATGTATTCTTATTTTTTGTATTATTTTATTTTGAAACAAGGAAATATATACTTGTGATGTTAATAAGATTGTTTTATGCATTTTAGGCATTTAATGACTACTACTCGAGTGAGCACAACCGCCTGCTCAGCCTATGGCGTGAGGTTGTGGGTGTGAAGCGTCATTTCTCTGAGCTGCAGACCAATACGGAGCGAGATTTGTACCGCGTGAAGAATGAATTTGATTCCAATGCTAGAGAGCTTATTGGAATGCTCAGTGGATACTCCATCAATGCGTTTGCTGCCCAAAATATAAAGGTCAGTTAGGTTTGATATTTTGAATTTATCTATAGCCACTATTGTATTTGATTTTATTCGTAGATTTGAACCAATTTAATAAGTAATGTTTGTTATAATATGTAACATGTTCTTTTGTTTTCTAATTATATTATTTTCGGCTCTTACTAAATTTTGTTTGTACTGTCCCATTTGTGGGGCTAAAGGCCAACCTTGTTTCCACTTTTCTGCTGTTGCACATTTAAGCAACTAGCTTTCAATAATTTCTCACAAATGTTAGCTTTGATGTTTTGTCCAATTCATAGAACGAAATAAATGTATTATTTTTCCAGTCTGAATACCAACCAATGTCACATCAACATCAGACCTCTCACCAGGCAGCTCACCAGATCTCCCAGGGTCCCCAACAGACTGGTCCTCAGGGATCATATCAAACCACAGGTCCAACATCAGCAGCTCCATTTAGTGTGGAGAGCATGCGCGTAGACTTGCGCGACATGACGTCACAGCGCGACTCTGCCTTAGCCGAGCTGCGAGAACGTGACGCGAGGATACAACGACTACTTGGTGAACTGCAGGGACTTGTAAGTGTAACTCTTTATTACAGTGGTACACACAGCTACACATCAAGCTCTACAAATCCAGTTTAGGCTGACCTCCCATTGTAAAGGCTCTCTGTACAATTCAAGGCCAGCCTATACTAGTTTTGTACAGCTTGATGTGTCGGCGTGTGTACTACAACATCTTCGTCACATTTTATGTAGGAGTAAGATTGTAAATTTTCCTAAGTTACTCGGTTCACGATGTTTTAATATAGTCACTAATCCTGAATCATTAATATAAACATTACTACTTGTTGTCAGTGCGCTTTTCGGAAAGCTTACCTGTTGACCTATTGTCTGAAATTTTTGATACATAATTACATAAATTGATCATGGTTATGATCGTAGTGTGACACGTTCCGTGCTTGACCAATATTTTTCCGTGTTGTGTAATAGGAGGAGCGGTGTGAGTCTGCGGAAGCGGCGTGTGGCGAGGCTGGCATTATGCGCGCCGCTCTCGAGGAGGTTGCGCGCGCGCTCATACACGACTCCGACAGCGACGCGGCGCCCGCGCATCACGCGCACATACACCTGCATGACAGGTACACATACACGACTCCGACAGCGACGCGGCGCCCGCGCATCACGCGCACATACACCTGCATGACAGGTACACATACACGACTCCGACAGCGACGCGGCGCCCGCGCATCACGCGCACATACACCTGCATGACAGGTACACATACACGACTCCGACAGCGACGCGGCGCCCGCGCATCACGCGCACATACACCTGCATGACAGGTACACATACACGACTCCGACAGCGACGCGGCGCCCGCGCATCACGCGCACATACACCTGCATGACAGGTACACATACACGACTCCGACAGCGACGCGGCGCCCGCGCATCACGCGCACATACACCTGCATGACAGGTACACATACACGACTCCGACAGCGACGCGGCGCCCTAATGTCTAGGGCGTCGGACTTGCGATCATGTGGTTGCTGGTTCAAACCCCGCGCATCAATATTGTTTTATTTTTAAACACAGATCTAATCCTCGGATATATTTTTTTAGGTCTCCAAAACGTGTATCTTCGTCAGCCAACGCAACAGCCTTCGCCGAAAGCACCATATCAGCTGTGCAAGCTGCACTGCACAAGTATCAAATACAAATACACGAGTTGCAAGTAAGATTATGTGTCTTATCAATTATGATTTTTGTTTTGGACGGAAAAAAAGTGTTAATTATGTCTCGAAAGATCTATTCTGTTTTGTATTATTTTGAAAAATGCCACTGTATTAAAAGCGTATCAATACGCTACACATAACAGATTATGATTTTATATTTCATATCTTATTCCATCAAATAAAAATACTAATGACTATAAACAAATTGAAAATAATATTTACATCCTAAAAAGATACAAAATAAGCGTTTTGTCATTAGTGACGGTGAAACAACAATTACAAAATTAAATTTGGTTCCAAAATAAGGAAGTTATAAGCATTTTTCATTTTATGTTAGACAGAGAGCGCACTCTATCGGCTTGTGACGTCACAATCCGATATTTCATACGATTTCTGTACTAACAATCTTTTGCGGGAAAGGGACAAAGCTCAATCCCCACCAAAAATTTTAAACGCTTATATCATGGAACTGTATTAGCCGATTGAAATTATTTTTCAATATGAATCTTATAGACTGCCTCATTCGTCTAGTGGTCCTTAGCACGACTGCCACGCTAGAGGTCTTGGGTTCGATTCCCAGGTCTAGCAGTCTTATTGGGTTATTCTATGAAATTCTTAGTAGTAGCTCGGAGACTGGATTTGTGCTCGGTTCATGGCAATAGGCTCGCCCCCTATTACATAGGACCTAAACATACCGGCGAAGTGTGGGTGTACATAAGTACACCTCTGCCTAACCCTTCGGGGAATACAGGCGTTATGTTATGTTTTTTTTTTTTTTTTAAAGCTTACTAGTAGGATCACACATTACTAGTATTCTTGTTAACCCCTCGTGCTAAGCTAAATGCTTGTGTTACGAGTGGGTTCACGTCGGTAGTGCAATGGGTGGGGTTCGAACCGGCAACCGTGTGATCGCAAGTCCGACGCCCTAGCCATTAGGCTACCGCCGCCTGTTATGTTATAAATGTTATAATTAGGGCTTATATTTTCAATAAATTCAACATCAGTCAAACCTATTGGCTTGCATTTTACTTGAAACGTAATATTTTAGGTAAAACTGCAGAACACACGTGAGCAGTTAATAACTTGCAGGAAGCACGGCGACACCGCTGAAACTAACGTCGCCTCTCTAGAGAGCAAGGTTCAAGATCTACAAGGTATAATATTAATATAATAGTAGTTAAACTTAGGCTAAGAACTGCTTGTACTATCCCCCACTATCAATCAAAAATTGTCCTATTCAGTAAATAGGTACTTAAAATAAAATCAGAAATCATTCTGTTGGAGCAGATATCTTTGAAAATTTACATTTTAGCGAAAGAAAAATTCGGCTTTACAGCCGGGATTCGAATCTGCGCTCTCTGGTTATGTACGCCTGATGCTTTACCATACCTTGACCTTGACCGGCTTCAGTGGGGGTTAGAACCTGCGTCCCTCCGGACGGTTATCCCACCGTACGTTTTACCAACTATGCTAAGACTGCCGTTGATGAGTAATTTCTATTCCACATTCTACGTCTTAAGGTGACGTTGGCACTATTTATTTGAAAGAAACATCAAATAAATAAAAATACCCAAATATCATCTTGTTTTTTTTTGGGGTGATTTTCAACTCTATTTTAAATGGATAAGGCTGATATTTGTTTTAGAATCAGTAAATCAGTTCTCCATTTATGCTGAGTTGACTGGTTTAGTACATAGTTGTATAGATACTCTATTCACTTATTAAAAAAATGTGGACAGGTAAACTAGATCAAGCCAATGCTGATCTTCATCAGCTCTTACAAGACAAAGAGTCCATGCAAAAGTCACTTGAGGCGCTCAGGATCGATAAGAACAACCTAGAGAGGAACAGGGTCGAAATTAATGCCATGGTAAGTGTTAATTCCTGTACTATTATACGAGTAATATTTATTATCTTATATTGTATTGTGTATATGTCATCGTAAAATTGTAAATAACTTTAGATAAAATCTATCTAGCTAGATTGTAAACTTTTGAAACATTGGGAACCATGACATACTGCTTACAGTTTAACGCATAATCATTCGGTAGACTACAATCTGTCGAAGTGAAACCGTTTAATTGTGAAATGGCATCTGATGAAACAAACCTCGCGCGGTGATTGGTTGAAAAGCATGTGTCTCCCGCTATGTTTTTTGTTGTCAATCGGTTGGTTGTCGAATGATTGCTTTTTAAAATAATGAATAAATAATACGTTTAATTGTGAGCAGTACGTACGGTTCACAATTCAACGACGGTTTACAATCTCGCGAGATAGTTTATAATCTACAGGTATTTACAATTTTACGGTGACCACAACAGGGCGACCACGAGTTAGTATAGATATTCAAATGATATACACATAATATTCACATTAAATTCATTCCTACTTTAGGTCGAGTCTCTAACATCAGACTATGAGAAGCTTCAAAAGATAAACTCTCGTCTAGAGAAAACTATAGAAGCGCTTGAGGGGGAGAAGAGGAACTTGAACTCTGAAGTGGATCATTTGCACCGCGAGGCAGCCAATAGAGAGGCAGTGTTGAGGTAAGGTATTGTTTATGCGATATTGATCCTTACAGTGATAGAATTATCGCTCATATTTTAATCAGCTGCATTTCAAGTTAAAGTTTCAATTAAATACAATTTGAAAGATTATATACTCATGTCATGACAAACCATGTTAAGTACCTTATCAGTCTAGTTGTCCTAGAGCGACACTGCTGCGCTAGAGGTGCTGAGTTCGATTCCCACGATTTCGAATTCTGAGTAGTAACTGGACTGGTGCTCGGTTAATGGCAATAGGCTCCTAATAACCTACAGGCTAACTCTGAGTGTACATTAGTACTCCCTTGCCTAACTCTTCGTATACAGGCGTGGTGGTCCTTATGTTCAAATTAATTTTATGTACAGGGCGGAAGAAGAACGTTCTTCGCGTCTACGCTCAGAACTAGTGACCACGCGAGAGGAGCTCAACAAGACTGCCCTCTCTAGAGATCTACTGGACCAGCAGAAGTTGGAGGCTGACTCCATACTGTCGCAGTTGGAGAAACATAGGAGTAAGAATACTAAGTTATCATACATAGATAATCGTGAGGAAACCAGCTTGTCCTAGAACAAAAAAAAATTAAGACATGTGCCCGCGTGGATTACGGCCCACTCCCTCTCACCGAGAGGAGGGCTGTGTCCCAGCAATGGGAACATTATAGGCAGATTGCCATGCTTATGCTACGTAGATAAAATGAATTTAAATGTACTTTTGGCGTACCGGTTACCTAGCTATTGTAACGTGGTGGACACGTTTTAGGAACGTGGCCGACCGGGAACTAAGTAGTGGAGATAAATTACACTCGGAACACAAAAATATACAAATTTAATGACACGAGTTAGAATTTAAAATACATAAAGGCAATAGTTCGAGATAGTGAGGGAGGCTCAGGGAGGGTTCGGCGAAGGCTTCGAGGCGAGGTCCGACCGGTAGAGGGCGGCACTTAACTTTGTAGCTGCAGCGGGGAGAAGAAGAAGGCCGCGCGTCGTCTGCAAAGCTATTTATAGTGACGCGCGGGGTGAGGCTTGAGGTGTGGGGAAGGAGTGGCGAGCGAGGACCATGTCACACTATTACCGTTGTGCCGCGTGTCGTGGGTTAGATTGCCACGTGATGCAATTTTTTGTTAATAGATATTTGCTTTGGGTCTGGGTGTGCTTTGTTTCCGTTGTTTGTATGTTTGTGAACTCACCTGCAACACGGCTTGTTGCCTACTGTGGCTAGTCTTTTTTTAAGAAAAAATATGGAATAAGTAAAAAATAATTCTGAAAAAATGGGCTATAAATAAATAAGTTTATTTTGGTAATCTATATAGCGAATGATTTAATAAACAATATTTTTCACTGGTTTCATCTTCTTTAGTTGCTTTTTGTTGCAAATTTTTATGATGCCAAATGTATGTTATATTAGCAATAATATGCTTATAGGTGACCTAGAGATAGAACTAGAGAGGACTTTGATGGAGAGAAGTGATCTCCAAGACCTTGTAGAGAAGTTAGAATCAGCCGTAAGGAACCTTGAAAGTGATAAGAAAAAAATGCATGAAGATTTAAAATACGTAAGTAGTTACATTTTGTTATACTTTGAGTAATGCTAGTAGATATACCTATTACAATATTGTTAGGACAGCTAAAACCAAATACATAAACAGTCCTTTAATATATTTATTAACATTGTTGTGTCTTTTTTATGCAATGTCTGAAATTTGAATAATAGTTGACATTGGTACTGTTGGCATTATATTATGCATAAAAATATAGTAAAAAACATAAACATATTTTTATATGTGTATGAATCATTCGTATTGTAAAGGTGTAGAAGGTAAAGGTATTTTTCACCAATATAAAGCCAGCTTAGAAAAAAACTAGTTATAATATTATCTTCTATTATTAGTTGGAAGATGAAAAGTCAAATCTTTCAAGTCAATCATCGGAACAACAAGGTGACCTTAACTCCCTGCGCAAAGAACTGCTGGCTGCAGAACAGACTAGAATGGAGCTGGAGGCAGATAAGGCGTCCTTGTGTGAGAAGATTAAGTTCCTCGAAGGAGAGAGAGATAAGGTGGAGCTGGAGTTAAGACAGGTTATGAGGTAAGGAGTGATATTTATGACAAAGTATAGACATAAATAGTTTTTTCCCCAAAAAATAAATATCAAGTTACGTTAGCATTTCCAAAAAAAAACTGAGATCCTTTGAGACTAATTAAGGTAATAATATACTTACCGCAAACAGTGATAGCCTAGTGATATGACCGTTGGACTGCAAAGTCGTAGGTATCGAGTTTGAATCCGACAATCCGTAATTATACATACATACACTCACGCCTTTTTCCCATAGGGGTAGGCAGAAACTACAGAACGCCATCTGCTACGATTCTTGCATACTTCTTTTCCTTCGTCCACATTCATACATCTTGTCGTACACATGCGCCGGTTGCGGGTACTACGCACGTGACTATTCTGAAGTATCTCACCAATAAGGTCGTGGTATGCCTTTCTAGGGCGTCCCCTCCCGGTGACTCCACTGACATTCGGTTTATAAATCCCTTTCGTTAATCGCCTTTCATCCATTCTCTCGACATGTCCAAACCATCTCAGCATACCCCTTTCAATGCGTGTCACTATATCATCTTTTAAACCGCAATTATGTGCGTAAATTATCACTCGCTTCAACGGTGAAGGCAAACATCGTGAGGAAACCTACCAAAATTAGTAGGCTTAATTATAACAGTTCTTCAAACCTTTTGTTCAGGGAACGAGGTGAATTAAGTTCTCAGCTCACAGCGATGGTTCGCAAGAAAGATACCTTAAACGAGGAGATAATACGTCTGCAACAACGTCTGGAACAAGCCAACGAAACCATCGGGAGGATCAATAGAGCTTTGGAGGACCATGTCAAAGATGGAGAAGAGAAACAGGTTATATTATAAGTAAAGATAAATCGGGTAGGGTTCGTACTAGGGTTACATGTCCCTGGGTATAAATTAAAAGTAACATTTTCCTACATGATAACATTTAATCTAAACTTATTTGGTAGTCTTATTACAGTGCAGACTTATAAATACTTGTCGCCTCTTATTTTATTGTTATTTTTTTCTACAAGTTTTTATTTAACTTGCAATGTAAATATTGTAGATATGTCTGTTCGGATCAAATCGTGCAACTGGATTTTAAAGTAGTTATCCTCCATCGATTGAGCTGAAATTTTGTATATAAATAAAGTTTGGATGACAATGCATTGTTTCCTGAGTGACGTCATTCAAAATCCAATACGACGGACTATAAAAGCTTGTTTTAAAAAAAAGTTGTTCTATTAATTATTTATTGTCTTAAAAAACTGGCTGTGCCAGAAGGCTATTCTTTGGAATGTGTAACGTAAAACTTCTTATGCATATTATATCCCAACAGATTCTAATAGACTCTTTGGAAAAAGACAAGCATCACCTACAAGAGCAGTTAGCTGGAGTGAGGTCGGAGAAAGACGCGTTGGAGGCCGTGTTGTTTGATACAGCCAACATGTTGGAAGATACGGACAACAAGCGAGCCAAGCTGGAACATGAGCTGCAAGAGACATTGGTCCAACAGGAGAACTATAAAGGTAATAGCAATTGTATATAATTAATTTAATCTTTAATAAAAAACATGATGTGTAAATTTAGTGGTTTTAACAATTGGTTGTGGGCGCAATGCGTTGTGTTCACCTACCTACATTCTTTCAGTGTCACACGTCGACTCATTGGTGTACAGAAAAACCTGACCTGGTTTGTGTTTACACTGTATTTACCAATTGTAGAAATGTACCTATAAGTATGAATGAAAAAAAAAAACTGTAAAAATAGTAGAAAGCCATAATTAATTATTTCTTACTCTCGACGATCAAGTTAGTACAATATTGTATATTTGCTCGGAATCCATTGTTAACAGCTCCTAAGCTGTTAATGTTACTATTTTTTTTATTCTGTCCCACACCAGAGCAAAGGGCTCCTGCCATGATCCAATTCTGGCGCTGCTTTGCTACTTCCTCCTACTTCCGAAAATGGAAATCTAATCATCTCGCCATCTTTTCTGTGGTTTTCCGCGCTTGTAGTTAACTGTCTCAGGGCTTCAGTTCCTCAATCTAAAGCTGTATAAAAAATGATGTAGTAGTCTTCTACTTATAATCGATCATAGCAACGCCCTTATACAATATTGGTTTTCCTTAATCTTAGGTCAAATCGCCCGCCTCACCAAAGACCTCGACAACAGCGAACGAAAACTCCGAGACACTCGCAACTCTATGACACAAGCTTCCGGCAAGAAGGAGGCGGAATACCAACAAATTATTACTAACATTAACCGAACAACTACTGAGAACATCACTAAGCTTAAGGAGGAGAAGGTTAGAACTTATTAAGCTAAAGTGAGAAGCAGTTATCTTGTACAATGAAAGAAAGGCTGCTACTGCTGCGCGTTATATTTATATTGCCTAACATTTGTAACGTTTTGAAGGCTCAAATGTTGGTTTACATGTTTAACAAACTCTAATTAGAAGTAGTTAGGCATATAGTATTCGGCCGTAAATAGTGTACATCGACCTTTGGAATGAAATAATCGGCTATTTTGGCTTCGTAAAGCATTATCTCTGTCAGACACTACCTAAATGACGTTTATCGCTGATTCGTCATTCGTGAGTGCGACAAAGATAATGCTCCACGAAGCCGAAACTATCCGATCATATCTTTCCAAAGATCGATGTGCAATATTCATCGCCGATTACAGTACGTTATTTTGAGTAATTATATCAATAATTACAGGAACAATTACGTCAAGTGTTAGAGCACAAGTTAAATCATGCAATAGCTTCTCTCACAAGTGAGAAGGAGTCGAGCGAAGCGGCCGCGCGAGAGAGAGAGAAGAAGTTACTGATAGCGAGGGATCAGCTCATACTGCAGCACGATGAAGCTATGCTCAGAGCGGAGAATGATAAACAGCAGGCGTTACTTATGGGTCAGTTATAAACAGCTGATGGCTTGATTATCGCAGTCGTTGAACGCTCGGCCTACGCTGCGCTAAGGATTGCGGGTTCAATCCCCGTACGTTACAGAAATATTTTTATGGCTTTATGTCTATTCATGCAAATGAAATTGGTGTTTGTAAAAGCAATGTTTATTTTAAAATCACGATTTAAGGTTTAGTGTGTGGTGGGGTATTCGATTTCGCAATTCAATCTAAAATCGGGCGATAACTAGATATTCCTTTTCATAGATACATTTGACATCAAGGAAAAATAAGACAAGATAAGAACAATGTGTTTTTAATTCACCTCTCAATAAAGCCAAGTAAAATTAGTAAATTGCAATAAATATTCGTGAATTAGTATATTATGTAGTTTATATGTTGTACCTATCTTCAGCTCACCAAGAGCAGCAAGCTCTTCTAGAGCGTTTAGAGGAAGCAAAACGAGCATTTGACTGCGAGCAGAACAAGCTAGAACGTCTGCGGAGAGACGCGCATGCGCGAGCTGAACAAGACCGCACATACGCCAACCAGCTGAAGGATGAGATGGCCGCGCTGAAGACCAAGCTGGATGAGGCCAAGTTAGTTCTAAAACTTCTACAACTTAGACATATTTTTTTTTAAAAGACCATTACAACAGTCACTCACATAATGAGAAAATGTACTAACATATAAGTATCTCTGTCACAAAAAAAAATTTCATCGTAATTTTCTTGACCTAAAATTCTATACTGACACTCGTTCCGCGGGACAGGAAAAGTATTAGTATAGAATTTGTATGGTGCACGGAACAAATGACGTAACAAGTTCCGATAGCGTGTTCTCTGTGCTAGTATTAAAATACTAGAACCGATTGTTATTTTGTTATATACAACAACAACTTTTCCATGAGGCCTTAAATATATAATTTTACTCAATCAGTTTATACAGTGTGCATGAAGATATACATGTTCTTGATATAATTTGTTATCTGACGGGGTAGATTTAAGATAACTAACTTTAATATTCTAGAGCAACAGCGGAGGACGAGTGCGCTCGCTTCGAGAACCGAATCAAAGAGCTCCACTTAGAGAAGGAGGCAGTTATGCGGGAGTGCACCGAGATCCGCGCTCAGCTCTCGCTGGCTGAAGACAAGTATGACAACGCGTACACACAGCTGCAGGAGACCCTGAGGAAACTGAAGGAGTGTGAGCATATAAGCTATTTTCAACCTTGTGTCTTTTCATTTTAAGTTCTAAATAGAGGAGACGTGATGAGATATTCTTTCGTCCGAGTCATCTTCCTTTTATTTTGTCGTGGTGTTTTAACCATAAAATTAAGAGATTCCATTGCAATTGCAAGTCTCACTAGGAGGTGCCGTTAGCACATATTTTTTTACAGCAAACTAAAAAGTATAGTCTACAGTGTAGAAGTTTCTCGCAAGATTCTTCTCCATAAGATTAACTTTTTGGGACTATGCAACTAGACTCAATACGTTTCATAAACGCTTGTAAAAGCTTATTTGAAGTAAAAATATGTGAACTGAATTGAACTGAAATGTAAAAAATCCAATGAAAACTAAGGCAAACTAAGCATAGCTTATTATATCTTGGGATCGGAGCTAATTGATTTAATTGAATATCACTCACATAAAGCTTATATTATGTTTACAGTGGAGAATGAAGCAGACAGCCTTCGTAAAGAGCTAACAGATGTCCGCCGTCAATTGACCAACTGTATCGCAGAGCGAGACAAGTACAACAGCAGCTGTCGCGAGCTGCGCGACCACGTCAAGAGGGCCGAGCACGAGAGGAGGGAGGCCGCTAGGGCGAGGGACGAGGCCTACCATAAGATTGCCGGTACACAAAACAGGGATCATCTAAAACTATTTTTGAATTAGGCGGATCGTCCTTGTTTGCCAGGTCGAGCAAAGTGTTTTTCTATGAAATTCTCAGTAGCAGCTCTGAGTCTGGATTTTTGGCAATAGGTTCGCCCCCTATTATATAGGAAAAATTTTTAAGCAGTGCGCAAAAAGAATTTGGTGGTTCAATATCAGTAATAGAACACATTTTCATGATTTTTTCAAAACTTTTTTTTTTAATTTTATCCGGCTTAAAATCAGCAAAATATGGACGTAATAATAACAATAGGCGCGCGCGGTGGACCATGGCTACAGCGGGGGTGCACCCGGGGGCGCGGTGGCAGGGTGGCGCCTGCGCACCTCAGGGGTGGCCGCCCGCCAGTCCGCTCCGAGCACCCGCTGCCGTGACGTCGCGTCTAATCGCTTTCCCGCGCAAGCCCCGCGCCGCCGCCGCGCGTGTGTCGTACTTGTACCTACCGGTCACGGTGTAAGCGTGTTTTATGGTGCCAGTGTACGGAGTGTATTTAAAAAGTGCTTAAAATTTACGAGTAGCTCGCAGAATGTAGGTATGCCACGGAGAGCATACTCGCATGCCAGCCCATGGGATCTGTAACCCCACGGTCTCTAATGAAAGACCCAAACCCAGAACCACCCCAAGACTTAAGAGAGTGGCTTCTAAATCACCGCGAAGTCAACATCTTGCCGATGGATGTTGCATTGATCACATGTGTGGGACTGTACAATGTACCTACCTTGGTGGTCATTCAACAATTATTAAAATACGGTGTTTAGTGACATTTAGGGGTAAGCAATTATTTTTAATTAACAATTTTAGCGAATAAGTTATTTTTGATTGAACATTATTGTAAATAGATTGTAAATAGTGCAGTAATAGCCTAGTGATATGACCATTGGACTGCCAAGTCAAAGGTCTCGAATTCGAATCCAAGGCACGCACCTCTGACTTTTCGAAGTTATGTGCGTATTAATAATTAATTATCACGCGCTTAAACGGTGAAGGAAAACATCGTGAGGAAACCTGCATGCCTGAGAGATTTTCTTGACGGCATGTGAAGTCTGCCAACCCGCAGTAGGCTAGCGTGGCGGACTATAGCCTAATCCCTCTCGTATTGAGAGGAGACCCGTGCCCAGCAGTGGGACAATGTAATGGGTTGATGATGATGATGATTATTGTAAATAGCTACTTAGTTGATTCCAATTTTATAACGCCTTACGGTCAATGTACTGATACAATGTAACCCGCCGTACCTACGACGGCGACGGTGGCGAGTCGAACGAGCGCACAGCTGATGTGTTAGTACTTAAACACGCCCGCTTCGCCGCGCGCTGGCGAGTTAGCCATGAAAATCTGTTTCAAAGTAGACACCGTTCGTTAACGATAACTTTATTTTTATGTACTAAGACATATCAAAATAAAAAAATGGTGTTTAATGAAATTCGTTTAAGTTTAATTCGTCAAAGTTTGCGCACTGAATAAAAGGTAATCCTGTATAAGACGGAAACATACCGGAGAAGTGTGGGTGTACCTCTGCCTAACCCTTCGGGGAATACAGGCGTGATGGTATGTCCTTGTTCGCTATTTTTTGTTTTTCGCAAATTGTACGCGTTTAACGCATTCTAGATCCATAGCAGTAAGAAAAAAGACATTAACTATAATGTATTTACAACTGAGTATCAAAACATTTGCTGCAAAATCGTTATTGTAGCAGTTGTAGTGTAAAATGAGAGTATTCTGCCTAAATGACAATTTACACTCACCACATTTTAGGCTCACCCTTACATGGGACCTGTGGGTGTAAATTAGTACATCGCTGCCTAAACCCTTCGGGGAATACATCATCATCATATCAGCCAAATAAAGCCCACTTCTGAACGAAGGGCTTCCCCATAGAATCCCATAACGGCCGGTTTATGCCGCCTGCATCCAACAACTCCCAGCGACTTTTACCAGACCTGTCCATCTTGTTAGAGGTCTCATCTCGGGGAATACAGGCCAGGGGCCGTATTACCACGTATTAATGTCATCATTTTTACCTTGTGAAAGAGGGACGCCACTATTTAACCTTTAGAGCGGCATCCCTCTCTCACAACCTAAAAATGATGGCATTAATACGTGGTAATACGGCCCCTGATAGTACTATCAGCCCGTATTCATCCACTGCTGGACAAAAGCCTCTTTAAGTACACGCCACAGAGCCCGATCTTCAGCTAATTTTCATCCAGTTGCTGCTACCTACCTTCTACAAACCATAATACTATGTTTATGTATAGGTCTTGAGGAAAACCGCACATCTCTCGAACTGGAGTTGTCTCGCGTTCAGACGATGCTCAAAGAGAGTGAGACGGGAGGAGATCACGTGACTCGTGAGTTGAAGGCCACGGAGGGACAACTGAAGAGGGAGCGAGCTGCCCTTGAACAGGCCAACCACGACATCAAAGAGTTGCAGTCCAGGTATGTTGAAGATATAAC
Source organism: Subacronicta megacephala (assembly GCA_958496365.1). Classification (NCBI taxonomy): domain Eukaryota; kingdom Metazoa; phylum Arthropoda; class Insecta; order Lepidoptera; family Noctuidae; genus Subacronicta; species Subacronicta megacephala. The sequence goes on along the minus strand of OY292523.1, from coordinate 2,184,830 downwards.
CTAGTCAGTGATTTGCAACATGCGATCTTAGAGTATTTAATTGACTGATTATTATCAGCCTCATAAAAAATACTTCTCTATATATGTATAAAAATCGATTGCCGCATGTATGTAACACCATTGGGAACGTCTCGACCGATTTAGTTATAAAATTGCCCCTAAGCATATTCCATACTCAATACACTTATTGCACTCTACAATGTTAACAGGTGTTATACAGATATAATAATATAGTACTCGTATCAATCATGGATTGTGTCATACATGTTATATACTCGTATATATAAATGAATCTCTAATGCTCTTGGTTACGATATAACTTGAGAACTATTTTGACGATATTTATCTTTTGTTTAAGTGTTCTAATACTTTGTAGATGGTTCTTACGGAAACAAAAATTACGCAGATAATTGGAAAGACAGGACAACGTCCATTGAGCGAGCTAGTTTTAAATAAATCAAATCAGTTTTTTACTGTATTGTCTCCCAGATTGCAGAATGAGAGTGAGGAACGTGAGCGTAGTGCGGGTGATGCGGCCGCGGCCAGGCGGCACGGGGCCGAGCTCGAGGCCATGCTGGCCGCCGCGCGCTCCGACCTGGCCGCCTGCAGGCAGCGGGCCGCCGAGCTCGAGGAGGCCTGCCGGGCCAGGGACCAGGTCACGGAACTTTTATAACATCATCGGATTAGGTGGCGAGGCACCGAATGACTCCAGCCGGGGGCAACTTATAAACTAAGCAATAGCAGCTAAGGACGTCCCCTAATGGGACTCGGACCTCGGTTGAGGGCGGACTAATATTTTAAAGAGGAAAAATTTCCTCGTTTGTATCCGATAAACTTGGAACTACATAATAATATTGTACAACAAATTATTCTAAAAAAATATATTATTATTACAAAGATAGTCTTAGCCTCATTAGTCTAGTGGTTCCAATCGCGACTGCTACGCTAGAGGTCTTGGGTTCGATCCCCAGGTCGAGCAATGTGTTATTGGGTTTTTCTGTGAAATTCTCAATAGCAGCTCGGAGTCTGGATTTGTGCCCGGTGAATGGCAATAGACTCGCCCCCTATTACATGGGACCTAAACATACCGGTGAACTGTGGGTGCACATTAAGTTCACCTCTGCCTAACCCTTCGGGGAATACAGGCGTGATAGTATGTTATGTTATATATGTTATTATTACAAAATACTATCACGCATGTATTTCCCGTAGAGTTACAAAGGTGTACATCGACAGCTAGCCGCTATATTCCGATCCTCAGTACTAGCGTAGCAGTAGAGTTTACGATCACCAGTCCAATGAAGCAGTCAAACAATCTATCTATTCAACCGGTAACATCCACTGCTTCGCCGTTTAAACGAATCGAAAAGTTATGCGTCATTCTAATTCGAGAATTCGGACTTGGCAGTCCAATGGTCTTATTATTAAATTCTCACTGTTTCAATAATTATTCTATATTCAGGAGCTGGTACTTCGCCTGGAAGACTGCAGGTCAAAGGAGCGTCGTTTGGAAGAGCTCAAACACAACCTGGAAGTTTGCCTCGCGGATGCCACGCAGCAGATACAAGAACTAAAGGTATGAACATTGTATTAAATATAGGTTTTAAATTGATTTAAAATATAGATGTGTTAATATACACAGTTACACATCAAGTTATGTATGTTCAGTTTAGGCTGACTCCATTTGTATAGGTTTTTGTGTGTAATAATATACTTGAAGTCATTGGTAGGTTATTGTGCTATATAGTTTATATGTGCTATCAAAATATACATTTTTGTAGGTACTGGAATAGTAAAGCTTGATGTGTAGCTGTGTGTACGAACGTCTACACGAGATATCAAAAATAAACTAAACAAATCAAAAATTATTCGAATTGTTTCAAAGATCGGATTTTTTAAGTAACGTTTCTTTGTTTCTTTCGATCTGTCAAATCTGACAGTATGACATTTCGTCGCTGATACGCCAATATCGCGTAACTGACTCTTGGTTATATGGTCTTAACTTTTATTAAAATAACATTAAAAATAGAGAAAGAAAAAATCGAAAAACCCTGCCTGAGATCGAATTTTTCTTTCACAAGAAAATTCTTTAATTAGAAAATTCATATCTTTGTGATCATTTCGCAATATTTAATGCTAAAAAATAATACAAAATAACATTGTAAATTGTTGGAAATTGGGCCTTACAGAAATGTGTTAGTTACGCGATATTGGAGTTTCAGCGACGGTATAGCGATAGTATATTGATTGATGTGTTCACGCTCGCATGGGCGGCAGCGAGAGTCACATTGTAAATTGTTGAAAATTGGGACTTACAGCAATGTGTTAGCTACGCGGTATTGGAGTATCAGCGACGATATACCGATGGTATATTTATTGATGTGTGCAGGCTCGCTTAGGCGGCAGCGAGGGTCGTTGTCGCGCGCTGGAGGCGTCGCTGTCCCAGTGCGAGGGCGGGCGGCGCGAGGCGGAGGCCAAGCTGTCGTCCATAGCGCACAGCCTGCGGCGCGTGTGCGGCCTGCAGCCCGACGGCTCCGTGCACGCCGCCACGCGCAAGCGCCTCGCCAGCCCCGCCAGGCGGTACAGCCCGCACAGAGGTATTCATTTCAATACTAGTAGCTATACAGGGTGGAAGGGACATCGACGCACATCCACTTACCATGAATTCAGTACATGATTCTGGACCCCCCAGTGCATATATTTTTCGTTGATTATTAAAAAAAATAATTGCTTTTTCATACAAAAGTGCGATACCTTCACGATCAAAATGTATGGAACAGCGGTTTTTCTTTTAATAACCGACGAAAAATATCTGCGCCGGGGGGTCCACAATCATGTACTGAATTCGTGGTAAGCGAATGTGCGTCGATGTCACTTCCACCCTGTATAATTCTCTAGCAAATAAATTATTTGATTTCTGTAACCTATACAGTGAGTGTACAGCTCACGAGTCTGTGTTGCGACAAAGGAAATTAACGTGTTTTTTTCTTTATTTTCCACCCTATCACACCCCTTAAAGTTTATTGGATAAAAAAGTTATTCAGACAAAAAAGTTTTTTACCATTTTTCAAAATTTTTCGAAATGCCTGAAATGTAAAGTTCTTTAGAGAATGAAAATAAATGAGAATTCAGAATGAAGGGAAGTCAAATTTCGGCCTAGCGGGTGAAACTCACGGCTTAGTTCATCATAGCGTCTGGTACCTATATTAAACCAAAACACGCAAGTCTGCCTGCAGTCGAATTTTTTCCTTCACTAAAATAACTTTATAATCTTAGCAAGGAAAATGCAAAAAAAAAACAAAAGGACGGAAGTCTGTCTCCGCCACTGAACTAATTTTAATCAATTTACCTTGGAGAAGGAAGTAGTCTGCGTTTTGAGTCAAAAAACATTTTGGAATAGTAGCGAAACCGCAGACAGACAATAAATGGTTATATGGCGAAATCATAACGTTTAGTTATAATTATATTTTAGACCTAATAATTTCAATACGAGATAGGTACACAATAAAATTAAAATAATTAAAATTTCCATCAAATTTATACCTAGTTAAGGAAACCCGATTAAAACATACAAGTTTATGACAAAAACAAACATGCCGTAATATATGCTAATTTTTGTAAAGTATGATTGCCAATTCAATACAAAGTGCAAACATAAGTCACAATGCTAGTAACAAAGTTTACCACTGTGATCGATAGATGGCGTTGTGCATTTTATGCTAATTTCTGAATCGCGGTGTTAAGATTCTCCGCGACTGGACGACCCTCGCTCGAACATTTAGTTCTGTATCGCTTCTCGGCCTTTTGGCTAAGATCAAAGTGTAGTATCTGTTCTTTTCAGCTTAATATCTGAAAGTTCCCTCACTGAGGGACCAGTATATTAAACTGTTTTTTGTAAACTGACGGGATGTTCGGGGCTCGCTCCACTCCCGTCACGGGTCGGCCCGGCATTGCAGTGCCGTCGGGATCGGCCCACATTGTGACATTGATGTAGTTCTGAAAATGGATACCATTCATTGAGTCGTGAGATGATCTCGCGATCTCACTGAGATCATGAGACGAAAGAGTGTGTTCGGCCCATGTACTAGGTAGGGTACGTACATCATGAGCTAATTAATGCGTGTTTCTATTCTTATCTAATTTAAACTAGTGTGTGTAGTCTGTACGTATGTACAGACGAACTATGTATCTAACTTCTATAACGTTGGTACAGCTAGTGTAGAATTATTATAAATGCGAAAGTGAGTTTGTTTGTTACGCTTTCACGCCTAAATCGCTGAACCGATTTGATGATTTTTGGCACTCACATTATTCACATTATTCAATTTTAACACCAAAGAAATTACAATACCGCGTAAGAGGCCATTTTTTGTATTATTAATTGTTAAATAATGTATTAGTTATGATATCATAGTATTACATTAATTACTTTTTGTTAGAAGAGTACTTCGGACGACTAAATATTAGACACTGAAATAATAAAAGTACCGTCTTTACGGATTTTATTGTGGGATGTTGGTGTTACCCGGTCTGAGGTGTTGGATGTCCTGGACGTTAAAATAGAAACGTTTTTCAATACCACTTAATAAGCACAGACTTCCATTATAACATAACATAACATACTATCACGCCTGTATTCCCCGAAGGGTTAGGCAGAGGTGTACTAATGAACACCCACATTTCGCCGGTATGTTTAGGTCCCATGTAATAGGGGGCGAGCCTATTGCCATTAACCGGGCACAAATCCAGAAACCGAGCTGCTACTGGGAATTTAATAGAAAAACCCAATAACATTTTGCTCGACCTGGGAATCGAACCCAAAACCTCTAGCGTAGCAGTCGCGCTTGGGACCACTAGACTAACGAGGCAGTCGTCTTCCATTATAAATGAATAAAAAATAATGTATCTAATTCCGAGTATGTTCTAACTTTTACTGTGTTTATAGGTCGTGATCATTCCGAAGACCGCAATGAGATCATAGACGTTGACCCGGAGCTGGTCAAGAAAGGCATGCGCAACCTGATGCACGATGTATGCCAGATTGAACGGGAGAAGGTGAGAACTAAGTATTTATTTCTCTATACAGATATGCATGAATATATTTCTATATGTATTGCATACGAAGTCGGTATAATGAATGTTTTTTTTTGTTATATTCCTGTAAATACATTATTAATTACTACAGACTAATATCATTTTAATACACATAAAATCTGAGAACTGACTATATATCTTCCTATTTATTTTTTATTATATTTTTGTTTTAAATAATGCGAAATATTCCATTTTTCTTTTACTAGCAAATTAATATCTTCCAACATGTTGTTTATCTTCTAATAATTCCTTTTGAAGGGTACGTTCGCATTAAAGCACTATTGTAATTTTTTTGCTTAATATAAACAAAAATGCCTTCATTCCCCGAAGGATTAGCGGCGTTGATTAAAGGCGTAGGCCTCTGCCTAGACCAACATATCAAGGAACAATGGGTGTACATTAGTAGTAATGTACACCCATTGTTCTATGTTGAGGTCCCGTGTAATAGGGAGCAAACGGACCAAGTACGAATATATTTTGTAATTTAATTCTAGGATGACTACAAATCCCAAGTGAGCATGCTGAAGAAACAGCTGAAGGATGCGACGGAGCAGCAGGGCAAGGGCGACAACAAGCTGCAGTCCGTGACCAGCAACCTGCGCACCCTGCAGGAGGAGAAGTCGCGCCTGCAGGCCGCCTTCGGACAAAAGGAGGCACAACTCAACGCCCTGGTGAGATACAAACAGCATATAATATGCCATCAGACGTTGTAACTTAGTGTTGTGTCTTTAAGAATTTTTTTAACTTTGGGATAAAACAAACCTTAAGCCTAAATCAGGCTTGGCCGCGAAATTCAACTTTTTTTAGTTTTTCGGCTGATTATTTGGCTATAAAACATCCTAGGTACATTCACCATCAAATATATCGGAGCGAACAGACTGTTCATAATTATCTGAGCAACTAGGGAAATTAAACTTTATCTCAATGGGATAAAATACATGCACCAATGACAGCTACCGTGTGTTTGTTTTGTTTTTTTTGTTTGTGTGTTTTGCAGCGACACAAAGGATGTATACCCTTCGCGTATACATCCTTTGTGTCGCTGAGATATGGTTTAATTTCCCTAGTTGCATGAACAATCTGTTTGCAGTAGTCAGTAGAAATTGCGACATTAAAAATAATTTATTCACTATTGAGTATTACCGTTTAGCCTTAAGATTTCTCCTGTTTCTTGAGATTAATTCTCACATAGATACGTACGGCTACACATCGAACTACGAATCTCCACTATGAGCTAACCTCTCTTTGTAGGGAAAGTATTTACAATGCAGGTAGATAGTCAAATGGCTAGGGCGTCGGACTTGCGATCATGTGGTTGCTCGTTCGAAACCCACCCATTGCACCACCGACGTGGACCCACTCGTAACACAAGCATTTAGCTTAGTACGAGGGTTTAACAAGAATACGGTTAAGCTTTTTTTTTTTAATGCGAGGCCAGCCTAAACTAGATTTGTTCGTCTGTTATAGGCTATACTAATATAAGTTACGAGCTGGAATGGATGTCGCGACCTATGGTGCACAAGCCGACCACTTAGGCTCTACACCTGTTGTTGTATGACAAGGCAGCTTCATACTCAAGGATAGTTCTTAATAGATCGTTTAATCCGTCAAGCAATAAACTATAAACTAAATACTTTTGACTGCCTCATTAGTCTAGTGGTCCTGAGCGCGACTGCTACGCTAGAGGTCCTGGGTTCGATCCCCGGGTCGAGCAAATTCCCAGTAGCAGCTCGGAGTCTGGACTTGTGCCCGGTTAATGGCAATAGGCTCGCCCCCTATTACATGGGACCTAAACATACCGGCGAAATGTGGGTGTACTGCAGTACACCTCTGCCTAACCCTTCGGGGAATACAGGTGTGATGGTATGTTATGTATGTTATGTTATAAACTAAATATAATTTTGTTCCAGAATGAATCAGTACAAAGCAAAACGTTGGAGATCAGCAATTTGCGTGACAAGATCACCAGCCTTGAGGCAACGTTGTCTTCCGTCACTGAAGAGAAAGTACAGAATGAGGTAATAATAGAGTCAATATAGTAATTATAATAATATCATAAAGCTGAAGTGAAGAGTTATTTCTCGAGTTCAGATATAATACATGCATACACTCACGCCTTTGTCCCACAGGGGTAGGCAGAAACTATAGATCATCACTTGCTACGAATCTTGCATATTTCTTTCGCTTCTTCCACATTCTTACATCTTTGGATATGACACTGCTATATCTGAATGTGTTATTTGTTAAGATTATATATTTTTCTATTTGTACAAAATATACTACAAAGTGGAGACTTATAATTGAGTTGTTAGGTCTCAATTTTGTATTGTATTGTGTTACAGATATGACTCTGTTGTATCTGAATGTCGATGAATGAAATAAATTATTTTTTTTATTGTGCGTCGTATACAGCTGTTCTGTACGGTTTCACCCGCTTTGGCTCTTCAACCTATTAGTTTACAGTACATCTGTTGCCTGAATATTTTATGTTGTTGACATAGTTACGAATACAATATTGCGTATTTTAATAATAATGTTTTGCCATATTTAGAACAAAGGAGATAATCTCCGCGTACAGTTAGCTGAGCGAGTACAGGAAGTTGGACAGCTGCGTGAAGCGCTCGCAGCGGCTGAAGGTATGTTACTACCACAAAGTTAGTAACTTTGTTGATGCAATAGCTCACACATAAATGTCACAATATGTATCACATTCAAACAAAAGGAAAAAACGACAATTTGATGTCCAGAAGAGAAGGTGCTATATAATATTTAGAAAATATATAAAAAAGAACGCAATTATTTATTACTGAGATTATGAATATCGACTCTCTTTGCTTCTTTCTACCACCCAAACGAAACTAGTGTTTATGTGAAAGAGCACGAAGGTTCTGACAAAAAAGTAAGAAAAGAAAGGCATTGCATCGCACTAGGCCCCCAAAAGGGAGAAAGATGCAGTTTCATATTTAGAAGTTAGAGAAGTCAGAGGTAGTGGTAACAGTATTCTGCAGTAAAAACAAATGGGTGCGTATTGCGATGAGTATTGACTAACATCTTTAATATATAATTCTACTGTAGTATGTCACTGAACTCCTCCTACACGGCTGGACTGATTTGAATGTTTTTTTTTGTATGCGTTTGGGTGGCGCCCTGGATGGTTTAGATTCACAAACCAGCCCGGCAGATGGCGCTGCAGTCGATATTTTTTTTTAAATTATGCATTACAACGTCTATCGGTTTCGCTAGTAGTTTATAATAATGTTTTACTTACAAAAAATATTTCTATATCTGAATATAAATAAATAAATAATAATAATATTTAAATAGGTCGTGCTGCCCGGCTAGATGTCCGTCGTGCTCAGCTGGAAGGTGACGTGCAGAGGGCTGCCGTAGCAGCGCGGGACAGGGACCAGGCGTTGAAGGTATGCTATTATATGTATTTATACTGTCATAGTATCATAAAGACCTAACGGGGCCATTTATTTTCTCCAGGCGTTAAAAAACTTGGTTAATTGTCCTCGAACATTGTTATAAACACAATGTATTGCACTGTATATTAATGACTGAAGCCATGAGTCAACAAAATATATTTTTCTGTGAATATAATATATAATATGCATCCGTATTAGCACAAAAAAATATTTCAAATTGCGATGAGATTCGGACGTTTGAAACGCCGAATTCTTAATAATAAGCTATCAAGAGTACTATAAAAAATATTTGAATCAATGCATAGTCTCTATTGCCACTTATTATCATAATTTTAAATTTTTATGGTAACGGGTAGTTGCTCTCAAAGCGGTGAAGGTAAACATCATGAGAAAACTGGCATGTCCTAGAAGTCCTAGAACCAAAAATTCGACATGTGGCATCCACCAATACACACTGGTCTCGTGTAGTGGATTATGGCCCACTCCCTCTCACCGAGACGAGGCCTGTGTCCCAGCAGTGGAAACATAGGCTTATTATGTATATTAACGAATAACTCGCTATTCATATGAAGACTGCCTCGTTGGTCTAGTGGTCCCAATCGCGACTGCTGCGCTAGAGGTCTTAGGTTCGATCCCCAGGTCGAGCAGTGTTATTGGGTTTTTCTATGAAATTCTCAGTAGCAGCTCGGAGTCTGGATTTGTGCCCGGTGAATGGCAATAGGCTCGCCCCCTATTACATGGGACCCAAACATACCGGCGAACTGTGGGTGTACATTAAGTGCACCTCTGCCTAACCCTTCGGGGAATACAGGCGTGATGGTATGTGTGTTGTTATGTCATATGAAGTGTCGAGAACTGTTTTATCACATGTTCGTTTTATCGTCCCAGAAACTGCAAGAGCGTTGTGAGGGTTACACGCGCACGATAGCCCAGCTGGAGGACCGCTGCACGTCGCTCAAGGGGACGGTGGAGCAGCTGTCGACGGCGCTGCAGAAGGCTGCCGCCGCCGAGAGCGAGCTGCGCGCAGAGCTCGGCAAGCTGGCCCGCCAGCTCAACGAGGCCAAGAACAACGAGCACAACGCCGTGGACAAGCTGAGGCAGATACAGAAGAGTGTTTGTGAGTTGATGACATCATTATCTTTACTAATTATTGTTACCTTTCTTTGAACTTGGCTGGACTCGCTGGCGCGTGTCTAGGTAAAGTGGAACAGTTTCTTTGAACGTGGTAAACTCGGGAATGCCCAGTTATTGTTATAATATATAAATATAATGTAATTTGCTGTGTCCTAACAGGGTCCACGATTGTTCCTCGCTCCTAAGCATATGTGTATAATTTAATATGACACTGTGGAATGCGAAAAGAAGATAGGAATATCAAAATTTGGAAATCCTAGCAACCCAATTTGTTGAGTTGAATGATTTAGGCTATAGTTACGATCTCAATAGACCGACTACGGTGGCAGAGATACTAGACCTGCCACAAAACAAAAATGGGCTATAGTTTACCATGACGTTAGGATTTTTAAGAGCGGGACACAGCTACGTATGTATATAATGAAGGGTCACCTTTATTCTCGTAAAAAAATCGCCAATTCATTCATTACTTACCTTAAAATAATTTTTCAAAAAGGAAATTAAGGGTGTAATAACCCTTAGGTTTTCCTAAGGTGCTTTTGTATCATCATCATATCAGCCTATTGCCGTCCACTGCTGAACGTAGGCTTCCCCCAAAGAGCGCTAACCATCCCGATTCCCGTTCTTGTTGTATATCCATAAGTAATATCTGTGATATGTTGAGGTCTTTTGTAGTGGGCGTCGAGCCTATTGTTATTTTGATATTCAATTTTATCAACAATTTCTTTTAGCGAGCTGTGAGAACGAGAGGCGAGTATTGACTGAAAAGTTGGAGAGTGCTAAAGCGGCGCTCGGCGAGATGAAGAGATTGAACTCTTCGCTGGAAGATCAGGTGCACAGACTTACAAACCAGCTGGCCAACTTGGAAGTGCAGAGGTATGTCAAATGAAATTAGCTTTATTTTTAACCCTTACATGTAATTCTTATCTACTGTTTTGTAATGTGTATTTATTTATTAGGTTTCTCGGCTTTTCTCTACTGTGATATGCATGTAACTACATATAAACCTTCATTTAGAATCACTCTATCTATAAAAAAAAACCGCATCAAAATCCGTTACGTAATTTTAAAGATCTAAGCATACATAGGGACAGACAGGCACCGGGAAGCGACTTTGTTTTATACTATGTAATGATGTTAGTCTTGTACTTAAATAAGGTTAGTATTTTTAGGTGTAAGGGCCGCTTTTGCGGTAAAAGCTTCCTCCAAAATGAGGATTAATAACACTTATTATTATTTTAATAACTGCCTCATTAGTCTAGTGGTCCTAAGCGCGACTGCTACGCTAGAGGTCCTGGGTTCGATCCCCAGGTCGAGCAAAGGGTTATTGGGTTTTCTATGAAATTCTCAGTAGCAGCTCGGAGTCTGGATTTGTGCCCGGTTAATGGCAATAGGCTCGCCCCCTATTACATGGGACCTAAACATACCGGCGAAGTGTGGGTATACATTAGTACACCTCTGCCTAACCCTTCGGGGAATACAGGGGTGATGGTATGGTATGTTATTTTTTTAAGAAAAATCTCTGATATCAACCTGATTTTATTTTATGTCATATTTTCGTTGTTCATTCGATCGATGTTTCCAAAAAGTTTGTAGAAATGGGATCAAATTCACGCTGCTGCATTTCGTTTCTGCTTTTTTTTTGTGATAACTCGGCAAATGAGCAGGCGAGCCATGTGATGGTGAGTAGTTACCTTCCATAGACCTATACTCCATTTGGTTAGGTACTTAACTAAAGGTAAACAAATCATAAAAAAGGTTCTTTTATAGGGCCATTTTTCATCTTGAAACAAAACGTAACCAAAATAAATTATTTAATCAATTATTATTATTATTTAATTTTCCTTTACTATACTAGCATATTTTACTACTTTGTTTAATATTAAATGGTAATTATAAATTCTTAAGCTTGCGACCAATAAATAAATCAAATCTGATAATTATGTCATAAAGTATTGCAATGTGCCTACTAGAAAGAATCTAAAAAGACAGGAAATCAAAACCTTTTTCTACATAATAGACTTTTGATAACTCGAAAAAATTAAGAAGTAGTAGCGCGAGGAAGCGCGGCAAAATAATTAACCGATATAATACTTAGTCGGGTAACCAGACGCCATTCGTAACAGTTTGTACTTTCGTTCGTTTTTGTTTCTTTTGCCGTAAAATTTATTATTTAGTTATAGTTTTGTTTGTTCGTTGTTTTTATTGATTGTTAGATGTGTTGTTATTAATTTCACTCCCAATTCATAAGATATCATTGTAATAAAGGTTGAAGAGCCCTGAACGCCGCCATTTTTATTGTTTACCTTTAGTTAAGTACCTAACCAAATGGAGTATAGAGCCTTCCATAGACATCTGCAATACCAAAGGAGTTGAAAGTGCGTTGCCGAGTCTATTTAAGGAAAAGGGAGGGGGAGGAGAAAACGAGAAGGAAGGGGACTGAGGGAGGAAACTGCTTAAACGCTTCATCAATATCATGAGCCCATACTCGTTGTTCACTGTTGGACGTTGGACTCTCCTAGTGAACGCCACAGAGCCCATTCTTCGGCTTTCCTCGGCTAGTCACTGCCAGCTGCCTTCCGCAAGTAGTTACGTCTAATTTTCTATTCACGTCACAAAGATCGGCATTCGAGTCCCAACTCCGCATGACGACCTGGGACGGCAAGGAGAGCAACACAGACAGCGAGATGGAACGCGAGCTGCACCAGATCCAGCGCGAGCGTGCGGAGCTCCGGGCCAAGTGCGACGGGCTGCAGGAGGCCGTGCGCAGGCTGGAGGCCGAGCGCCGCCAGCCGCGCCCCGCCCTCCGCACCAAGAGCCACGACCGGACCGACAAGACTGTCTACTACTCTGATTTAGACTCGGGTCAGTCAACATTTTTATAACCGAGTTATTTTAATAGTGAAGGAAAAATACGACCGCGGGTAGGATTCGAACCTTCCTCGTCTGGTTAAGTACACCAGACGCTATGACCGCTAAGCCACCGCGACTCCCACCCGCCAAGTCGAAATTTGCCTTCACATAGTTAATTTACGTCGTAGAGGCGACGTTCTGGTGCACTTAACCAGAAGACGCAGGTTCGAATCCTGCCCGCGGTCGTATTTTTCCTTCACTATTAAAAAAACTTAGTAATCTTTGCAAGGAAAATGCCTAAAAAATACAAAAAGATATTTTTATAACTGCTTATACTAATCTATTGATGTGGACTGCCTCATTGGTCTAGTCCTAAGCGCAACTGCTACGCTAGGGTCTTGGTTCCGATCCCCAGGTCGAGCAAAGTGTTGTTGGGGTTTTCTATGAAATTCTCAGTAGCAGCTCGGAGTCTGGATTTGTGCCCGGTTAATTGCAATCGGCTTACCCTTAGAATTTTCAACGTTTCACGTATGCTGTATTTTTCACGTAACGCTGAAGGGTTGGTTTGTTTATCTGAACGCTTATCTCTGGAATTACCACTCGAATTTGATAAAACCTTTTTGTATACGATAGCTAAATTCATGAGGAAGACTAAAGGCTATCTAACATCACGCTACGATCCTTAGGAGCGGAGCAAAGTAGTATTATAATGTAATTGTAACTGGCCGATGTCTGCACATAAGAGATGTTACTATATTAAATAGTACATAAAGGTATAAGAAAAAATATATGGGAGACCTTTATTTTTTTTATTTTTTGTTCTAAGAATAATTGTTGACTTCATGTTTTAGAAATGCTTAAATTTTTTATTCTTTAACTCCATTCGACAAACGTATTTGTCAAATGTTGCCTTTTCTAAAAAAAATCAAATCATGTAATCACTAAATAAAACAACAGCAAACATTGGTTTCTTTTCCTGTCAGTTGTTCACGGCTACTGATATAATATTATGTTTTTTTTAGATAATATTATATTTCACAAATACTACACGTCAAACTATTTTCATCGAACTATTTTGAGGTAATAGGTAATGTATGATGTCATAGTTGTTGATTTAACTGCTTATTGTGTATTTTATTTATCTGAAATTCATTCTATTGTTAAGTATTTTTTTATATATTGTGCGATAACAATAAAACCTAGTCAGGTGCAACACTGTAATAAAGCTTTAAAATGGGGCACAATAGTTTAATTAATAATTATTCCTTATAAAAATAAACTATAGAAATATTCTATATCTTTGTAATACCTTAGGAATTAGGCGGAGAGAAATAACACAACAGTAGGTATATAATGCTAGAAAGTGAGGGATGGGAAGTGGGGGAGACGATCCATGGAAATTTTCCGAACCATAAAAAAGATGTTATACAGGTTAGAAGGGACATCGACGCACATCCGCTTACCACGAATTCAGTACATGATTCTGGACCCTGTTGCGTTGATATTTTTTGTCGGTTATCGGTAAATCGGTCAATCATTATGTCGGTCAGCATCCGAAAATTACCAAAGCGTAAGATTTAGTAATGAATTTATCCCGATCGTAGGTCCAGACTCGACCAAGGACTCATCGACCCGCGTTTACAAGGACTTGGCGAACATTCCGTGCAAGGACAAAGGTTTCAGTACAGACCTTAGTTTCCTAGAACTGGAGAACAGAGAGCTGAGGATGAAGATCAGGCGCTTGGAGAAGGAACTCGTTGATAAAGTACGTGCATTGTTGTTGGTGTTGCTCTCTTAGATATCTTCTTTAGACTAGTGTTAGGGGCTGTCCATTAATCACGTGAGGCTCGAAAGGGGGGGGGGGAGGTGTAGTAATATATCACGTGTATTTATTTTTTCGGCAAACGCACCGCAAATTAAAAAAATAAATTCTTTGTAGGTAAAAAATACACGTGATATAGGGGGTGGGGGGTGGGGGCAGTCTTAAACCTTACCATATCACCAAGGGGGAGAGGGGGTTAAAACATGCCAAAAAAAACATCACGTGATTAATGGACGGCCCCTTACTGATGATGATTTTATTTTGAAAAAGGTTACTACTCGTAGCAAATTGGGCTGTTTTTGTGGGATAACATTGCAAACGAGCAGACAAGCTACCTGATGGTAAGTAGTCATCGCCGTCCATGGACATCTGGAATACCAAACGAGAAGCAGATGCGTTGCCGAACCTATTTAAGGAAATAGGAGAAGGAAGGGGACTGAGGGAGTAATTGGGCCTCCGGTGCTCCACAGTCACCGTACGAAACGCAACAGTATGCATATTGCTACTTGACGTCGAAATTCTGTGGGAGTAGGGTAGTCCTTTCCTCATGCTCGCATGTAGACATGCTAGCAGGCACTACTACTACTCACTATATAATCAGAAACACCAGTAGTATCAGGTAGCAGGCGGCTCGTATGCATGTTGGGCAATTTATAGCAATAAAAAATATGTTGTATACCTACTATCAGGAAGCAGAGCTGTCGATGGCTCGTACTCGGTTCCTATCGGATCTGTCGAGCGTGTCTCCGTCGCGGCGCGCGGATGTCGACCACTACCGCCAGGCGGCGCTGCAAGCTGAGCGACTGCTCGAGAGCAAGGAGGCCAGCTACCGGCAGCAGATCATGAGACTTGAGAGCCAGGTCAGTTAAGGCCAATACTTTTAACAGTATTTTTTTTTCGAACCAATAACCACAAGTCCGACGTCCTAGCCATTAGGCTACCGCCGCTTCATAAACAAAATGAATGCATTTCAAATTTAATTTTCGTACCAAGTGGTCAAACCGAAGGCAGAGAATAGAGAACAGTGGCGATTGCTACACCGACAAGAGTTGAGCTCTTAAATGAGAGAGAGACCAAGTAGTAATCTGTCTCTGTCTACCTCCATGGGAGACAGGCGTGACAATATGTATGCACCTATGTATGTATGTATGAGTGCATTTCTTATCAAAAGTGGGTTAGTTTTCTGGTATAGTTTTCTTATATAATTATTCGTTTATTCAAATCTTATTTATGTATTTAAAAACGTAGCTTAAAACCATTTTGGAGGTTGGGTTTGCTCCCAAAACGATGAAGGAAATCATCGTGAGGAAACCGGCATGTTCTAGAAACAAAAATTGGAAGGCGTGACATCTACCAACACGAACAGGACCCACCTCTCACCGAGAGGAGGTCTGTGTCCCAGAAGGGGGAAAAAATTATAGGCCAATAATGTATGTATGAGGAGTTCTGGTGACTGATTTCCTTTTTTTGGTCTATTTTTATTAGCTCTAAGTCCTCCAAAAAGTAGTGTGCCAGGATCGTGGCAAGTGGAAATCCATAGTCTCTGCCTACCCCCATGGGAGACAGGCGTGACAATATGTATGTATGTAAGTCCTCCACACTAAAAATAAATCATTTGAATTAGGCGTCTCAGCTCCGATCCCAGCTGACGGCGGAGATCCGTCGTCGCCAGGCGTACATCGCCCGCAGTGGGCGCGCTGCCAGGGACGTGCAGCGACTACGCTCCGCACTTGGAGACTCGCTCAGAACTGTCTCACAGGTAACCTTACTTACATAACATAACATACCATCGAAATGAAATGATGAAATTATATTTATTTCTGTAAATAGATCATTTAAAGACACTTTTACTAGTCAAGGCTTTTTCTATTTGACGACCTCTGAGAAGAAAAGCCGAAACAAACTCAGAGAATCATGGTCTCTTTTAAAGTCTACACAATTGGGATATCATAAATATGCGAGAATATTTACAATGTAGGGCAGAATCTGAACAGGCCTTTTGAAGAAAGAGCCGTAGCATCACGCCTCTATTCCCCGAAGGGTTAGGCAGAGGTGTACTAATGTACACCCACATTTCGCCGGTATGTTTTTAGGTCATTGCCATCAACCGGGCACAAATCCAGACTTCGAGCTGCTACTGGGAATCTGATAGAAAAACCCAATAACACTTGGCTCGACCTGGGGATCAAGGACAGTGGTCCTAAAAAAAAAGCAGTAATCTTACTTTTTTTTATAGAATACTAGCTTTTCGCCCACGCCCCATGTAATAAGAACAAAGCAGGAATGTTTGCTCAGGCAAGCAAGTCAAGTCAGTTGATTAAGGATTTTGGTTGCTTTACATTTGGCTACGTTTTTTAATGTATAGGGGGGGGACTCCTCCACTTGGCGACGCCGTTGAAGCGTTGGAGCGCCGGAGGCCCAATTCCTCCATCACTCCACACTCACCGTACGAAACGCAACAGTACGCATATCGCTACTTAATGATAGCCATGTACAGGAGAATCCCATTCCTGTCATTTTATGTAAAGTATTGCGATTATCAACAATAAATAGGAATTAGTAGATAAGCCACAAATCTGAAAAATTGCGTTGTTGTAAGTGTCTAGATAAAATGTTTACAAGTGCTGTTAATGTAAATTATGTGTTTTGAAAATCCATAATTTACAGCATCATTCGTCTAGTGGTCCTAAGCCGACTGCAATGCTAAAAGTGTTGGGTTCGGTTCCTAGATCGGGCAGTTGATTCAGCTTTATCTATGAAATCCTCGGTAGAAGCTCGGAGTTTAGATTTGTGGGCTTTTAATGGTTATAGACTCGCCTCCTATTACATATGACCTAAATTTACCGGCGAAATATAAGTGTACATTTGTATACCTTTACGTAACACCTTATAAACAATAAAATATAAGAGCTGATTTTCTCTGGTTATCTACGGTCAGCACATCAGGTTACAACAAAATGTCAAATTTTCTCAGTCGTTTGTGAACTTTATCATCAACGTTTTAAGATTTAAAATCATTTGGAGAAATTTGACAGTATTGTGTGTGGCCTGATGTGCTGGCGACTCTACAAGACACAGTTGGAAATCCTAAGGCAAAACAGCAAACAAAAGTAGGTATTTTTTGTGACAAACAGGATAAGTTGTAAAATTCCCATTTCAGTACCACAAAAGTTGGGAATACCCCCACCACTTAATGAGTACAGCTTTACTTATGACATCAATGGAAATAGTATTACTGACGTATATGAGAAGGAAAATAGGAAATAGGTACCTACTAGTGTTTCTTGCTTAGGTACACAAATACCATAACACCTGTATTCTCCGAAGGGTTAGGCAGAGGTGTACTAATGTACACCCATACTTCGCCGGTATATTTAGGCCAATAAGGTTTAGGTTAATAACATACCATCACGCCTGTATTCCCCGAAGGGTTAGGCAGAGGTGCACTAATGTACACCGACATTTCGCCAGTATGTTTTTAGGTCCCATGTAACAGGGGGCGAGCTTATTGCTATAAACCGGGCACAAATCCAGAATCCGAGCTGCTATTGAGTCTTTCATAGAAAATCCCAATAACACTGCTCGACCTGATCGAACCCAGGACCTCTAGCCTCTATAAGGTCTCGGGTCTAGTTACTAGCCAGACGTTCGTAAATGCGCAGATTTGTGCGCAATGTGCGCTAAACTGGTTTTGCAAGTAACAAACGCGCAAGTACTATAATGTTTAGGCGGCAGTGGAGAACATGTGGCCAGGCCGAGCATGGCTGTTTCGTACGTTGTAGTTGTAGTTAAGAGGAGTGTCCCTCGCGAACGCAACAATGTTGCACTGTTGTCCCTGTCTCTATCCCTCACGATGACCGATGCCCGAGAGGTGAAACAACATATTTTTTGGTATTGGTAAAGCGGGCTTTTTTCCGCAACTCCACGACTAAGCGCGTATTTTGCGTGTGGGTGGGACGATGTTGGGTTTTCAATCAAACCACCCCAACTCCTCGAGAAAGGCCGTCAAGCGCCCAATGTTGCCTACGGCCTTTCGGAGAGTACTTGGGTTGCCGAGGTACTTTGCCCTGTATGTGGCGACACCAGGACAGTGCAGGAGCACGTGGGTCGCTGTCTCGTCAGCCCCCAGGCAGGCTCTGCACAGGGGGCTGACTGTGATACCTATAACAGAAAGTACCAAGTGACTGTGATACCAGTAACGGCTGCAGTGACTATCCTCAAGTGTTGTTTGGACAGCTGTAGTAGCTGCCTGGTGATGCGGTCGTCAATGGAAGGGAGCGCCTCCTTAGCCTGCCTACACTCACCGTGGTTTGTCCAGTAGTCGTTGTGTCTATCCCTAGTCCGTTTTCTTACCAGGGTGCGTATTTGACCGAAGGGGAAAGGTACTATGCGTTCAGGGTCCACAGCCCCTGCGGCTGATCCCCGTCTAGCAAACTCATCCGCTGCATCGTTGCCTCGGGAGCTGCTGTGTCCTTTGATCCATTGGATGGTTATTTTATTTAGCTCACCTACCTGGTTTAGTCTTTGGTGGCATTCGTATATTAACCCCGTATTCACCAATACATTTGCAACATTTTTCGTATTTCTCGTTCCGAATTTTGGAGATTACTCTTTTAATATAGTTATATAGGTTATAATGTAGATTATTTTTTTGAGCTCGTGTAACTTTTTTACTATGTATTGAAATGAAGTTTAACATTTAAGGAACACGTAGATATTTTAATAATAAGATTGTTACTGCAAAATTTCAAAGACTTTCATTTGTTAATATTCAAGATAAGACCAAACTACGTTTCTATGGAGCTAAGCGGATACAATCCTCTTAAGTAGTTATTCAACGTCCTTGATTCAGGTAAGTTGTTTTGCCTGCGTCTTCTGGTTACACCAGTCGCCAAGACCGCTAAGCCACCGCAAGTCTCACTTGCTGGGTCGAAATTTGGCTTCACATTTTTAATTTACGTCTTTGAGGTGACGTCAGTGACATCTGTTGTAAGGCGAGTTTTTGCTTCTTAACCGATATAACATGCTTTACAGCACGGACGATGTCGTACGATGCCACCTTACCTTATAACTAAATAAGGTTAGTTATCAAGACACGTATTTGGTGATGTGTTTATGGCACCTCTACCCGCGGCCGCTAAACCAGCGAGGCAGTTAAATTAAGCTAATTAGTACCTTGACGAATTAATAATAAGGTTCTTGGCCTCTTGTCTACGTAACGGAGTTTCTCCGTGCACAAATACAACATATCCAATTGGACGGTTTAGGTTGAATCTCCAATTTCGAGAAACTATTTTCACTTACGCTTTCTATCTTCATAGCCTGCGTTATTAGCGGTTAGTAGTTACTAATGATAAATTATATTTGCTTTTGCATTTATATTTTAAAGGTATAAGGTCATGTTTTTAGTTTCTATATAACAGTAGAAGGGGCCGGTATTTCCTAACACGATGACGTCTTAGAGAAAACAGAGACAAATTGAGAGAAAATGTCCAAAAAGTCTAGTCAAATCCTGTTCAGTGTAAAACATTAACAACCTCAACAACATCATGGTCGCAATGATATCTACTATGATCCTATATACTCATAATAAAGTTGAAGAGTTTGTCTTGGTAGTAATTAATTTAAAAAAAAACATCACAAACAACAATTTTGTTGTATGAATAAATTCATTAGATTATAATTCATCAGACTTTCATACAAATATTTAAATTTAACTTTCGATATAACGAATTCTACGCGTAGCAAAAGAAGGCTCTAGTTGTGTAACCAAATTGCCTGTCATCCAAGAGACAGGAATTTTAATTTGCCAAAACAATAAAATCTTGACTGCCTTGTTAATATAGTCGTCCCAAGCGCGACCGCTACGTAGCAGCTCGAAGTCTGGATTTGTGCACGATTAATGATAATTCGCCCCCTATTAGGTACATGAGACCGAAACATACCGGCGAAGCGTGGGCGTAATTTGGTACAGCTCTGCCCCTTTTGGGGAATACAGGCTGATGGTATGTTATTAAAATGGTTGAAATTTTGGTTTTGGTAAATGGTGTTAAATTTAAGTTAATTTTTTGTAAAAAGTCATTGAACAAAAGTAGTTGTGGATGATGTTGGTTATACAGTTTTGGAAGGTTGTTAGTGTATATCTAATAAATGTAGGTTAATAAGGTAAATTAAAATCATTATTCAAGTTGATTGTCTACACCTAAACGTGGCCTCATAGCATGGGCAAACGTAACTGTTTTGCGATTCTATATTTAATTACGACGCAGATTAGTTTCAGGGAAAATAACTGGACTATGGACAATGTACCTATAATGACGTTAATAAAATTACACACATTTTCATTCTATGTACCTACACAGTTACAAGTTTAAACACGGTAAATACAGTGAGTGGAACATTGAATATACAAATTAATCCTTCTTTCCATAGGAGGAATTATACCATTCATTCTGGAATTGTTTTATTTGGTCCTTTCCGCCTGAACATTCCAATGTATCACAGTGCGGTATTTTACCAAGTAGGGCCTATACTAGGGCGTTTACTTGTATGTATATCCGGTTACTGCGTCGCATCTGTACCTGAGAGTTTGTGGAAAGGTGGAAGAGATTGCGAGACTAGAAGGTTTTTGTAATAGTCCAGCTTGGTAAAGTACAGCCGGCCTCTCATTCTACGAGGAGATCCGTGCCTAGCAGTGGGGGAAAATAATGTCAGTAATCTCCAAGCTTGTTGGCCGGGCTGAAGTGAGCACAGCCGCCACCTTGCGCATGGTAAAGATACCATATGTTCCTACTGATCCTTAGTTTTGCATTGCGCGCATCGGTTCGCGCCTATGTTCAGGCCGGCCAAAAAGATTGGGGGGTTACTGTACGCATGGCTAGACATCTACCTATACCTACTATCAGCTTGTGTCGCATTGTAAGGAAAATCTTTACAATGTGAGATCAGTCTATACTACATTTGTATGCTCGATGTGTAGGTTTGCCCGTTTGTAAGTACAAACGATAGGTAGGTTAGAATTTTCATTAATAAAATTGAAAAGACTTCAATAAAAATGTGGTTAAAATGCGTCTATGGTTAGTTAAGCAGGTCGCCCAATAGCTTACAGCTGCCGTCAGATACAGTATCTAGGAACCTACTTGTCTGACATTATATACTTGAAAGCTATATTCGTAGTAAGTAGTGGTAGTTTGGTTTAAAACTAGAAAAACAAACTAACTTATCTTGAAATGCTATGTCAAGAGTTACATAGTACATATTTTGACTTTCAAAATAAAATCTAAAAAGAAGTTATCTTGGACCCTTGGATTTTGCATTTATGCACCACCACCAGTAGGTCAATACTGTTTACAGGTGGTCAGGCTTTCGGGACAAACGCTATAAATAAATATTTATCATAACGTATGCAGTAGTTCTAATTTCCGTTTTTGTCTACTTAAGTACTTATTCGATTTTAATAAGCCATTATTTGGCAATATTTTAGGCGTACTTCGTCATGATTGTATCCTATTCCTATTCGTAGGTATGTTGTAATCATGCTCATTGATTAGTTGCTCATCTAAACGAATAATTGAGAAGGTGAAAAACTATATTTTTTTTTGGTCTCTTAGCCCACGTTGGGCTAAATAATTGATGGTGATACTTTCTATATCTATAAGAGTCCGATCACAAATACTGATATAAGTAAGTACTTAGTTAGATTGAACCTGAATCCATTCCACAAAATTTGAAATGATTGCACTGTTCACCTTTAAGACAGCGGACGGTACAATCTATTTATGTAGCTACAGTAATTGATTCATCCAATTGAATAAGAGGAATTAATTGCTATAATTCTTGAGAGGTGATGTATCATCTATGACGTACAGTTACATTTTTACGCGATGATACCAGAGGAAAACGTTAATCAAACGAGTACATAGTAGGTACTCCTAATAAAGGTAATGCATATAAATTAATATCCAATAACATACCAATCACGCCTGTATTCTCCGAAGGGTTAGGCAAAGGTGTACTAATGTACAACCACACTTCGCCGGTATGTTTTAGGTCCATTGTAATAGAGGCCAGCCTATTGCCAGTAACCAATCACAAATCCAGACTACGAGCTGCTACTGAGGATTGCTCTTGAATACTTTGCTCGATATGGGAATCGAAACCAGGACCTGTAGCGTAGCAGTCGCGCTTGGGTCGGTTTAACCAATATGAACCTAATAACGTCTGTATAGTGGTAAGGCATTCCTGTTCCATGCTAATGGCCGTGCGATCGCGGATCGTGTTCCGGATAAGTCTAGATTTCTGTTTCGCGTACGCTATTGCGGTTTTAAACAGGATACCCTAAATAAATAATAAACACAAAACATCGAAGTATCGCAATTATGTGGTTGTTTATTATTGTCATTGATCCACGCTTATTACGATAAAATGTACCTTTTTAGGATTCCAAGACTAATTATCCAGTGGCGTAACGTGGCTTTTCGTTTGACAAATTATAACATAACATACCATCACGCCTGTATTCCCCGAAGGGTTAGGCAGAGGTGTACTTAATGTACACCCACAGTTCGCCGGTATGTTTGGGTCCCATGTAATAGGGGGCGAGCCTATTGCCATTCACCGGGCACAAATCCAGACTTCGAGCTGCTACTGACAATTTCATAGAAAAACTCAATAACACTTCCTGGGGATCGAACCCAAGAACTCTAGCGTAGCAGTCGCGATTGGGACCACTAGACCAACGAGGCAGTCGACAAGTTATAATTGTTTTAAATACGCAGTAATATCACTAAAACAAAGTCCTCCGCCGCGTCTGTCTGGTCGCAATAAATTCAAAAACAACTGCACCGATTTTCATGCTGTTTTCACCAATGGATAGAGTTATTCAAGAGGAAGGTTTATATGTATAATACATACATATTATACTTAGTACAGAAAAGTCGAGAAACCACACGGGCGACGTCGTGGGCGGGAAGCTAGTTAAGTTATACCTAAGTTCTTTGAGTGTTGGTGCCTTTTGAGCGTTGTTTTGGTGAAATTAAAAAATAGCGAACTTAACAGCAGTTTCAGAAACTCATAATTAATTATTTTTATGTTTATTTTTTAAAAGCTTACTAGCAATGTGGGTCACACATAACTAGTATTCTTGTTAACTCTCGTGCTAAGCTAAAATGCTTGTGTTACGAGTGGGTTCACATCGGTAGTGCAATGGGTGAGGTTCGAACCAGCAATCATATGCTCGCAAGACCGACGCCCTAGCCATTAGGCTACCGCCGCTTTTTATTAATAATGTAGTCTCAACAGATATGTTTGTTCCCAGGATCCAGCGCTGGACTCTTATACCTTAGAACATGAAGCAAGGAAGTTGGACAGCACGCTCACCCACAGCCTTCCACCGCTAAACGACAGCTACGACTCATCCAAATAAACAACAGCTCGGTAACAAGGCGATATTTACCAATAACGAGCTGCCGACGTTCGAGCATTGTGTAAAAAAACACACAATACCAATACAGATGGTGTAATTTATAACTGGCCAAGTTTCAAGTTTCTATTGTAGAAAAATGTGGCGGTGTACAAAATTAATAGATAAAATAGATGACAGCAATGTTATTCCTCCAAACTATTTAAGACCGCGAATATTTTTCAAGTTACAGTGGTATCTATATTTAGTCTTGTTCCAAAATGTAAATTGGACAGCAACGACAGTACAAATAAGGTACGGAGTTAATGCGAGGGCGAGTATTTATGACGAAAAGTAAAAAAAACACATTCTGTAACCTCGAGTCACATTCATGATGGACCAAATTGTTGTTACGAAATCTTTAATCAGTAAAAGTACTGAATACCATTGTACTTATCGGTACATATGTGACGTCATCACTGTCTGCGTTTTATCGGACGTATGTTTATTTTAAAGTTCAACTAATTTTATTAGTCCGACATGCGAGTTTAATAGTTAGAAACACATGTCACTCGTTTGAGATGAATCTGTTTTGTGTGGGGTCTTTATGTATTCTATCAATCGAATTTCTGAGATTCTTCTCGGTAGGTAGCGGTAATGCACGCAATATTCACGATTAATAGAAGCGTTTTGTCATTTAGTAGTGATTTGTTTGATAACACGAATGAGTCAACGATGATCCGCTCGAGGTCAAATTAGTCAAAGACCGGAAATATGGAGGAAGTGATTTTTTAACTCCAATGACTCAGTTATAATTTATTTTAGTATCAAGATTATGTGTAATTGTGTGTGTGTGTGTGTGGGAGATCTATTACGTTTTTTTCTAGTCAAACTGTGTTTACATGATAAGTGCAATAGTTAAGTTTCATTATCGTACGTTGACGCGGCGATAGCGATATCAGTGGCTCCCGATTCTAAATTTCACGTCCTGCAAATTTCGTGTTTAGTTAGAGTAACACAATGAGGAAACAATGTCGACTTGTTTGTCATGTTTTTAATTACAATTATCCTTCACCGTAAAACGAGGTTTATCTGCTGTATTATGATTAGCGTCATTGGGTGTTTCAATGGAATTCGTCAAATCGAAGAGTTAGTTACTTGTCTAGTCATGCTATTTGGAATATACCCACAATGTTAGTAAATTTAATGCAGGTATATTATTCATTTTAGAGACTTCATAAACAATAGATATAAGGCAATCTTAAACTATAAAATTCTTGCGTTCAGCCGATTTTTTTATTTAAAAATAAGTCACTGTTTTTTTATAATATTGCTAACATAATACTTAAATTTCCGCAGCAGAGTAGATTCCCATAATAATACTTAGACGCCATAACTACTAACATTGTAGGTATATGTAATTATTTTCATTAAAGTTCCTCTTGCAACCAGTTTTAATATTGAATGCGTCATTTGTATTCAGTATAAACTCATACATGTGTTCAAGTGTTAATAAAAATTATACTGTGAAGATTTCTCAAGTTTTGATATAATACAACCTATTGTGTGATTATGCAAATTTATATTAATTATAAGTATTATTATAGTCACCTGTACTAGTCATGGTAGATTATTTAAGGTAATGATTCCGTCCAAGACTATTCTAATTAGTCGCGTAATAAGAATACACATATTTGTACTGTTGGTACATGTACCATAGTAATCACGTTTTCCGCCTCAACAACTTATGAAAATTGCGTTTTAAAATAGGCTCTTAATAACAACATTAATTTATTTATATAAGCACAATTTATAACAATGGCAAAATTAAGTGGATTTGCCGAAAATCGTACATTTAAATTCAAATTGTAGTGTAACAATCCATTGTATTATAACATGTTTTATATAAAACACCAAGTTTATAAAATGCGCATTAAAGTTTCACATCACGCTTTATCGTATAGGGGGCGAGGCAGTTTAGCTATCACTTTTTTTACACATGAACAAATGAGGATAACAGTTATCAAAGCAATTTTATGAGTATTTATCAGAGAGCAAATTGTGCTGATAAATGCTGCACTTAGTATCGGGTTATTATTGTATTAGTTGTTAAAAAGGGCAGAATCAATGCTCTTCGCTAACATTTGACCCTGCTGCAACTATAGATAAGCGCCACAGAGGGCTCGGGGCGCCTTGATAAAAATGGTCCAGCACCATTTCACTACACACAATGCCGGGTATCGGCGCGACACTGTAGACAACCCTATTGTATGTAGATTCACACTCCCACACGCTGATTACTTCCAATTAACGACTTTACAGTATTTAATATTAAGATATTATTTTGTTCGTCACACGCGCCCCATAGTGAGCTCGATCTATGCACGAGACCTTGTTACACATCATGGGGTGTGTCAATAGAAAACTAAAACAACTGTAATTCAACACTTGTTTTGCATCATAGATTAGATTGCTTAGTTATCGAGTTCATACATAGATATTAAGTTAGGCGTATTGTGTTCATTTCCACTGGACTGTGTCAATTCTTATGTTACTAGAATATCGACATACGCCCGCCACGCCACACAGCCATACATTATTTTATCGTGTTTGTATCCAATATTTAGTTAGTATAGATTTAAGTATAGACACGTTTATGTACCTTTTTTACACTCATCAAGTCAATAAAATAGTTGTAGATGATAAATGGTTGTTTCAATTAGTTAAATTCCATTAAAATTCCGACCCAATTGACGTTTATTTGATAGTCGGTGGGGGACCGGTGCGGTGCGTGGCGGCGAGCGGGCCTGGGATGTGAGTCATCCGCTGCCGCGACCTCGATTGACATCACGGGAGCGCCGCCGCCGCGCGGGGGACAAAACATACCCCAAAACGATAATATTTAAAATTGGTTTTATTGATGCAAAAAAAATGAAATTAATAGATTATTGTACATGTCCATTATTGATTGAAAAGATAAAAATATACAAGTTCTTAATTTTCACAATATATATAAAAATATAATTCAACTCAGATCAAAGTCATATTATCCAATATCCTTGTGCAGTAAACCTTATATGTTAACAGAAAAGAGAATGGAGGAAACATCTAATTCCGTAACAATATTTTGAACACCTATATATAATTATTACGTTTAACAAAGTTCTAGCAGCAAAACATAAGTTGATAATTTATATTTAAATGAGCCAGTAATCATAAAACTTTAATCCATTTACAATAACGATAAATTTCTTAATTCTCAATTTCATGGGTTAGGGTTATACAGTATGGTGGCCAGTGGTGTACATCAATAACACAAGGCGTAGAGCACCACCAAGCCCGGAGACTAAGGTCACAGGGTGCAATCACCTAGGCTCTCTAATATTTGTTCAAAAGTTACAGAGTCCTAAACGGTGTCATTTCATCAACTTTTCACTTGATACACTTGAATTATATAACAAGACTAATATATTCTGAAAAAATTTAATGTATCCTTAATTCACATATTTAAACTTTACATACTGGTTCAGGCCTGGAGGCCTATAACCCAGGTCTTTTCGGAGCCTGCTTTTACTTTCACACAGCTGTTCAGAAGTTTCAGGCGCTCCCTTATCAGTATGATTAGATAATAACTACTAAATGGTAAACTATACCTATATTAGATCCAGACAGACTTATAATATAATATCTATAAATGCGGTCATTTCAACATGTTAACCATTTTATGAACAGTACCATATTACAATGGTGACACTACAATGGGACCTTGAAAGATAATTTCGTGGCAAATAAGCAGTTGCACTCATTTTCCTGTTCAATTAAATTTCAGAGTACTGTCTGTACCTAATATTGTTTATAATATTCTTATTTAAACAAAAATATTTTTAGTTGCTTTTCATATACTTATTTGAAAATCATAATAGAGAAACAATGAGAAGTACATACAGAATAACATTGAGAGTGAAGAAGTGCCATGTATTAGATTACAACTGGAATGAACATTAATGAATAGTCAGTATTGTCACAGGGTGTTCTTGAACATACTCCTCATAGCCTCTAAATAAATGAATATGTTTATACTTACATCAAGTAGTATTAAAATTTATAACCATTTACAACTTCTGAACCTAACAGCATCCACACGTTACAATTGGAATTTCTAGAGTGAAACACACACAGAATCGTTGAATCTATCCTTGAACATTATAACTATCAAAATAGACCAGAAGGTTTAAGAGAAACATTTGTAGATAGGTGAATGGATAAATCCCAAAACGCTCTGTGGATTTTCCACTTGTGCTTCAGCACTCCATCACAATAGCTCAACAAATGCACATTCTGGAAATGCTACAGGTTTACCAAGCAACTACGCTCATCACCTGACCTAGTTAACTTTGGGAACAGTCGAGAGCCAAATCCGGGTACCAGAAGTCTTTCAAATTATTAAATATTTTATACCTAGACGCTGCGGAGGCTCCAGCGGCATTCTTACAGAATTAAACATTTCCTGGTTTTTTTGATTTCATTGTTGATAGGTGATCTCCTGTTGATTTGACGCACTAGGTCGAAGAAAACATCGTTCACATGTATTTTGGCTTTCGCCGAGGTTTCCATGAAGGAGCAGTTGAAGTGGCGTGCGAGATTGCTGCCCTGCTCCTTGCCCACCACGCGCTCGGGTTCCAAGTCGGTCTTGTTGCCCACCAACACCATGGGCACGTCGTCTTTATCCTTTACCCGCAGTATCTGCTCCCGCAGGTCTTGCAGGTCGTTGAACGTAGATTGTGCGGTGATGGAGTAAACTAAGACGAAACCTTGTCCGTTCTTCATGTACAAGTCTCTCATCGCTGTAAATTGCTCCGTACCAGCAGTGTCTAGTATTTCTAGCATGCATTGTTGACCGTCAACTTCCACCTGTTTCCGATAACTGTCCTCGATGGTGGGGTCGTATTTCTCGACAAAGATGCCTTGTACGAACTGTACTGTCAGGGCGGACTTTCCCACGCCTCCGCTACCTAATACGACTATTTTGTATTCGCGCATTATTAACTATTATGTATCACGAGATATTATCAACTTAAATCAAAGATCAAATTGCTAAAAAGCACATTAACTAGTAAGTTATTGCAAAAAAACCTTTAACAAGTCAAACCGCCATGACACCGTTAGCAGGGCGATGGCTCACTGTTTCGGTATTGCCATAAACAAATTTTTATATTTACCACAAATTTCATGAACAAAGTCCAGTTTTTTCCATTGTACGCTAGCTTCAGTAAGTAATGCTTTATTGTTTATTTTATAGGTTTGCGAAATTGCAATATTTATTGTTCCTTTGTTAATGGAGTGGTTATCCTGACCGTGTCTGATTGAATCAACAAAATGACTGCAGCTTGCATGCAACATGCACTTAACAATCCAATAAAAGTTAATTGAAAGGATGCATCAAATTATTCCATTATTTTAGATAATACTGAATAACAGCAATTTAACAACAACGTATATTATTTAGTTTCTAAGGATAAATACCCTAAGTGCCTTCAAATTTGTAATATAAATAATTATCTTAAAAGTTTTGTGCATAAACTACAGTAAAATTAATATTATTCGTTTGAATAAATAACCATTTGCCATAAAGGCAAGGCTCATTTTGTGAATAAAAAACGGAGCTGTTAAAAATGGTAGTTTATAAAAACAAGAAAAAAAAATGTAAAATCAGAATTATTAATACGATGAAAAAAACTATGTAAAGGGATAAAATAAAAACGTAATTTACTTTAGTAGTTTACTGTAGCATACTATATGACGTATTATAAAAACTTGTTTAGGATGTAATTTATTATCTGTAGCCAAGTTTATCTACGAGTACTATATTTATGAATTTTTATTTCACGCAATGAAACGAAACGTAATAAAGTTTACGTAATTCCAAGTATTACCAATAGATGACACTGACAACTAATATTTTATTAAAACTGTTACAGAACTGTGCAGAATGTCTGAATTACTGTGATTTTTTGTTGTAAATTTAGGCTAGATTAATTTAGTATTTTTTTAAGTTTGGCTCACTCACTGCTGTTCTCCTTATGTAATAGATGGCGCTATAAAACTTCTAGTTGTCCACTAAGGTCACCAGATGCCTCTACTTATGGCTTCATTCATTTATATTCTAGCAGTGGCGGCGTAAGGCGTGGGCGACGTGGATCACCGCTTATGGCCTAGCGACGTTGGGGGCCTGGCGCCCCGAAAATTTATGAGAGAGAGGGCAGAGGCAGAGAGCCCCGCAAAATGAATCTTGCCCACATCAAATTTAGGTCTTACGCCGCCACTGTATTCTAGTGCCGCGCATCTTTAGTAGTAGTAATAGCCGACCCATTCATACTGGCCATGTTGACATGCCAGCATTCAAAATCAAATTCAAATCTTTATTGCATGAATGGGTCGACTGGGGCAGTACTACCCTCTCACAGAATATCGACGTCAAGTAGTAGTATTCATACTGTTGCGTTATGTACGGTGAGTGTGGAGCGCCGGAGCCCTAATTCCTCTCTAAGTCCCCTTCTGTCTCCGTTTCTCCTTCTCCTCCCTTTTCCTTAAATAAGCTCGGCAACGCATCTGCAATTCCTTTGGTTTTGTAGATATCCATGGGCGGCGATGACTAGGTACTTACTAAAATAATTATTTTACTACACTTAAATAATTATTTTAATTAATCAAATTAATAGAATATAAAATGTATTGTAATATTGTTTATAAAATAAAAAATTGAAGAGAGCTAGGCATCGACACAGTCCAACATCTTAGTTACATCATATCAATCAAATGTGGTCCACTGTTGAACGAAGGCCTTCCCCATAGTCTTTGACAACTCGCATCCAACGACTCCCAGCGACCTTTAGGTATCAGGTAGTTTAACCATCTCGTTGAAGATCGTCCCACACTGCGTTTTCCGGAGCATGGTCTCCACTCGAGAACCTTTTTTGGCCTAGCGGCCATTAGTTCGGCTATCTCCGTAGGTATTTCTGATTTGGTCACGTAGAGAAATGCCAAGAATAGCTTTCTTCATAGCTCGCTGAGTGATCTGGAGATTTCTTATGAGACCCATAGTGAGCGACCACGTCTCTGTGCCATACGTCATCACTGGTTAAAAACCTTTGTTTTACAAACAGGCATTACAGTATTGTCGACGACAAGACGTTGCGAAGTTTTTTGAACGCTGTCCAGCCGAGGTGGATTTGTCAAATGACATCTTTTTCGAAGTTGGACCAACCTAAGCGGATGGTTTGTCCCAGCTAAACGTAGGCTCGTCAACAACTTCAAGAACAGAGTTCCCAATGGATATTGGTATGGGCGCGACATGGGCATTCGACATGATTTTTGTCTTTTCCATGTTCATTTCAGACTATCTCATCATCAACCCATTACATTGTCCCACTGCTGGGCACGGGTTTCCTCTCAGAACGAGATGGATTAGGCTATAGTCCACCACGCTAGCCTACTGCGGGTTGGCAGACTTCACATGCCGTCAAGAAAGTCTCTCAGGCATGCAGGTTTCCTCACGATGTTTTCCTTCACCGTTTAAGCGCGTGATAATTAATTATTAATACGCACATGACTCCGAAAAGACAGAGGTGCGTGCCTTGTATTCGAACTCGAGACCTTTGACTTGGCAGTCCAATGGTCATATCACAAGGCTATCACTGCCACAGACTTCAGACTATCTATGCTCATCTAAGTCATACACACACACAGTTATACGCTATGATCTAAGTGCCTACTAGTTTTAATACAAGACTCGCGTGATGTAAGAACACACCCTATCATCCCCAAAATGGCGGCAATGACAGGGCGGCAATTTAATTATAAAAAGTACAATTTTCGCGACAGTCATGTGGCACTCCTTGTAAAATACAATTATTTTAACGGATATTTTATTCTGACGTGCCTTTTTGTTTGTGATTGCATCTTTTGGAGTTGTTTTGTTTTTGTTGCAAGTAGGAAAGCTTGATATGAAGTTGCGGAATTCCTAACTCTGAGCTGCTACTGAGAATTTCATAAGTAGGTACAATTATCTTTACGTTTTGCTCGACTTGGGACTTCAACCCAGGATCTCTAGAGTAGCAGTCGTCCTTAGTAGGACCATTAAACTATTGAGGCGATTCTGGAAGTAAAGGATAAATTAATAAAACATCACCTACAATTATCTTTTTATGTTTGTAGCAACATAATAATACTTATGAACTTTATCGTTTTCCAAAGACGGTGGCAATTACATAATAATATTCATAAAAGTCGTCTTCTATATAAATCATTATATAGAAGACGACTTTAAGCTAAAAGATGATCTCTGCCAATGCAAAATATTCTTGAAAAATAGGTTTATATTTCTTAATATTTTTGATAGGCAATAAAATCTGGGATATTTATGATCAATTGCCTATGGATTTTATGATGGAAAAGTAGTAAACAATTTTAAGAGGCCATGATTCCGTCGAAAATAATATAATAAACTTTTCATGCTTGTAGATTAAAGTGAATTTTAAAAACACGCATAAAAACATAACTTAAACATCGCTCCTATTCTTTCCGTTGGTTTAAGCAGAGGTATACTAATGTACCTACACCAACAGTTAGCTGGTATGTTTTGCCCCATGTAATAGGGGACGAGCCTATTGCCATTAACCGGGCATAAACCGGACTCCAAACTACTACTGAGAATTTAATAGAAATATGATAACACCTTGCTCGACCCGGCAATGAAACCCAAAACCTTTGGCGTAACAGTCGCGCTACCAATATAGACAACTAGTGACTAGACATATCATAATCCATGGATATTTATTTTAACCATTCTTTTGGTCGCCAGCGATCGGTACGGGCGTTCGAAATAATGTTTTTGTGAATTTATTGTTAACTAGCTTTCCGCCCGCAGCTTCGCCCGCGCGGACAACTCGATTTTGTCGGTTTAGGTTTTTCCAAAATAACATGTAAGTACCAATATTTGTTATTAAAGAGCAGCATTCGTGTTCTAATAGCTAGAGCGATGGTGTATCATTCTGGAGGTCTCGTAGGATCGATTTCCACGGGGAGGTACAAAGAGTGGTAAACCACTTTGCTTATTGGTGCTTTTTCTGTCTAGTGTCAAAATGACCAGACTGCTATTAGTACGGACTCTGTAACAGGCAACGCTCATCAAGGAAGCCATGTTCTCTTAAATCTATGGCTGCCACCCTTAATGACTCACCCTGGATTATTTTAATGGGTATTGCAAAGCAGAAATCGTACTATAAAACATAGTCGGATGATATCAGTGGTATTTGAGGTAAGAAAAGTGATTCCCCCGAATACATCCAGTTATCACAGTGGCTCTTTAATATTTTTGTGCAATGCGGTTACTCGCAGTCTAGTCCCATTAAATAGTTTAAATCGTTTAATGAGACGCAGCATAATTACAGGTGTCCTAAGGACGGTTAACACTGTTAAGGAACTCTACATGATAGTAAATTGCTTCATCCGCTTGTAGCACTGAATCGATAGACCAAAGACCAATTCAATTTCTGAGCCCTCCAACGACTTAAGAAGTATGTAATTAATAGCAGCTGCACTGTTGTTTTTCGGAGTTAGTATTGCACGTTTACACAACCAATCTATAAACTTCTAGGTTAGAAAGATCAGGTTACACTTTAACTATTAGAAGTATCGTAGCCACCTGTCAGTATTCAGCAGAGATGGTATACATATTTTCCTTTCGCATTCGAGATAATCCGCATTTCCTATTTTAAGTAAAGCTCTGAAAACTTTCCAAGAACCGTATCTCTCATATTCATTTTATGTATGGTATGGCTAAAGGTATGACGATGATTAAGGATGCTCTGATTTCGTCTGCTCGGGTTCCTCTAGGTATAACAGAATCTGACGGCATTCCCCCGCCTGCAACACAGGAACTCCACCAATCGCTCTATTGCTGCCTCTGACATCTTTAAGAATCTAGTATGTGCTTCAATTCCACCTTTGTGTGCCTTGGTTATCTCATTCCACACGATAAATCTGCGATTTCGGACAATTTGAGCCATGTCACTCTGCTAAGATATTATTGCACAACGGAGTTTCGACACGAATAAGACTAAGCGGAAGTTTTAAAGGCAGAGTGAGCCGCTTTCCCACCTTCCCACAAAAAGAGGTGTCATTCCAGATGCAGCTACAGCTAAAGCAATGCCCCGATTACTTTGTATTTTAGCCAAAAGTAAGTACGTGACACAAAATGGTTGGATAAATAATAATATGTGCAACTTTGATATAATTTTCGATTATTGTGATTCTCGTATTTATTTATTTTGAACGTAATGCATAAAGTATTCCGTTTTAAAGGTAATAATAAGAATTAGGTGTTAATACAAATGCCAGATTTCTTTAATTGCACTATATAGGGGCAGTAAGTAAAGTTCTTTTCACGCGGCTAAGGGGTGAAATTGAAATTGAAATGTTGTTGCTTTAATTGTATTGTATAGTTTAAATGCATAAGTTCAATCACGATAATAAACGTAAAAAATACGTGTTTCTTTCATTATAATGAAGAGTTTTAATACTTAATCTCAAGTAATTTTGATTTTTATAATAAAAAAAATATTTTCGTACAAACTTTAACACCTCTTTTTACCCATTTAAGGGATGAAATTAAAAAAATCCAAAAATACGTATTTCTTTAATTGTATTGATGAGCACAAATATTAAATTTCAAGTAATTTTGATAATAAAAAAATATTTTCCATATAAACTTTAACACCCCTTTTTACCCATTTAAGGGATGAAATTAAAAAAATCCAAAAACACGTATTTCTTTAATTATGTTGAAGAGAATATTGAAATATTGAATTTCAAGTAATTTTGATAATAAACAAAAAAAGTCCATACAAACTTTAACACCCCTTTTTACCCATTTAAGGGATGAAATTAAAAAATATATTAATAACGTATTTTATTATTTTATATTTAAAGGTTAAATACCAAATTTCATTCAATTCAAATAAAAAATGACAGAGTTTCATACAAACTTTAAACCCCCATTTCACCCCTTTTGGGGATGAATTTCGAAAAATCCTTTCTTAAATGACGCCTAGAGTATAAAAGCAATATCCTCACAAAATTTCAAACTCCTATCATTTGTGGTTTCGGCTGGGCGATGATATGTCAGTCGGGACATTGCCTTTTATATATATAGAAGATAGATAATCACGGTGATTTTTAATTTTTCCTGCCTGTGTGTAACGCTAGCGACTCAATTCCTTCCTCAGTCCCCTTCCTTCTTCTTTTCTGCTCTCCCTCCATTCTTCCTTATGGTAGGCAGACTTGGTTGTTCTCTTTCCATTGTTAGGACAATGCTAAGAGAACGTAGGGTGCTTGCAACACTATGGGCGGTTGCAACTTAACATCACGTACCTATAAAAAAATACGTACCTACATTGAAAAAATAAAATAAAAATGGTAGGCCTTCAGTAGCAGGTTGCAAGTTGGATTTGTAGCAATAAGCTTACCCCTTCTCTGTTCTGTAATTTCTGTAATCAGCTTCTGATTCTGACATGAATTTGAAAAGGAACAGGCACGTGAACTGTGTTGGAATCCAGACTCTCCTCTTACTAACCACTAGTCTATTTCAGCTACAAGATGCTAATATAGTACACAATTAGGTTTAAAAATGATTGAAATTTTCAATTTATTGGTTGACGAGCTTTGACACCGCTGAGCGCTCCCCGAGTGTCGCTGCCCGGCTAATGAGATAACTTTGTAAGAACGTTGCGAATATTAAATAAGTCCGATAAGACGCCGTTACAAAGTTGTGTCGTGCAGAAATTATTTATTTAATGAATTACCTACTTTGTCATCAATGGTGTATTTTACTCGTCGGTTAGAGGTATCTAAGTACCTATATTTGTCTACTACACGAAAGATAATATTTTGTAGAAATATACGCAACGCGGTTTTCAAATGGAGGTCTATCATTCACGAGGATTTTCTGATTAAAAAAAGGCGACATATTGATGAGTAGATACTCGTAGGTACCTTTTCACAATATTATTTTCAGTTTAGGTACATAACATTTTTGTAATGAATAGTTTTGATTTGCAGTCTCACGTGACAAAATCACGTGAGTTGACACTCACAGCACGTCACCAGCAGTACTATCATACTCATCCGTCGCGTGTCGACCACTAATTAACATATTAATTGCTAGCAATACATGTCGTGATTCACGCAACGCCGAGCCCTCGTATAGGAAACTGTTCCCGGAAAATGCCGGGCCTTTGTTATTTTTTCAGGCATTTTTATCTGTTCCAACCGTAATGCTTGTTTTGTAAAAGAAAGAATATGAATATAGGCTTGTTAAATGTAGTTGACATCGTCAGTGGGGTACATGGGCTGACGAAATGTAAATTTCGCGCATAGGAATAAGCGAGTAATTGGGGGAGCAGTCTAGAAAAAAAAAATAACATAACATAGTATACCATCACGCCTGTACTCCCCGACGGGTAAGGCAGAGGTGCACTAATGTACGGTGGCCAGCACATCAAGTTACTACATGAATGTCAAATTTTCTGAGTTGATTTTGAACTTTATCTTTAACAATTTAAGATTTAAAATCATTTAAAGAAATTTGACAGTTTTGTATACCTTGACCTGCTGGCGACTATTCCTACTCCCTTTGTCGGTAAGTTTAGGTCAGTAATAGGGGGCGAGACTATTGCCATTAACCGGGCACTCCGAGCTGTTACTTAGAATTTCATAGAAAAACTCAATAACTCATATGTTTAATGGTATTATATTAGACTGCCTCAATAGTCTAGTGGTCCCAAGCGCAACTGCTACGCTAGAGGTGCTGTATTCGATTCCTAGGCTGAGCAGTGTTATTCAGTTTTTCTTGGTATCGAAATTCTCAGTACCAGCTCGGAGTCTAGATTTGTGCCCGTTTACTGGCAATAGGTTCGCCCCCTATTACATGGGACCTAAACAAACCGGAAAAGTGTGGGTGTAGGTACACCTCTGCCTAACCCTTCGGGGAATACAGGCGTGATGGTATGTTATGTTACGAGTAGGTAAATGCATAAAAATGCTATTATATGATAAATAGAATGTGGCATGCAAGAACATTCAATTTAGTTGAGTCGAGACATTCAATTTAGTTGAATGTCTTTATATGCATAGCTAAATCTCCAGAATTCGTGACTCCTACAATTTGTCTAAAAGTGTAAGCATCAGATACGCTCTTTTCATTTCGCTGCCATTGTGAAAATACATAATAAGCAAGTTTTTTAAAACAACCCCGCTATTGTTAGCAAACAAACGGAATGTCTGCATTTTGTTTTATATTTTCCATTCCGCCAAGTTCTGTTTTGTTAGAATAAAGTGTTTTATTGAAATTCATGTCTTGCATGTCTTCAAGTAGAGGAACATCTGTGTGGATCGAGAAGGAATACTAATACTAGAATTTGTGCTTGTGAAGCTTGTGAAACAACTCGATTGCTAGCCAATATTCAGGTACACTGAAAAACATCTAAAACTTTGTGACTCCAGATAGATTCCAACTAAATATAATCTTCAGTTTGAAAATCTGCTTTACGAGAAAAGAAGAATATTTTTTGTAAACTGCGAATTCAGTTCGTTACCCAAAAATTAAATGTGTCACGTTTAGGAATGCCGTATTCGCTAAAACTCTTGTTTATCTAAGTTTGTTGCGGCGTTTTTTCTTAAAGGTCTAATGCAAAAAGGTAAATAAGCTAAGCTAATAATAAATTTAGCATTTGTAAAAATCAATATCATCGTCACTTATTGGTGCAATCTTTTTTATCTACGAACACTTGGAATTTTGTGCTCATCACAAAATTGTAACGAATAAAAGCTGTCTTAGTTTGGAATTTACAACCTAACAGTGTTCAATTTGATGTATTTCCAATTATGGAGTGAATTTCCAAGTACATTAGCTTAATAGCCTTGAAAAGCTTTCGCTGAGCGAATTCAGCTCGCATACCGAATGCTTCTTTCGACGCTATCCAGTCGAAGTAAATACGTTAAAAACATAGTCTCCTGGCTCATTCAACACTCAAAAGGTGTGTTATAAGACTGCTAAGTGGGACCGGCAAAATAGAAAAGTGGAATCATTAAGTTATAAAGTATTGAAGGTACAGTTATACACAGATATAGTTATTTATATTTCTATGAGTCTACTAGTAACAGCAGTGGCGTAGCGTTAGTATCAGTCTCCCGGGATGGATGAAAATTTCGCCGCCCGCTTATTTACGTATTTCAATTTGAAAGTCCAGAAATTTTCAATAAGAGCAATCATCATCATATTATTTATTGTGAAGTTTTGCCACCTATTGCAGTAGCTAGAGAGAGAGATTACTCGACCGCTGCGCCGATCGAGACATCATTTTTATGTTTTTACTATTGCGCCAGGGTCTCCTCTCAGAATGAGAGTCATCTCGGTATCGTCTACCACGCTAGCCTACTGCAGGTTGCCAGACTTTATGCAGAGAAGCAGGTCATGCAGGTTTCCTTCCGATTTTTACTTTCACCGTTAAAGCGTGTGATAATGAAGTATTAATAAATTATGTACTGCTGGATATTTTTTTATTAATTGTAAAAAGAAAATAGATATTTGGAGAGCGGCAGTCCCCAAATATGCTTAAAAATTTTACCCTAAATGGACAGCGCTACCACAAAAGTAAGATTCTGGTTTCATTATCTTCCAATCGTTTGTATAAAATATACTTTGTGATAAACAGACCGCAGCCCTCACTCTGCCAAAACAATTTAGTTTCGCTCGATGATTGACGTTGGAACAAATTACTCGTGCGCAAATAAATTAACAAGACAATACAGAATTTTAATTACTTCTGAAACATCCAAAGGGTATGTTGATCCGGAAGCACACCCATAGGCTGTCCAAACATTTTGGAAATTTGGCTTATGTGTCTTATTATCTTATGTAAGCGTCATGTTGTTAATTTCGTACCTATATACTGGTACAATGTGTGGCAATATTATATAATATATTTAGAGCCACAGCTATGTATATATTAAATATAACTTGCTAATATATAATATAATATATCTCGAGCCACAGCTATGTATATATTAAATATAACTTGCTGTATCCCGCAGTTTCAACCGCTTTGTCCTGCTTCATAAAAGTGTCTATCATATACAAATATAATCTTTCAAATCCGACTGGTTGTTCCAAAGATTAGCGCGTTGAAACAAACAAACTTTTTAGCTTTATTAAATGACTGTCTCTGGAGGCTCTGGGAATTCTATGGAACCTACAAAAGGTTGATCTACTATCTAGTATCGTCATCGTAGTAGTGTCGTCGATTGGATTTCCGTACAATTAGAGATCAGCTTATACTTGAGCGTCTGGTGTGCTCCAGTGAAGGTTGCCAGGTGGCTGGGACCCACCGTGATTGTTCCGGAATGAGACCATATGTCCCGGGTCCCGGACTTGAGAAAAATGTCCCGGAATTTTTTAAACCATTTCAATAAGTCAGAACGGTTAAGGCGAAACTCCAGAGGGCTTAGACAAGTGGCATGAACGCTAATCCAATAGTCAGAACGGATAAGACGGAAGACTATATTTTAGTCACTCTTGCACAGGTTTTATTAAAATCCTTGGGGAACTTGATGGGCAAAAAATTATAGAAGCCCTAAAAAAATATTAAATAAACATACCATCACGCCTGTATTCCCCGAAGGGTTAGGCAGAGGTGTACTAATGTACACCCACATTCCGCCGGTATGTTTAGGTCCCATGAAATAGCAAATGGCAAATGGCAATCCATTCACTGGGCACAAATCCAGACTCCGACCTGCTAGTGAGAATTTTATAGAAAAACCCAATAACACTTTGCTCGACCTGGGGATCGAACCCAGGACCTCTAGCGTAGCAGTCATGCTTAGGACCACTAGACTAATGAGGCAGTCGGCAGTCAAATTAAAAAATAATTCGTTAAAAATTGTTTTTGGATTTTTTTTGTCCTGGATCCGACGCCAGCAAATCTGGCGTGGGAGATAATTTGGAGAAAATAATATATATATGACATCTTACAGATCACCTTAAATATCACAACAGTATTTAGAAGCTTTTAATAGCGAAGTTTGGTCTAAGTGAAAATAATATATGACATCTTACAGATCACCTTATATATCACAACAGTATTTAGAAGCTTTTAATAGCGAAGTTTGGTCTAAGTGAGAGAGCATGTATGAGAGGCACAAAACGGACGGAGCGCATGAATGAGTTCGTTCGAGCTAGCTCTGACGTGGCTTTGGACGGCATTGCATCAACGAGCTACGAAGCTTTGAATTATATTATTCTTCCAAATGAAAGATTGTTGTACTTTTTTATTAAATCGTTTGTAAATTTATGATACTCAATACTCAATGTTTATTGCAATACACATTGTATTTTACATGGATGGTACAATTTAACAATAAATTTGTTCATTAAGATGCGATGTGTCTGAGATGTGTCTGTATCGATACTATAGGTACCTATGCTAAAATGTAATTTTAACTTCGTCTTATTACAGTAATTCGATTTTAATAGCTATGGAATATGTTATTTTTATTTTTGTCCAAGTATATTATTCTATGTCTGCTTCATTAGTCTCGTGGTCCTAAGCGTGACTGCTACCCTAGAGGTCCTGGGTTCGATTCCCAGGTCGAGAAAGTATTATTACGATTTTCTATGAAATTCTCAGTAGCAGCTCGGAGTCTGGATTTGTGTCCACTTAATGGCAATAGCCTTGCCCCTAATAAATGTGTGCCCATAATAAATACCGGCGAACTGTGGGTGTACATTTATTACACCTCTGTGCCCTTTGGGGAGTAGGCAGAGGCGTGATGGAATGTATATTATTCTAAATTAAAAAGTATATATTATATATAGATGATGACGGCGATATTATCATCATCATCACCAAAAAAAGTACACCAACACTTACATACATCACTTAATGTATACACACATCTACATAAGGTCTTCGAAGCTACCTAGAAGTCTGCCAACCCACCCTTTATTGCTAAACAAGTAGACATTTACGTGTCAAATGGACACACATAAAGGTTACAAATAATTAGTCCCATGATGTCACACACTGTTTTAATTAATATTTCGACTTACACGATTAAATATTATTTATTTTTTCCAGCAATTTTAATATGCGAAAAAACTTTATGTGATAGGGTTGCCCCTATGGCGGATTATTTAGAAAATTATAAAACGAATTCTTTGAACGAACTTTCTTTTAATATTATGTTTTGAGGTTTGATTTCCAGGTCAAGCAACGTATTGGGTTGCTAAGTAGTATATGTAGGTACCTACATATACTACTATCTTTCGGAAGTATTGCCGCATCAACTTTTCCTACGTTCTATCGTTTTTCAGAGGGTAAAGTTAAATTGTTCATTTAAAACTCGTATAATAGGCGATATCAACGTTTGGAGCGTGGCTTAGTCTTCCAGGCGGGCAATAAGATATCGAATTCAACGCCTCGATCACTTTAGGCATACTTTTCCTTCATTCTATTGTGAACTTTTTATTGTTATCATCACAGTTGAAGTTTCCTTTTACAGATTGTTTAGGTAGCTTTTGTTTTTAGGGTTCCGTAGCCAAATGGCAAAAAACGGAACCCTTATAGATTCGTCATGCCCGTCTGTCTGTCTGTCCGATCGTGTCACAGCCTTTTTTTTCGAAACTATAAGAACTATGCTGTTGAAATTTGGTAAGCAGATGTATTCTATGAACCGCATTAAGATTTTCAGACAAAAATAGAAAAAAAAACAAAAAATTTTGGAGGTTCCCCATACTTGGAACTGAAACTAAAAATTTTTTTTTTTCATCAAACCCATCCGTGTGGGGTATCTATGGTTAGGTCTTTAAAAATGATATTGAGGTTTCTAATATCATTTTTTTCTTAACTGAACAGTTTGCGCGAGAAACACTTCCAAAGTGGTAAAATGTGTGTCCCCCCCCCCCCTGTAACTTCTAAAATAAGAGAACGATAAAACTAAAAAAAAATATATGATGTACATTACCATGTAAACTTCCACCGAAAATTGGTTTGAACGAGATCTAGTAAATAGTTTTTTTTAATACGTCATAAACTGAATATTTTGCGCGAGAGACACTTCCAAAGTGGTAAAATGTGTGTCCCCCCCTGTAACTTCTAAAATAAGAGGACGATAAAACTAAAAAAAATATATGATGTAGATTACCATGTAAACTCTCACCGAAAATTGGTTTGGACGAGATCTAGTAAATAGTTTTTTTTTAATACGTTATAAATCGTAATGATACGGAACCCTCCGTGCGCGAGTCCGACTCGCACTTGGCTGGTTTTTATTTCATAATTCCAGAGTCAACCACGTTACTTTGAGGAAAAGGTATTGTGATTACCTTTTATTTAATTTCCTGTACCTACAGAAAACCTTTAGCTTCAAAGGAAAGTCGTGAAACAGAAAATTAGAAAAAGGTGGTTAGTAAGTTTCCAACGACATTAGCTCAGTTCTATTAGTTTCACCAGACCTGAACTACGGGCATGTAGCATCGATAATTTGGTGGTTGGCCGTTTTTCACTCCTGTTTTAACAGCATAAGGTCGAAAAGGTGATCAAATTCTAGCGTACTTTACTGTACTTGTCTTATCCACAACATTATATTACGTCATAAATCCTCTTCAAATATTCAATAGGTAGGTGAAGACGGCAAGCGTTGACGTACGAATTTTAATGAGTCCACATTTTGCCAAGTAACGCTTTTCAGTTTGTTTAGGATGTTTGTGGGCAATTCTTTTCTGACCATTGATCCCCCGGGCGCTACTAAAAATAGTTGGGTTGATTGGATTCCGACGTACAATGTATGAATTCTGCGGATTTGTTTGGTGGGATGTTCTAGTTTATTCAGTTGGATTTTGATACTGCAGTTTGTGTGTCTATAAAGGTGAAGAGATGAATTTGGTTTATCTGCTATAGATAGGATAGGCACAGTGCTCTTAAAATCCTATGACCATAGAAAGTATTTTACAAGTGGTTTTCGAATTGAATTATTTAGAATGAATAACATACCATCACGCCTGTATTCGCTGGTATGTTTAGGTCTCAAGTAAAAGGAGGCGGGCATAAATACAAACTCCGAGCTACTACTGAGAATTTCATAGAAAAACCCGATAACACTTTGCTCGACCTGGGTATCGAACCTCTAGCGTGCCAGTCGCGATTGGGACCTAGAGTAATGAGGCAGTTTTTTAACAAATAATTCAGAAAATTCTTGGAATAGGCGGTTATTACTGACGAAATAAAACCTAAAGTTATTAAGTACTCCGTGGTATGTGTATGTTTGATGCACTATAAGATAATAATGGTCACCAAGATTATCATTATCAACCCATTACATTGTCCCACTGTTGGGCTCGGGTCTCCTCTCTGTACGTGAGGGATATAGGGCTATAGTCCACCACGCTAGCCTATTGCGTTTTGGCAGAATCTCTCAGGCATGCAGATTTCCCCATGATGTATTCCTTCACACGCACGTTTTAACACGCACATGACTTTCAAAACTCATAAGTTTCTTGGATTTGAACTCTACACCGATGACTTGGCAGTCCAATGGTCATGTCACTAGGCTATCACTGCACTTATCGATTATACAAAGCATTAAATACTAAGTGCCCTCAAGATAGATTTTCTCATTTTGGAAGTAAAACCCGAATTAACTGCTATTGTAATTGGAATCGAATTTACAATTTCACTGGGAGTGCACAAAAAGTTCAATTAACATTTCAGACTAGTTGGCATTATCAGAATACTAATTAGGGTTCTGTCTGACTGGTAAATCGATCCATTTCTATGCTTGGCTCCTTTGAAGGCTTACATCGGGTTAATGTACACAATTAAGTGCATTCAGCTGAGCTGATTGACTTGCATATCTAGAATCTGATGCTATGTAATATGACTAACTGATTGAGATCTGAAATTCCATAACATACCATCACTTCGGTATACTCCGAATCATTAGGCAGAGGTGTACTTTAAACACCCACGTTTCGCGGGCATGTTTAGGTCCCACGTAAAAGGAGGTGAGCCTATTGGCATTAGCTGGGCACAAATCTAGCCTACAAGGTAGTTTTTGAAGAACATTTCAGTTGAACAATATCAGTACTGCACTCGTTACGTAACAAAGGAAATAAAACTTTGAATTTGCTCTCCTATAAAGTGGTTATTTGCAGATTTAGAGGCAGTCGATTTACTAAATGTTTTAGTAATTTTGACTCTATTACAATAAATTTAACACTTTGTGGTTTCTTCTTCTTCGCAAGGTCAATGGTTTGGTCATCTTATCTGGATCTCTGCCTTACCCTTCAAGGGTACCTAGAGGTATGTTGTTTATTATGTTTTTACAGAGCTTTAGACTATCTCAGTGTCTTAGGTAATTGAGATTTCATACACCGAGGCATAGCACTTTCACCTCAAGCTTTTAAACAAAATTTA
This sequence comes from Subacronicta megacephala, assembly GCA_958496365.1. Classification (NCBI taxonomy): domain Eukaryota; kingdom Metazoa; phylum Arthropoda; class Insecta; order Lepidoptera; family Noctuidae; genus Subacronicta; species Subacronicta megacephala. The sequence goes on along the minus strand of OY292523.1, from coordinate 2,140,568 downwards.
ATTAACAGCATCCATTGCTGTATCAGTAACGAGATCCATACATGTAACACGTACACGATTTGCATAGGTTATTAATCCTCTGTGTGAAAACAATAGGATTTTGTTGAATATATTTTTTTTAACGTAATTTAATTCTATTTGTTTAACTCCGATTGTTTTCCTTCCATGTTTCATGTAGATTAGGAGTTTGTTGCGTTTGAATGGCTATTGTTATGGTTTTTTGCTTGCCAGTTTTATTTTTTTCATGCCAATAGCAACACTGCCTCATTGGTCATTAGGAAGAGGTCCTGTAACGTATAAGGTATCTACTTAGGTATATGTTTTTTTTTCTATAAAAAAAACCAGTAGCAGTTTGGAGTTTAGTTTTGTTACTAATGGCAACCGATTCGCCCTATTTTTAGCAAGCTGTCCTTTTTATTTATAGGTATCTAATACGACAGTAGAGTAAGGTAAAGAAAAAGCTTTTGAAGCTTTTCTTCATTTATCGTAATACTATATTCTCTATTCAACCCAAAGGTAGAGAATGCTATATGGCATAATAAGTTAAAGATTAAATAAATAAATAAAGATCTCAAAACAACACGTAATCATTTTATTTATAACAAAAGAAGTCTTACTGTATATACAAGCTCATGTAATTAAATTATATTATTATTATTATATTATTATTATTATAAAGACAACATCAAACTAACATTCAATACTCTACACTGAAATTGGACTAATAAAATGCGTAATAAATAAAAATAAAAGTAATCAGATGCGATACAAAAAATCATCACAGCTCCTCGTCTACGATCCGCCGAAAAAAGAGGAATTCACAAAAGCACAGATTTTACTGTAATGTGTAACCTTGAAAGTTCAGGCGACACTCGGCGAATTTCCTTGGAAACCGTCGTAAAACCGGTCCGACATAAGGGTGCCATTCAGTACGGTTTCTTGACTTATGAACCTGAGAATCCTGCATTGGATATTCTTTAGAGCTTCGCTGTATTGGAATAAAGTTTTAGTCAACACGGAAGCAAATTCCGTGTTTTTGAAGTTAAATGTTATTCAAGGGTCAATATTACAAGAATACAGTTTTTGTTATTCAACGATCACAGTTTAGTGTACATACCATCATCAAAAAACTTACGATCACGCCAGTATTCTCCAAAGGGTTATGCAGAAGTGTACTAATATGGTATAGTCGCGCTTAGGACCACTAGACTCAAGTCAAATCAAATCAAATCAAAATGTTTTTATTTCAAATAAGCTTTTACAAGCGTTTATGAAACGTTATTGACTCTAGTTGCACGGTTCCAAAAAGTTGATCCCATGGAGAAGAATCCGGCAAGAAACTCCATGGACACTCTTTTAAAATAAATATTTTACATCATTCACATATTGGTATACAGGTACATTATGGCGATAACAGGATGTGAAGACATTGGAGGTTTATGTCATAATTAGCCTGAAAATTACAAAAAGGTTCTCAGCAATTGAGAACGCAATGTCAACCTAAAAACAGATAACCTATGTGTAAGAATACACATCATCAAAAATATTAACTATGATAACTATAAACTACTTAGACATAAATGACTAACGAGGCAATCTATTTTAATTTAAGCGTGCAGGATTTATAAGTAAAACTTAAAATGCGGTCGGTTCACTGAGTTAGAAGCTTACCTGTTTATTTAGACCTTTACACGAAGTTGTAAAAGGTTTATATATTAATTAACTGTACCACAGTTTGCATATAACTGTAACTTGCTGCAAAACTCGTCCTACGTTTAAAGCCCGGTATTACAGTAACTAAAACAGTTATAAAACTATACAATATACTAAAATATAACTGTTATTATGAAGAGGCTTTCATATAATCTAAGGTTAAATAAGTTGGAGGACGGAGCTCAAAATTTACACTTTAATAGCTTAAATTTTGCAACACTCCTACAATCCGGTCGGCTGGAGTTTGAAATAACAGTGCGGCATCCCGTATCCGCACCACTTCGGATATGAAAGCGCGGATATCCGAAACCGCGGATAAGGTTAGATTGACGTAGTTATTTGTACATGCATGTGTATTTCCAGTCAAATTGGTCGTTATTGGTAGTTCGAAGGGTAATTACGTTATTTTAAACTTTGATGAGGACATCTATGTAAGTACCACACGCTTATAAACATACGGTTTTGTAAAACCACAATTAGGTTTATAATAAGACATTGTGTTAAATAAATTCCCAAAGATAATTTTATTGTGGTTATATTATGACGCTACTTCTGTTCGGAATAATACAAAAGATACCTTATATAATGTAAGATGGTTTTGTGAAAGTGTTTATTCGTATGATGAAGAATACAGACGATATAGGTATATAATTATGAACTCCATGCGGTTTATTTACTTCGAGCAGACTAGAAAAGTAAATAGAATAGAATAAAATATTCTTTATTGTTTAAATTTATGCACAGAACAATACAATTAACTTTGCAGTACATAATATGATCATTTAATTGCATTCTAAGGCTGCTTCACCTAAGTTTTCAACTAAGGCTGTGTTTATATCATACCATCGCACCTGTGTTCCCCGAAGGAATAGGCAGAGGTGTAGCAATGTAGTACACCCACAGTTCGCTGGTAGGTTTTGGTCCCATGTAATAGGGAGCGTGTCTATTGCTGTAGCTGTTATATAGAAAAATTCAATAACACTGCTTGACCTGGGAATCGAACCTAGGACTTCTAACAGTCGTGCTTAGGACCAATAATAGACTAATGAGGCTGTCATTATTTCGATCAATATCCATTTTATCCGCATAGCGGTAATAATCGCGGATACAGCATGTGTCACTGTCCTACCGTCACACGAAAGGTCATCAAGGCTTAAAACCGCAAAATACAGTACAACTCTGAGTTAAAACCACACCAAGAACCCTTCAATTGAGACTCAAGTTTTATGAGAAAAATATACCATTAAAAATCTATAGAATCCTTCAAAGTTTGTGAAGTGCGATCCGATAATGAAAAGAGGGAAACTTTTTTATTTGTAGGTCCTTAAAATGTGGATTGGTTATTAAGGGTCATATTTTGTGTTTTGAGTCCGACGGATTTCTTTATATGCTCAATTAAACTTTGTGAAAATAAAAAAATACTTATAAGTAGATACACATTTAGATTCATTGGTCTAGTGACCGCAAGAGTGGGGTCTTGGGTTTCATTTCCAGGTCGAGTAAAGTGTTATTGGTTTTTTAATTACGGATTTTCCGAAACGAGCGCAGCGTTATGATTTGTTGTTGCTAAATAGGTTTTGGAGACCACGCCCCTTATAGTACGAAAATTCCTCATGGGTCGTCCGCGGACCTCCAACAAAATGGGCGGACAGATGATATCGTTTAATGCAAAAAATATTAATCAAAGATTGTAATGATGGTGTAGTGTGTTGATTGGTTTTTCTAATAGTTTTCTACTCGAGCATGCAGATTTAGAAAGAAAAAAATATTACTTTTGAACCCCACAAGCCATAAAAAAACGGCCAATAAAGGCCAACCTAAACAAAAGATTAACGAAATAGTGCAGTGATAGCCTAGTGATATGACAAGCCAAGTCAAAGGTCTTTGTTCGAATTCAAGGCACGCACCTCTGACTTTTTGAAATCATGTGCGTATTATAATAAACTTAAACGGCGAATGAAAATATCCTGAGGAAACCTGCATGCCTGTCAGATTTTCTTGACGGCGCGCGGCGTGTGAAGTCGTCAACCCCAGCAGGCAAGTGGTGTAGTCCACCACCAGCCTATTATCTCTCGTTCGGAGAGGAGACCCGTGCCCAGCAATGGCACGAATGAAGGCCAAACTATGGTACCTATTTGATTTGGCGCGCGCGCTGATATTCTGATATGCCCTAAAGTTTAGTTATGGATGACGAGAACAGTCTTTAGATGGAAATAATTAATTCAATAATTCTGTAATCTTACGTAATTACTGGGCTACAAACTCAAAATGTGACGTAGGTATTACGTCATAAGATTTGCAGTTACCATGCGTTCGATCTTCGTTTGCAAAACGTGAACATTCAAATATAATGGCGCGCCCTCACGTTTACTTCCCCTGCCGTCAAAGGCACAATCATTTCCTCGTTCAAATAATGCAGGGGTTACACTTTCATAGTGTGTCAGGCCACAGATGTTCCTTTACTGCCGTACTTTTGGCCCGTCACGCTTTTTTATCGAAGTACGAGTACCAGCTCTTAGTTACCAGTCATCGTTCGCGTATGAGATGATACAGCACTTGGAACATCGAACTTGGGTGAAAATGAGAGTTGAGATACTTAAACTTACTTACCTTATGTAAGTACTAAATTGGATAATTATAGATACTATTTATAATTTTAGTAAAGATGCCTCATTAGTCTAGTGGTATGCAAGCGCGACTGTTACGTTAGAGATCTTGGGTTCGATTCCCAGGTCGAGGAAAGTGTTATTGAGTTTTTCTATGAAATACGCTAAGCTTTGTATCCGGGCACAAAGCCATTTTGGCCATTGAGATGAGTCTATTGTAATTAACCGGTTATTGGCAATAGACTCGTCCCCTGTTACGTGGAGACATAATGGTCCCGGGAGGCGATGCACGTGTTTTCAAGATACGAGTATGTGACATGTTTCGACCTTCGAGGTGATTGCTGGATCACGGTGTGTCACGGCCATGGCGAATGTCGCGTATTTCGCGGGCGTGATAAGTGAAATTATTGAACATATGAGACAACAACTGACGTCTCAAAATGATAAAAAGAAAAGGCTCTGGATTGCATGCTTTTCATAGGCTACGTCACCGTCAGGTTTGTTTGATTGTAATCGTAGAAGTATTAAAAAAAGTAATTATAATGACAAGATTTAATTTACCAAAGGTTGAAGATAAAAACTAACTACATATTTAACTTTTATCATAACTTTTCGACAACCTTATTAGGTGTTATTTTGTCATTATTTTAATGATGTACGGCGGTCGGTACTTACTTAGGTACTCTTTGACTTTGTTTAAGGTTTTTTCGTGTGTTTAACATTGTTTGACTTCAAAGTATTCGTGTTCATATCCATTAACTTTGGTCATCAAATTGTATAACTACAACTGCACTGTATTTACTGTGAACTGTATTTAATTGATGGCGTAGCTAAATACCGTGTGCGTGAGCATTAAAAGTAGAGTGAGAGAGAGAGAAGCGACTGATTATCCATACTTCTTTATTATGTTATCTTTTCACATCTAAAGCGTTGAATAGATTTCGACAAAATTTGGCGAGGAGATAAATTACACCCCGAGAAATGCCTAGGGCATCGGACTTCAGATGATGTGGTTGCCGGTTTAAAACCCGCCCATTACACTACCGACGTGAACCCACTCGTCATAAAAGAAGAGGTTAACAAGAATACTAGGAATGTGCGGCAAAGGACAAAGGTTACCATTTGTCTCGTTTTGTTTTGAAATGCGGGTGAAACCAAATAACTACTAGTATCATAAATAATAGTAGATTGTTACACAAGGGTGGAAAGGAATCAATTCCCATACGAGGCATTTAGACTCCCGAGCACAGCGAGGGCGGCTATAGTTCGAGTGAGTTAAGCACTCTACTTTTCATTTCGAATATAAGGAAAGTAAAAAACTCATTTTTAATAAAGATTTCGATACAGCAAAAGTTAAGTTAGTATCCCGCCAAATTATATATTGTCATAGTCTATTTAAATTTTTAATTATGGAACACACCCGCGTCACTGCCTCAGCCGCACGCGTTTTTTTTAAATTCACACTGGCCGTTTATAAATACACAACACGGCAAAATTTTTTTTCTTAATTAGGTACCTATGTTAAATTTTTTATTGCTGCATTACCAAATTTTGTTCTATTTTTTAAATTACTTTCCACCCTAGGGAGGAAAGTAATTACTATTAGAGTTATTCCCGCCCAAGGGTGGGAAGTAGCATTTTCCACCCGCTGTTCAGATCAAATAAACACTACTTTCCGAGTATGAGAAATGAAAATAAACTTTCACTCAAAATATCATACGTTTGTGATTGTTAATATCTACATATATTCCGTCTTTCACGAATAATCACTTCAGAATAATTTCAATCGAGTACGTTGGGGCAGATATCCTGTTCTTGGAATATCAATTTGGCCGTTCTAAGATCAAACACTGGTAAGCAAATACGTATGTTATAATTCAGATATCATCTATTAGGTATTAGATTGGCGTGTGGTCCTTGGAAAATCCATTGCGGAATAAAGCGAAATCGACGTATCTAATCTGGAAAATATCTCCGGAACTAGGAAAAAGTAAATTGTAAGTTAATAAAATTTCACAAAGTACATAATATGACAAAATACATTTCTGGACAATAAAGTGTTAATTTGGGTTTGTCTATGATTTTTTCCTTCACTCCTATAGTATTCCCACAGGACAAGAGTTTACTTACCAATATACTCGTACCTTAAAAAAGAAACTTGCTTCCCCAGAATATTGGTTCTTCAGTAAAAAGTTAAAGAACAAATCTAAATTAGCTTAGAAATTAAAAAATAATCAGAGTATCCGCAAATTAATCGATGTTATTACAAGTTGTAAGTTGAAGCGTTACGTTTTCTAATTTGTGAAATTATTGGCTTATGACTGCCTTATTGGTTTAACCACAGAACAGGTAAAAGATCTGTTCTGTGGGTTTAACAGTGGTCAGCCTTTGATGAGCGTGAGACCTGCTTTTGATCCCCAAAAAAAATAAAAGATGTTGATTACTGTATTTTTTATATGTTGTGGTTCACTGGTACATTTCTGGAATTGGTCGTTATGGGATTAGAACTTATGGGAAACAGATAACAGTCGGACATTTTGAAATTGAATTTTTGAAATGTTTTCTTAGCAGCTCGGATTCCTTATAGATTTATGCCCATGGTTAGTCCTTTGTAATAGGCTGCCTATTACATGGGTCTAGTAACATAGGTACTATTTATAAATACATCAGTGCACTTATACATGGTGATATTGTGACTTGACGATTTTTTGACGTTACAAAAAGGGGTTATCTCGTTCATCCCTCTTCACTTGCGTCCCACATTAAGTTTCCTCACGCTACCCGCATTCGCTATAGAATACAACTTAAGGGCATCGTTCTAACATTACGATACAACTTGCTTCCGATGCTTTACTGGCTGTCAGTAATATATTTGTCGTTCCACAAAGCAATTTAACAGAGAACATCTTGTGACTTCGGATTATTCCGGTTTTGCAGTTTCAATGATAGATAGGTTTTAGAAAAAAAAATAACCACTTCATATATTTGTTTTTAAAATAATGATGAGAAATTTATAATCACTCTTACTTATTTTATTGGTTTTTTAAGTTTAACAGGAGTCGGTATCATGGTTATGGGCGTCGGTCTTATAGGCGTCGGACTTGTGGGCGTCGGTTTTATAAGCGTCGGACTTTTGGATGTCGGTCTTGGGTATTAGCAGTGGTCATATGGGCGTCTGCGTTGCAGGCGTCGGTGTAACGAGCGTCCGTGTTATAGTTGTTGGTCTCAATTGGCCTTGTTATGGTTATGGGCGTCAGTCTTATGAGAATCGGTATTACAGGTGATATTTTTATAAGCGTTTGTATTAAGGGCACCGGTCTTATAGGCGTCGGTGTTATAGGCGTCCGTTATATGGGCGTCGGTCTTAATGGCATGGGTTTTATGAGCGTCAGTTTTATGGACGTCGATCATATGGGTGTCGGTGTTATCGGCTTGAATCCTATATGCGTCTATCATATGGGCAGCGGTCTTATGAGCGTCGGTATTATGGGCGTCGGCATTATGGGCGTCGGTCATATTGGCGTCGGTGTTGATCTTGTGGGCGAAGGTATTATTGGCGTCTGCGTTAACGCAGTGTTGGTCTTATGGGTGCCGGTCTTAATGGCGTTCGTGTTATGGTTCGTATAGGCGTCTATCATTTGGGCGTTGGTATTATTAGCGGCGGTGTTACGTGTGTCGGTCTCATTAGCGTCGGTGTTATGGGCTATCGGTCATATTGGCGTTGGTGCCGGTCTTATGAGTGTCGGTCTTATAGGCGTCGGTCTTATAGGGGTCGGTTTTATAGGCGTCGGTCTTTTAGGAGTCAGTCTTATTAGCGTTTCTATGGGTGTCGGTCTTATGGGCGTCGCGTCGGTGTTATAGCAGTCGGCGTTATGAGCGTCGGTCTTATGGGCGTCGGTGAGATCCGTTCAGTGTCAATATTATTTAAATGTATACATTTACAATACATTTTAAAATAAGAAATCCAGTTCTAGAAAAATGAGAGTTCCAGGCTGTACGACTGGTAGTTATTAGCCGGTAGTCGACTAATTCAAGACTAAATTGTATATAATTAGAGAACCAACTAGCGACCTTAATTGCAACAGGAAAATATGCTTAATTTAGTCAAGCTTTACTGTAAATAATATTTAAGCATGACACTCATTCTGAGGAACGAGTTCAAGTTCGATGAATTAACGATAGCGAATTAATTTCTCTAATAATGTTGAATTTAATGACGATGATTACATTTTCCTTATTGAAAATGCCTGTTTTCTTTGCTGCCTGTTTTGTCCTTGGATGCGATTATAAATTATGCCTTTTCAAACGACCAAAATGTCTAAAAGCTCTTTATTATTACATATTTTGATACTCTTCGATTCAATACATATAATATTATGTGCTTGATAAATGATAAATAGGTTTTGTCTGTATTTACCTAAGAACCCCTTGAATGGACTACGTGGACGGATAAATTTCTTATAGAAACCAACCTCCTGATAATTTTTACGCATTGAGAATTTTTTTTTTACAATTATTTATTTGTGGCAGTTGAGCAAGTAACCTACCAGATGGTAATGCCGACCGCAGCAAATGGAATGGCTGTGTTTTTATAGCATTGTCTCAACAATACGAAGAAAATGCAACTAAGTCACTGCTCAGTATTTGGGAAAACTGAGGGAAAGGAGAAGGAAAGGGACTGGGGGAGGAATTGGGCTACCAGTGCTTCACAATCACCCAACGAAACGCAGCAGTATGCATACTGCTGCTTTACGTCGATTTCCGTGAGAGGTTAGTATTACCCCCTGGCATGTACGTATGCCAGCGAGACACTACTTCCTATTCAAATTCATATTAGTATTGAGTATACAAACATTATTACAATTCAACGTTTTCATTATGTAAATATATCATTCATCCTACTCGGCGCGGACAATTACGCAAGATTAACCTTTGCAAATAAAAGGATTACAAAGATTACCTTAAGTAAGGGACAAACAAACTACGACTCTTAACTACTACAATTAAGTTTTAAATAATGTACAGTGTTGTTACTACTTGTATTTCAGCACAGTTTAATCATCTTTTGACACTCTTTGGGAACGGACCTACGTACCTTATGATAGAAGGGAATTAATAAAATTATGATTGGATTTTTTAAATATTAAACTCTTTCTAATTGAATAAAGTATTTAGAACAGTATCCGAAACTTCACAAGTGACTAAAATTAGTTGAGTTAATACTCGGCTCCCAAAGCCTCAGACATCCAATTAATATCAGTCCGCTATAGTGAAATAGTATTTTTAATTAACAAATATCTATTAACCTACTTTAGTAGTTTAGTCTTTGAGTGTGATTAATCAGAAACGAAGAGAAAAATACATATGAATTATTATATTTATTGAAAATCTATGAAGAATAGTAGCTAAAACCCGACGCGACGGTAGGTAGTAGGAGGGTGACCACAGTACTATCAAAGCATGATTTTTCCATTAGCAAAGGGTCATTGGAACGAACCAATAAATTCCAAATCCAAAATTCCATTCTCCGTAGGGATTAACTTTATTACTTTCACTCTCTTTCACTAGTTTTCCGCCCGCGACATCGCCCGCGTCGGCTTTACGTATCTTTTAATTTTTCAGGATAATAATATATAGCCTATGTTACTCAGGGATAATGCAAGTTTCTATTAATGAAAGAATTTTCAAAATCGGTTCTGTTCGGGATCGCCTGAACTCCGTTTAACAACGCAACACGGACTATTCTAATCCGGAGGCAAACGACGAAAAGGATTTTTTCCTTATTCTGAGCTTAATGCGGGGGGAGGGAAACACTACCACTAAACTCAATAAAACACACTACTTTCACACTAAACTGTTCCTCGGGGTTCGGTGTCACTTGAGGTGTGTCTTCATCGACGACTGGATAACAACTGCCATTTCCGAACTAGCGGCTGGGCCTTAAATAGTAGCCGTACTTTTCTAGATCTATCTGGTGTGTGACCGGACCCTTTAGAACCCATTTATTTCGTAAAACCTTTATATACCGTACATGTTATATACATCATTAGATGCGGGAAGATGTACTCTACAAAATGATATATATTTTACAAATGTAGCACTTATAACAAAAAAGTTGCTAGAACATAAACTTTTATGTTTATGTAACCTTAAAACTTTTCTTACACTAAATCTCCCATAATTCTTTGAGATTGTACTATATTTCGATTGCTATTACATATTATCTATTTTCTGGGCAAGATTAAACTATTTACATCAAATAAACATGAGAATCTTGCGAAATAGCAAATCACTTTTCCAGAATGATCGCGTAAATAATACCGAGGAGTGGGAAAATTCTGGAAATCTTTAACCCGATGTGCTACATTTATTATGATCTCACTAGATCCTTCTAACATAATTAAAAACACATATCATAACATGATTTTACATCCGTATTCTATACATTTAAAGATATTTACCTTTTATCACCTTATCAATAAAATATCAAAACTTATCATATTATCACAAGAAACTGTATGCTAATGATACGTACATGTTAAGATAACATACCTTAATATTTTAGGCTTATCCTATGCCTCTTATTTTCCACATAAACTCGATATTTAAGGTAATTTTCATGAATTTTCTAGATAACACTAATCTTTCCGACGCCAGGTGGCGCTGGCGTGCTAGCTTAAAGTAAATAATGTACATAATTATCGATAACCTATTATTTACTTTCTTTAATTCTGCCTCTTGACAATAGATGGCGTTCATAAGCCAGTCAAAGTAAATCCTCTAATAACTTATATAACTATTAACAAACTATTATTTATCTTCTTTTACTTATCCCTTTTAACGATAAGTGGGGTTTACATCTTAATTAAGGTAAACAATGTACATAAACCATCAATAAACTATTATTCACCTATTCTTATTACTCTATTCGGCCATAGATGGCGCTAGCGTGCCACATTAATTAATAATATAAACTCTATTTACTAATATTGCCTACACACATATTCTTCTATTTGGCAATAGATGGCGCTACAGCTAGACTGATAATTATCACATATTATTGGCTTCCCAAGTAAACTATCAATTCTTTCTTACTCATTTAACTTCTAAATTCAACGATAAGTATCTCTCGTGCTACTTAATTCAATAATCTACTTATCTACATAAACTATTTCTTATCAATATTTTAATCTTTCTATCTGACACCAGAGGGCGCTAGTAGTGGTTCGTTGTACTGATTACGTTAGGGTATTCTGCACAGTTTTCGTCCAAATACATTAAAATTGTGGGATATTATTTGGAAATTACCTTTGCCCGGTTTTGGATGGGATGGTCGCCGACAGGTTCTGTAGATCCAGAGATTACCCTCTTACAACGTCACAAACTCGCAAACATTACCTCTTTTAATATTAGTATAGATGTTACAGCGAAAGTTATAAATCCTATATAATCAATTTGGACATAGTGATAATTGATAAAGAATTAATCACGTTAACTAGCTATTTTATAAAATATCTTGGAAGACTTGGACAAAGTAATAAAGCAACTATAATGTCAACCCATATATTGTCCACTGCTGGGCACGGGTCTCCTCTCAAAATGAGAGGGATTAAACTGGCGTCCCTCACGCTAGCCTACTGCAGGTTGGCAGACTTTACACGCCATCGAGGAAATCTCTCAAGCATGCAGGTTTCCTCACGATGTTTTCCTTCACAGTTTAGCACGTGATAATTCAGTATAATAACTAGTTAATCACTATGCCTGTAACATAGATATAGATTAGTACATTAATACAATCGGTCAGCGCAGAAAAGCCGACAAATTGTCCAATATGTTTCAGTATTCCCATCTTGCAAGTTACGAGAACATTCTAGTACCTAAGTTAGTTTTCCACGGACAGGTTACAGTTGATTTAGTTCGCGTGTTGCGCTCGAAACACTGGGAATTGCGGTGTCAATCTGTCCGGGCTGCTGTCCGGTATTTAAACCGGTTAAATCCGGACAGATAACGGTTTTGAGCTTAGGTAAAACAAGTAGCGGGTAGAGGGAACGCTTATCCAGTAAAATTGGCGGTCTCTAAATTACTTAATTATATTGTGAGTGTTTACAACATTACACTGTATTCATAATTGGTGTATAACTCTAGTGTAGGTATGTTATGGACCGAGTGATAAATTGGGCATTATACATAATGCCCGGTCATTATGAAAAATGCCCAATATGAGAGTGCAATTTGATAAGAATTATTCAAATAATCAAAATGACCGGGCATTATAAATATTGTTCATCAACTTTTGGGCAGAGTAATACAAACATATTTAATTACTATTTTTTTATTGTTTATATATGTTGCAGTCAAAACTCTTACCCAGCCAAAAGTACTTTTAAATAAATAAAGTAGGCAAAAGTAATGTTGTCTGAAAAGATTGGTCAAAAGTGGTCTTGACTGAAAATTATTGGTTAATAGTGCTTTTGACTGCAATTTGCGGTTAAAAGCTCTTTTAACTGACGCTCTTCGTCAGAACTCTAAATTCGTACGCCATCTATGGCAGAATATGTTAACATCAACAATGGCGTCGGATACTAAAGTGGCCATGGATTTTTTAAATTCGGTGTGGTTCTGGCGGTGTGTGGTCACAGTTCTAACTTAACCTAATCGTAGCTGTATTTAGAATATTGCGGCGAACTTAATTTTTGAAATATGGCGGCTAATCGGCTCCAATTATTCAAAAGTACTTTTAATCAGCTCCATTGGGCAAAACTACTTTTGACTGGTTTTGCTAGTTAATAGTACCTTTGACAGGTAAAGAGTTTTGACTGCATCATGTATAAATCAAATTGCCCAATTATCATGTAGCAATATAATAATGACCGTGCAATTAAATTGTGATAAATAATGAAGTTAGTATTAATCACTTAGCCCGATAGAGCTAGACATTATTCATAATGCCCATACATTATGTATAATTCCCGCATTAATCACCTGGTCCATAACATATATATGTCACCGTAAAATTGTAAACATCTTTAGATCATAATCTATATTGCGAGATTGTAAACTGTCGATAGATTGTTTACAATCATCGTTCAACCAATCAGCGCGCGAGGTGCGTTCCGTCGCATGCCATTTCACAATTCGACGGTTTCACTTTGAGAGATTATAATCTATCGAAAAATAATCCGTTAAATTGTAAGCAGTAAGTTGAGTTCACAATCTATCGACGGTTTACAATCTCGCGAGATAGATTATAATCTAACAGTATTTACAATTTTACGGTGACATATACACAATTTATAGTACATGTTATTAACTTCTCCGCCACGCTTCTAGTATAACCTTAGCCTTATGCATCCCAATTCTATATCTACTGTACTTTCGTATATTACTTTTACAGTCTCCGATTGCCAAATAACATAGGTTCCTTTACTGGTTGGTAATGGAACCTATGTAATTTGGCAATCGTATTACTGTAGGCATCTGTAGTTTTATAAAGATTGCCATGTTAAAGGAGGCTTGATATAACCTCTTTAGTTTACTTAAGAGTGTTGCCAAATGTAGTAGAATATAATACAAAGATATTTTGAATGCTGCCAGTTATATTGTTAATGGTCCATTGTAGAAAATAAGAGCCAGGAAGAAGGTAGTTGGGTTCATGTTTTGTCCATTTATCCGTAACTTAATTTTATAAAATTGTATTCGGTATATTTTGCATTTCCATCGCACGATATTGCAAACATTTTGCTGTCTTGGATGAAACTACAATGTTTTTACTGTACTTCAATTATATATTTGCAAAGTTTAAGTTTTGATAAGTTTGATAAGTAGGCTCTTTTAGATTCCCTATTAAAATAATTTTTACTTATGGGTATAACTATTAGGTAGGTAGGTACGAATATCAAGTATCATCCGGAAACAAACCCACATATCTAAAGTGCAAGTAGGGGTGTCGGTGATCTCAACTAAAATCAAGATTTTGCTGCTACATTAAAGCTTCAAGAGACGCCAGCGCAAAACGTGGAAACCTCTTACACTTTCCCAAGAGCATAGCGCGAAAATTACTTAAAACAATTCACTTCTATACACCCAGTTTGCGTAAGAAGCATCTTAACACAATTGAAGGAATAGGTCGGCTACAAACTTATGCACTGTGTAAAGCACTCGGGTAGAAAGTCGTGAGTTGACGGGACAAAGTTTTGTAACGGACTTAAGCGAATGTTGGGAAGAAATCAAAGGTAGCAAAGATGCTCCAACAAGTATTTGTAAACTCTAGAATGTTCTCGAGCAGGCTAACTCGAGCGGTGAGTTTTAGATGCAGTTTTAGTTTTCGTGTTTATGGAAAATGTTTGAGGGGATGAAAGTTGGACTTTGCAGTGACATCGGTGGCCCAGGATACTAGAAGTTCCTAAAGATATGGGGTGGTCTATTAAGAGGACACAGTACCCCAGCCCATGTGCTGATGGTGGCCACCCAGGTGGTTTTAGTGGGTAAGAATCCCACACTGCTCGGTCTGATCCCCAAAGACGGTCGCCTTTTGAAAGTTTGTGTGTTGTTGTGTGTGTTTTGCCGTTTGGTTTCCCCCATAAACGAAAAGGCTAGAAAAGGTTAAACTTTTTAATATTGTGGAATGTAATGCTGCTAGGTACTGACCAGTCCACAACAACAGTTTGCTTGAAAATGCACAGTAGCCGCGCTTGCTGCTGTGGTTTTCCCTATTCTAAAAGCAAATCAAAAGTTTAACCCTAGTAGATACTGCCTCGTTCACTGTACCTAAGCCCTGAAGTAATATTAGGGTCTTTCACTTCAGAACCTTCAATATACACACCTTTAACTTTAACTTTGAATTATTGCCTACAGCTTGGAGATTCTTAAGGGAATTAAACTTAAACGAACGTATGTTGGAACCAACAACAACCTTTCCTAAAATAATGTACTGTTGACTGAATTAAATAATGGTACCTACATGTCGAAATAGCAAGAACGAGATCTCAAATGTCAATATTTTGAATGAATATAGTCAATGAATGGTACGAATCATAGGAGTTATTGAAGGGTTAGTCGGATGTCATTTTCATTTACCCATAGTTAAATTTTAATGTAGACTAGACTAGACTCTTATTTGCTATTAACCGGGCGTAATGTGAATGAAGTAGTTCGTATACAGCTTAGAAATAAACGTAACATAATCATTGTGCTACCGAAATATTGCAAATCACGACTTTATTGTTAGAAATGAAACTATGCCAACACACATTGGACAGCAAAATTTCTAATCAGGAACAATCGTCTCGCGCAAGCATATAGAATTGTATTTTGGTAATATCTCGTGCGCAGCTGGGGAGTGAATTCCTTTGTTGGTTTTACTAAGCACTACCATAATTTGCGGGCCAAATGCATTAAAGCTTGTTATAGATTACAATTTGTGAAGCAGGATAATTACTGCTTAGAATCAAATATGCTATGCCGTTCCTTGTAACGTAGTTTTAAATAATAAAGGGTGCAAGTCTTCACCTGATGCTAGGTGCCATTTTAGTCGATTGGGGTTCCAGTTCTTTCGGGTACTTTACTTAGTTACTTTACGCTGGTTTTGTGGTCCTTCCCTGGTGGAGTTAGCGCATTTACCAGAGAAAGTCAGGTAATGACTGCCGCTATGATCTATAGGAATAGTTTTTATGGCAAACGAATATGCGATGATCACCGGTGGCGTTTAGGTAATTAAGTTTGTACTTTACCCCTGATGGAGGTAACGTCGCCGCGTTGAATGTCACAGAAAACTCGTTCCGTACAGAAATGAGTAGCAGAAACATTTGCGTAAACCGGAGCTCGGTCTCACTCTTTGGCGTCAAAAGACATAGTGTAGACCTGTATTCGTCTGGCTTTTATTCTAGTCTGAATTTGTCTGGGTTTCTGCCTTGCATCTGTTACGACGAATCAGAAATCAAAACGATGTATTGGTTCAAGTTCAAGTTCAAATGTTTTTATTCCAAATAAACTTTTGAACTTTTATAGAATGTTTTGATACGGTTCCAAAAGGCTGATCTTATGAAGAAGAATCCGGCAAGAAAGTTCATGGAAACTAGTGTTTTTATGATCATTGAACTAAACGAATTCCATATTGACTAACAAAAGAAAAACGTGGATAATGACCCACATGCTCTGAAATACTGTTGTAACTAAACAAAATCACTAACTAAACTAAACAAATTATACAAAATCTGGAACATACACATCAGATAAGTTTTGACGTCCATATAAAAACATTGTTCAACGTACTTAACAGTCTTTTGACATCCATCTGTAAATAATTCCTAGAATTTGAGGTCGTTTAAGGGATTAATACTTGTGCCTAGTTTTTCCAATATTCATGAAATAATATTCATTATTTACTCTAAAATTATAGCCTTATTTGTTTAACTAAAGTTTTAGCCTATAAACTCTAAAGTTATAATCTCATTTGTTGTTGGCTGAGTTATCTTAGCATTGTCTAAACAATACAAAGGAAACACAACCTAGCCTGCTTACCGTTTGGGAAAAGGAGAAGGAAGGGGACTGAGGGAGGAATTGGGTCTCCGGCGGTCCACCCACCGAACGACGCAAAAGTATACTCTTTTAAGAACTCTCATATTTATATCACTATCACTACTAAGTATAAAACAAAGCCGCTTCCCGCTGTCTGTCTGTCCGTATGTATGCTTATATCTTTAAAACTACGCAACGGATTTTGATGCGGTTTTTTTAATAGATAGAGTGATTCAAGAGGAAGGTTTATATGTATCATACATATATATTTTATAGGACAGAAAAGCCGAGAAACCACGCGGGCGAAGCCGTGGGCGGAAAGATGGTTATTTAATAAAATTAAATATCTTATGTGCAAACATTGGCCAGTTACACTTATTATATGAATACGTAAAGATGTAAAATTGTACAGTCAGTCGTGTTTCTCAAGGAGTTCGTATTGCTTCTTCGCAAAGAGGTACGGTCAATTGATTCCTTTGTCCTTTGCCTACTGGTCGGGCAGAATTTTCCCACCCATCGTCATGCTTGTCGACACACAATATTGTAGGTAACGAACCTTTATTACTGCTTTGGTATTCTAGAGGAGTATTGACTGAAAAAGGTCTTATTTTGAATTCCTTTGTGGTCTTAACCATGTTTATCTGGCAGATGTTAGTACTTTTGATATAATAGTTGACTAAGCATTACTTTTCTTGTAAGCTAGTTAAATGTTATTGGATCATACAAATTATATTGAGGATTTATTTAGGAATTTGTATTCAAATATTTCTTTGTTTCTTGCATAGCACGCACACTCGCCGCAGCCAGCGGCGTAGCAACATTCTTTCGGCAACTACCCTCTAATAAATAATCTGCACACTACGCTAATCTGCTAATGTTAAGTTTAGTAGGTACTAAGTTATAAACATTGTATTTTCTCTATAAGTGATTTGTTAATCTTTTGAGAAAATTAGTATTTTAAACCAAACCATAAATACAAATTATATTGACCAGTAAAATATAATAAATAATACATATATACATTCATACATATACTCACGCCTCTTCCCGCAGGAGTAGGCAGAATTTACTGACTGCCACTGTCTTACATAACTTTTGCATACCTCTTTCGCTTCTTCTTCATCAAAGGCTTTCACCGCAATTATCTTTTATCTAACGTACCTGCTTAATGAATTAAACTCGAACAAATACGGAAGGTACTTAAAATACTTCAATCACCTCTCAAGTTTTAGCATAAACACCGCTAATGCCTTCGAGAGTATGCATTGCTTGCATGTAATACAACTTGCAAGCGTAATGGAATCTAATGGCATTGGCAAACAGACAGAGGGGTACACATGTAGAATTGCTCGGGAAACCTCTGCTGATATATGCGCGCCTAGTACCTGCTCACTTATGAATCGATGAATTGGGAAAGGGATTTATAAAGCGAATGTCAGTGGAGTCGCCGGGAGGGGACGCCCTAGAAAGACATACCACGACCTTATTGGTGAGATCCTTCAGAAAGGTCAGGTGCGTAGTACCCGCAACCGGCGCATGTGTATGACAAGATGTATGAATGTGGACGAAGCAAAAGAAGTATGCAAGAATCGTAGCAGATGGCGTTCTGTAGTTTCTGCCTACCCCTATGGGAAAAAGGCGTGAGTGTATGTATGTATGAATTGGGAAAAAAAAATAAGAAAAAGGAAACTGTCTGAGCATTTTGTGTTGTGTCTACAGAATCAATGGTCGGACTAACCAAATTTATATGAGATCAACTAGAAAGTCTGATAAAAAAAACGAAATCAGTTCACAATGGGCAAAGATGTTACGTAACACATACATACATAAATACAGACGCACTGAGAACCTCCTCTTACCTTTGAAGTCGCTTTTAAATTTGTTATGACTGCCTCATTAGTCTAGTGGTCCTAATAGTGACTGCTACGCTGGAGATCTTGGGTTCAGTTCACAGGCCGACCAAAGTGTTATTGGGTTTTTCCATGAAATTCTCAGTAGCAGCTCAGAGTTTGGATGTGTACTAGGTAAATGGCAATAGGCTGGCCCCCTATTACATGGGACCTCAAACATACTGGCGAACTAGGCAGAAGTGTACTTACTGTACACTTCTGCCAACCCTTTAGGGAATAGAAGTGTGATTGTATTTTATGTTAAATTAAAATATGTCTTCAAAATTATAAATTAAATCAACATTTTTCTGAAATTAAAAATGAATGATACTATAAAATTTGACCATTTCAATCTGTGCAGTCCCTAAGGATATCATTATATTTTATACGGTTGAACAGACTCTATTATTACGAATCCCACGAGGACGTGATTAGTATTAAAATCAATAGGTACCTATAAGTATTCAATCAGTATAACCTTCTGTCTTGGGATGTTAATGGTTAAAGGAGGTCCAATATAAAAGTAGAAGTTGAGTGTATTGTCCAAAAAAAAAATTGAATTTTAGGTATTCTTTAAATTCTAAAGGAACTTAGTAAAAACGATTATTCACCAAAGATTAATATTAAATTTTAAGTTTAAATTCAGAATATATAATACAAAAGTCTAAAGTTGTCTAATATAAAAGCAATTTTTCAGTAGAGAACAGAAAGATAGTACTTTTTGTACGAAATATTATTAAAACCTCGCCGAACTGATTCCTACTGAGTGTGTGGAAAAATACGGGCGATCGTTGCTCCCAACTCGACAAACTCACTTACATACATACATACATACACTCACGCCTTTTTCCCACAGGGGTGAGCAGAAACTATGGACTGCCACTTGCTACGACTCTTGCATATCTCTTTCGCTTCTTCCACATTCATACATCTTTTCATACACACGCGCCGGTTACGAGTACTACGCACCTGACCTTTTTGGAGGACCTCGCCGATAAGATCGGTGTACGTCCTTCTAGGGCGACCTCTCCCGACGCTGCCACTAACATTCGCCTTATAAATTCCATTCGTTAATCGTCTTTCATTCATTCTCTCGACATGCCCAAACCATGCACAAACTCACTTATTTATTTATGATATCCTGGTAGTTTAACTTGTGATATCTAGAAAAAATAAAATGCTCAAATAGTTTTTCCTAGATCTTGCTTCATCATCATCATCAACCCGTATATTGTCCCACTGCTGGGAACGGGTCTCCTCTCAGAATGAGAGGGAAGGCTATAGTCCACCACGCTAGCCTACTGCGGGTTGGCTAAGTATTAATACGCACATGACTTCGAAAAGTCAGAGGTTCGTGCCTTGGATTCGAACTCCGAGAGACCTTTGACATGGAAGTCCAATGGCCATATCACAAGGCTTGCACATCTTGCTTCCTTCCAAAAATTTAAAAAAATATAATTTATGAAAATGATGATTAATTATTTATTCGATTTGACTCAGAGTTCGTCAGGGAAGGTAGAGAGATCCGTCTTACTCTTCGAATAAGTCTTACTACAAAGATAAGATAAAAGGGAGATTATAGAAAATTATTTAAAATATGCAAAATTCTACCGATCACCTTCAAACATAAATATCTTTTATTAGTAAACCACCACAGTGCCCAAGAGCACAGCTTAACTCACGTATACAACAACCATAATACACGATCTATGGCTGCTGGCAGATTCAATGTACCCAGAGTCACCAATTACTTTGGTGACAGAGCGCTGGACAAGAGAATACCATACCTATTGAACAGTCTGCCGGCAGACATAAGGAGTGAAACAAACACAATTAGATTTAGACGTAAATTAAAATTATATTATTTAGAAATGTGTTAAGTTTTACATAAGTGTAAGTTAAAAATAGTACTTATTTAGTTTGAAGTATGTTTAGAGACTCATCGACCCCACAGTCAAACCATTGCAACGGTTTTGTGGGGCTTAGCTTATAATATACTTACCTTTTTGAATAAAGATAAATAAATAATAATAATAACAAATATCACGCACTCGAGGGTTTGTTCTCGGTACGGTGACCAGCACATCAAGTTACGATAAAATTTAAAATTTTCTCAGTTCATTTTGAACTTTATCTTGAACAGTTTAAGGTTTAAAATAAGTTTGGAGAAATGAGACAGTTTTGTATACCTTGACCTGCTGGCGACTGTACATAGTGTTCTAATTGATTGTATGCTAGTTTTTTTTACAATAATGTTGACAATTATTAAAACGACTTCTGTACTTTTTAAAATGCTATATTTATTATTCTTCTTATTATAAACTATACAAAACTACAAGCTCTATATTTTGTGTGTCTAACCACGACTGTCAGAAGATCCGAGGTCACCAATAATCGCTTGAAGTTTCATATTCTAAACAATTTGTTTGACGCAATGTTTGATCGTATATTTCAAACAGTATTCGCCCCTGAAAACTTCACAGATTCATCGAAATTTCGCGCAAAACAAACCAGCTTTCATCAAACTCTGTTTAGGACGAAGACAGGTGGAATTACAGGACTAACAAGTTTGCGGCACATTGAAATCTTCCAACGAGACGAGCTAGCGATCATAAGGATCAATTTCGGACATTAATTTGTGTAATAATGCTTCGTTCTTTGGTTATATATACAAGGTCAGTTTTAGTATATACGAAACACGAAACACGTGTCAGTATTTTTAGGTAAACAATCTATGTACAAAATTTCAAAACTGTATCTTGAAAAATGACAAAGTTATAAACTTGTTATGCTATCTGGTTGTCTGTCGCATCAATCTGTAGCATCGACTACGGGCGACTAAAGGGGTTGTTTTACCCCCCGTTCTACTTTGCGCCCGCGCCTAGTGACGCTATGACCGGCAGTGACCTGTGTTATGCGCGTATGATTGCGGATAGATACTTAGTAAAGAAACTTGAAATTTTTTGGACAATATATGATATGGTCTAAAAAATATTGGAATCGATTCAGTTACTTATTCTTAACAAACTATATTCTGGTGTCGCATATACCAAAAATAATGTTGTATAATCATAGGCTCAGTTAATGTACGTAGGAAGTATTTTTAGATAACGGAGTTATTATTTCCGATAACATTTATTATATGAATTATATACAAAATACCTAATACTGCAATACATTCTCCTTTAAACTTGTAAAACAGTAGTTGAGTAGCTATAATTGAAATATTCTAAAAATCTATAAACCTACAATACAAAAATAAATTATTATGAACTTGTCATTGAATGGTCTCATTGCTAAAGTTATGTTTTTCACTGCGTTGTATTTTGCGGTGTTGTATTTTTGTTTTGCATCAATTGCACGCTGTTGTGGTAGGGCCACGCTGTTCGCAGCATGAATGGGCCCGCTTGACCGGGGAAGTACCACACTCTCGCAGAAGACCGACGTCCGAGTAGTAGCGTTTCGTTACTGCGCTTCGTTCGGTGAGCGAGAGGGCCGGAGGCCCAATTCCTCCCCCAATCCCCTTCCTTCTCCATTTCTCCTTCCCCTCCCTTTCCCTAAATAGGCTCGGCAACGCACCTGCAACTCCTTTGGTTTTGCAGATGTCCATGGGCGGCGATGACTACTTACCATCAGGTAGCTCGCCTGTTCGTTTGCCGAGTTATCGCATAAAAAAAAAAATGCTACAAAATTGTTATAAGTTAGTTGATGCTTAACGTTTATAAAACGATGAATGCTTGATTTTTGTGAGTAGCCGTTAGTAAGCAATAGCCCTTTATAGTCTAAACTGGTTTTTAAGCTTGATGTGTAGCCGTGTAGGCCATCTGAATTTGAATTTGGTGCCCGAAGTGATTAGCCTAAGATGAAAACATGAGATGTAGAATCTCGAAATTTATTTAGGTACACGAATACACAAGGTTGTAGCAATGTATCATTTTAAATCCGAATCGGTTTGAGCTAACAAATAGCTCTAGATTTCGGACAGTCCGCAGCTCAGGCGGTTACCGTTACATTACGTCAGGGAGCTGTTGTTTAAGCTCTGTTCCTTTATATAACAATGTTATTCCGTTCTGTGAAAATTAACCCGTCAAGTAACGTGTTTCGGATTCAAACTTTTAGAATTCTACAATATATATATTAAAACCTCTTTATAGTCCGGTTAAATTAGACCGCAAGATAGGGGTGAGGTTACTAAAATTCACACTCAGCTGAAAATTAGGTAGGATTGTTTAAAACATCATTATAAATGAAATGTTTACATACATATACATACTAGGACGATTACAACTCTTTCAACTTTTTGAATCGTTATATCTCAAAAACGGTGGCTCTTAGGAATTATTAGACATTTTTTATAGATAATTATCTGATCTACATTTTTTGTCAGGGCAAATTTTATTATAAAACTTATCGTTTTGCGGAAAATTGCGAAAAATCCGTTTTTGTGACCTGTGACCCCGAGTATTTTTTTTTCCAGGTGTCGGATCGATGAGGACTTTTCACATTTCATTTATAATGTTGATTTGAACAATCCTACCAATTTTCAGCTGAGTGATTATTAATATAAGCGATGTTTGATACTATAATTATTACCGAATATAAAAAAGTAAAAGCAAAATATGTCGTACTTTCACTAATACTGAAAAATTATAGCTTGATCTGTAAACGTACGTACAGCTTTAACCAAATTTGTTTTTAATTTCATGTTTAGTTAAACATTTTACGGTGCCTAACGTAGCCTATATAGGTACCAGAAGTCACCGTAGCAATAAGTTGACGACAAATTTCCTCGTTTTATTGCAAAAGTAAATAAGAAGGGTTTCTCTAAGGAACCGTAATAACAGGAAACACTTTGTTCCTTAAAAACACAAAGAAACCAGTAATAATTGCAAAATTTTCCTTTACCGACAAAATTCAGATTGGCAATCTTCATTTCGCTTGCCATAAAATATAACAAAAACTACGTAAATGATCACAAACAAGGGTAGCTCCGCACCGTCTATTCAACGGGAAATATCGCTGGTTAGTTATCAGATTTATTGTATTTCGGCTATCATCGGAAAATATCGGAGCGTATAAAACAAGAATCGACAGTCCAGACGGAGACTGTAAAATTTATAGGAATCATAACAAAAGTAACAACGCCCCGAGGTACGTTATATTCTGCTCAGTCATTTTATTGTTTCACATTAGGCACGTCACACACGTTGTTACCATCACGCCTGTATTCCTCGAAGGGTTTTGTAGAGGTGTACTAATGTACATCAACACTTCTCCGGTATGTGACGGTCCCATGTAATGGGGGGCCTATTACCATTACGGCGCGTGCTAAGTCGCCAATACCACGCTTGCTGTCTGTTCTCAACGCTCTCCTGCGCGCCAATCCTGACTGTGACTTGTTCGTGGATGGATAGATGGATGGATGGATTATACTGTGGGAGTGTTAAGGAAAAGTAGGGGAAGGAGAAAAGGAGAAGGAAGGGGACTGAGGGAGAAATTGGGCCTCCAGCGCTCCACACTCACCGTACGAAACGCAACATACACTGCTACTTGACGTCGATATTCTGTGGGAAATTGTATTTGTATTTATTTTAGTAAAATGTAGTAGCAGTTTGGAGTATTCCCATCTTCTCCCAAGTGTCTTCGCCCAAATGGGGGAAAATGGGAATTGTAGTGTCATCTTCCCCTAAATTGATAATTGGGGGGGATGGGAAGTAAAAGTTTCATTTGGCCCCGGAATATTTTTAAATTTTAAATACTGCCCCCGAACAGGGGCAAATGGGAATTCTTCTCCCCATCTTCCCCCAAATCCATAATCGGGGGAAGATGGGAAGTAAAAGTATAATTTGCCCCCCAAATTATTTTAATCTTGAATTTCGTTTTGGAAACTTATCATCGCGCTCCTCCCCCAATTATGAATTTTGGAGAAGATGACACTAAAATTCCCATTTTCCCCCATTTTGGGAAGATAGGAATACTCCATCAGTTTTTCTGTATCTTCAATTAGTGTAATTGGTCTGTACCGTTTTAATTGAAGTAAATATAAATAAATGTGTGCCCGTGTGAGACGAGCTTTTATATTATGTTCTAGATTTGGTAGTGGCGGTAGTATGATTCCATAATATTTTAGTGTGTCGAGACTCTAGAATCTAAGTTTATCTCTATCTGTATGTGTCATGCAAATATCACAGTCTACTTTGAAAGATATTGCTTGATTATACATAATATAACATCACGCTTTCTCCACGCGGACAAAGCCGTGGGTGGAAAGCTAGTTAATAATAAAAATAGAGCGAATGCTAGTGGCATGATGTCTAAGACAATATTTTTCCGCATTTTATGCTACCTAGAATTATGCGCGTATAATATTTTAATGGAAAGCAGTAAACGAAATCTATTATTTGGCATATTTATACCACCTATTCTGTATTAGTGCTATTTTATTTGAAGCCATTTGAGAACACACATAATATTATCATAGTGTGAAAACAAGGACTGCCTCATACGTCTAGTGGTCCTAAGCGCGACTGCTATGCTAGAGGTCCTGGGTTCGATCCCCAGGTCGAGCAAAGTGTGGGTTTTTCTATGAAATTCCCAGTAGCAGCTCGGAGTCTGGATTTGTTCCGGTTAATGGCAATAGGCTCGCCCCCTATTACATGGGACCTAAACATACCGGCGAAATGTGGATGTACATTAGTACACCTCT
The DNA here is from genome assembly GCA_958496365.1 of Subacronicta megacephala. Classification (NCBI taxonomy): domain Eukaryota; kingdom Metazoa; phylum Arthropoda; class Insecta; order Lepidoptera; family Noctuidae; genus Subacronicta; species Subacronicta megacephala. The sequence continues at coordinate 2,115,138 of OY292523.1, read as the reverse complement.
GCCTAACCCTTCGGGGAATACAGGCGTGATGGTATGAAAACAAGGAAATTTCCTAAATCCAATAGACGTAACCTCAAGGACATAAATTCAAAATCAGAAGGCGAATTTCGACCTGGCGGGTGGGACTTGCGGTGGCTTGGTTGGTCTTTGCCTCTGATGTATCGCGCAGGTTCGAACTCTGCCCACAGTCGAATTTTTTCTTCACTAATATAACTTTAAATGCTATACCTTAAAAACGGACTACTAACTAAAATCTAATTGCCTAGCACATTTCAGTTCATATTCCACGAACTTTTGTGAATATTAGCCGAAAATCATTCAAAACATTGGTTTGAAACAATTTTTGATTCAAATTAAGAGCGGAATAGGCGCTGTTATTTTTAAAATATAAAACCTTTTTTGTATTGTTTCAAGATAAAAAAGGTTTGTCCATGTGGAAAGGATGAGTGAGTGAAAGGTAATTTACGAAAAGAGTTGTTATGTAATTTAAAAATAAGGTAGAGACCTCATATAAAAAAAGTTTACCACATTCATGATTATCTTTAAAAAGGAAGTTTTAATTATGTACTGATAGCTCTTATCATAGTTTAGATGTACTCATAGGTACGTAATTTTACACAAGGTAAGTCAGTATCTTCAGTAAAACCTTAGATTTACCAACTGTTTATTAACCTATTAACTTTTTTTAAATTTTTATCCCGACTTCAGGAAAATTATGACATTAACCTTGAACGACCTCACTTCCTGTTATCGCCAGTGACTTAGTTTTTTTTTTTTTTAATGTTCATGGAGTTTCTTGCCGTATTCTTCTCCATACAGAACAACTTTTTGGAACTGTGCAAGTAGATTAAATAATGTTTCATAAACGCTTGTAAAAGCTTATTTCAAATCAAAAAATTTGAACGTTAATTTTGAAACCTTAATTATAATTCGAAATGTTTACTAAAATAAAAACATTCGTGTACAAAATGTTTAAGCTCAACAATGCAACAATTTACTTAGAGCTATTAAGCAGTAAATACATAAGTGGTTTAGTTTGGTGCACTAATTGTTTTAGTTCAGATAAACTTGTAACTCCAACAATCACTGCATTAGATACTATGTTGGTTGTTTAAATTTTCATGCAATTATTGCCGTACAGAGAATTGTTCCGCTTAATTAAAAAAAAGGGAAATTTCATGGTCAGTCGATGCGTTTCGCTTCTGTATAATTCATTAATCAACTTTTTGTTATTATACAAACAATCAAATCTTTCCTCTTTATAATTTAGTTTAGGTGAGTATTTCATTTGTAAAACAAGTTATGTTTTTTATAATGCCTGAAAATCATCGATGAATGAATCTTTTAATAATTAATAGGTACTGAATTTCGGCAGGTAGCTGACATAAAAATGTAATTTCACTTTTAGTTTTAAAACACAAATGCAAATAAAAAAGTAATCATCAGTTGTTAAAGTATACATACGTATGTTAATTTATTGCCTCGGTAAAACATTTGTACGTACATGAAAATAAATACAAACCTAACTGTATTTTGAAACGATTTATAATAAATATTATTTTTTACTAAATCGCCCATTCAACCGTTATTTGTTTCGACGGCATGTCAAACCTCTATGATATATGGATTAAATCCTCTATGATTAACAACCTTCGGCGAAAAAAACAACAAATATTATTTTTTGTCATAAAATGAATTTGGCACAACGATATATTTGCATGAGACAATTTATGAAAAATTATTCGTTTTTTTTTATTGTTTTACTGATAGTATAGTCCATTGCGTTATCTTTTAAGTTTTTTTTATATTATTGCTGTGAATTACGACGTATGTAGTTTTCTTACGTATACATTCTGTTTAATTAAATGTATACACTACACAATATAGAGAGAGGGCTCGAACTTAATAAAATGAAATATTTTTGAAAGATTTAGAAATGTGGTCCTAGGCGCGCCTGCTACGCTAGAGATTCACAGATCATGTGGTGTTATTGGGTTTTGGAACGAAGTTCCTTATCGCGCGTTGTGAAAGGGGGCTAGACGGAAAAAAATCTTACGAAAAGTTGTCACGACACTTTTTGCTATAGTAAGCTATTGTAAGCTGTGCGGCGTGCGCATGTTTGTCTGTCTCTCTCTCTCTCTCTCTCTCTCATAGAAAGCAAGCCAGATATTGTCATTTCTATTTCGCATTGAACAGTGTGGTGTCGCGACAATTATTTTTGTTGAGTGTATACAGGTTTTTTGTAAATAATAAATAATAAAAAATAATAATAATAATGAATCCTGACAGTGTTTATGCATAAGTTCCGGATATTGCTGATCTTCACTAATTAATCGAACGAAGTTCCGTTCCATCCGGGTGTCCCTTGACACCTCTCAAGTTTTTTTTTCTATAAAATTTTCATTAGCAGCTCGGAGTTTGGATATGTGGCCGGTGAGTGGCAATAGGTTCGCTCCCTATTACATAAGACTTAAACATACCGGCAATCTGTGGGTGTACACCTTTGCCTAACCCTTCGGGGAATACAGGCGTGATGCTATTCCCAAAGATTTGAAACTTTTGGCTTGTGACAATTGTACTCATACGTCCAAAATCAATACTAGTGATTGGCGGACTGTATACTTCTCTCTGTTCACCATACATATTCTACAGTTATTCCATTTTCTTAAGAAACTTTCGCGATATGAAGCTCACACGCACACACGTATACCGAAACTACGCCTATCTCCTATCTGTCTCTACCTTATCAGTCGAGCTTTCGATAGCTCGACTGATAAGATAAGGCGTAGTTTCGGTATATGTGTATGCGTGTAATTGTGTTTGTACACGGCAAGGCGTAATCTTAGCCGGCCTCACTTCTTTGTTCGCAAAGTTCCATCTTAACTTTTTATTTGATCTGAGATAATATGAAGTCGAAATCAAAATTGGTAAAAGGCAAAGAACAAGAAGACAGAAACAAAAATATGAGATGGCAGGGGAGAAAAAGATTTATAATAACATTCGCTTTCCTTAGTAAGTAGTAAGGGATGATATTTTTTTACCCTACGGAAAATAGCCACTGAAAAAACACGCTTAAAATTTGGTGAATTAATATTATCCATTTGCAAAAATCAATATTTAGTTTTAATCTCATTGTGTTCATAATATTATCATATATCATGCCATCACATCTGTATACCTCGAAGTGTAGGTTAACGTTAGTATTTTTAGGTCCCATGTAGGAAGGGGCGAGCCTTTTGCCATTAACCAGGCACAAATCCAGACTCCGAGCTGCTACTGAGAATTTCAAAGTAAAACTCAATAATACTTTGTTGGACCTGGGATTCGAACCCGATATCTCTAGTGTAGCAGTCGCGCTTGAGACCACAAGACTAACGAGCCAGTCCTAAAATAACAGAAAGAAAAAACAATTGCAGATGATTAAAAAATATGATATTCTTTAGACGAATTTGCGGGTAATTGAGTCTAGACTAGGGCTATTTCGAGAGAAAATTATCGTCTAGACTAGCTATAGGGATATCAATGATTATTATAGAATTATAATAATAATAACAATATCTGATTTTCCGTCCAATTATGACAATATCTATTGATGTCCTTCAACCAATAAAACTTAGGAACTTTACAGATAAGTACTTAGATATAAATCTTCACGACTGCCTCATTAGTCTAGTGGTCTTAAGCGCGACTACTACGCTAAAGGTCCTGGGGTTGATTCCAAGGTCGAGCAGTGTTATTGGGTTTTTCTATGAAATTTCCAGTAGCAGCTCGGAGTCTGGATTTGTGCCCGGTTAATGGCAACAGATTCGCCCCTTATTACATGGGACGTAAACATACCGACGAAATGTGGTTGTACATTAGTACATTTCTGCCTCACCCTTCGGGTCACACAGGCGTGATGGTATGTTATGTTTATATAAATCTTCAATTCTTTGAACAAACACAGCCGACAATATAATTTTATTAATACCCACTTATTTTAAGCATAAAGTATGGCATCGAGCATCGAAAGTGTGTTTCAATTTAAAGCAGAACTCACTCTTCAAGTTTTTCAACTCCGACCTCACAGATAGTCCTCAGAGTATCAAATAACTTTTCTTTATTATTAACCTGTGGTATTTTTTTACGAACATTCTTTTTTTAAACTTTTAAATTAAATTTGGAATCACTCATCTTGGTACGCGCGCTCGCCACCCGCGCTTTTTTATTAGAACAAGTCTTGAAAATGAGACGTAAGCCTAAAAACTTTCATTGTGTTCTTATTTTTGTATACTGTTTAGATACTTAAAAAACCTCGCAACAGTAAATTATATCAAAAATTATTGTCATAAGTAAATTTTCATGAGTAAGTAGTATAAGTAATTTCTATATTTTGAAGACTTTTCAAACGTTCTAGATATTTTATCCTGATATTATAATTTATGAATATTCAAGTTATCAACTAAACATGAAATCGCAAACTTTTACAATGTAATATTAACATAAAAAAAATCATTTTCACGATTTGAAATCCTTCAAAGGACGTAGTAATATTTGGGTTCAACGTAAAACTTTGGCAGTGAGCTGGAAGCTAATATAATATTATTCTTCGTCTAATACCAAGCGAATCATAATGATTAAGTTGTTAACTCTAGCCTTACCTTATCATTCTAATCTGGGCAGTATCCCAAAGGCTTAAAGGCGATAATTGGAGAGCGAAGCGATGTAAGTTTCCCTAGAAGTTAGACAGAGACGCAAAGTGGAAATCGTTTTTCATTTTAACAAATGGAGCATTTTTTATTAGAAAAGTTTTCGTCTCCTTTCAATATTTTAATGTCTGCGTCCTTCGCTTATTGGATTCCCCAGGCAGTGTTCTCTTTTTAGATGTCACTGATATCATGTATCGAGTGTCACAATCTAGTCTGTAGTTTTTGTTGTTGAAGGTTTTATTATCGATATACCTATTAAAGATAGCCAGGTTTATGAAAAATACTTTCTTTTTTTATCTTTTAGTTCTCCTGCAAATACGCTCTACTAATAAAAAGTAACACTGATTGAGTGATTCAGATCAAATAAAAAGTTAAGATGGAACTTTGCGAACAAAGAAATGAGGCCGTTTAAAACTACGCCTAGCCGTTTACAATCACAATTTAACACTATATAACAATACGGAAACTACGCCTTATCTTGTCAGACGGGCTATCAAGCTATCGAAAGCTCGACTGACAAGATAAGGTATTGTGATATAGTGTTAAATTGTGATTGTAAACGGCTAGGCGTAGTTTTAAACGGCCTCACTTCTTTGATCGCAAAGTTCCATCTTAACTTTTTATTTGATCCGAGCTCTATCAGTGTTATTTTTTTATTAACTTTTTATTTGATCTGAGTGATTGAGTACAAAATTTAACCAGACCTAACGAAAAAATCGAGGAATGTAAGGCATAGTATAATCATAATTAGCCTATAATGTTCTCCCTTAGGAGACACAGGCCTCCTCTCGGTGAGAGGGAGGAAATTTAAGGGCGACGTGTAAATAACTTTCAAGAAGTAAGTAACATTAATTATTTCGTCTACTTATCGAAATTCAATTAGCCTAGTTTCAGAGTTAATTGAAAACTAGGTAGGTACCTACTAAAGTTTTTAAGCAGCCCACTTTGCTGTTCCCAACTGCCTGAGGTTTTAAGTGTATTTAGTACTTTTTGGTTATTCTGTGGTGTAATTAAAAACAAACTCGTTGTTGGTACAAGGAATAGACAACCGGCATGAAGGTCGAATTAAAAAGTTTACGTTGAATTAAATTCATCGTTATTTGAATTAAATTCTTTTTTTAAATAAGCTTTAATAGTTCGCCATATTGGATTTGAAATGACGTCACTACAGTAACAATGCATTGTCATACAAACTTAATGTGTATGCAAAATTTCAGTTCAATTGGTTGGAGATAGCTTTCCGCTTTAAAATTCAGTTGCAAGATTTGACCCGAACAAACATACATACATACTTACATTACTAGTTAAATATAAGCTTGTAAACAAACAAAGATTTCCGCAAAACAGTTCATCCACATTGGCAAGACTGGAAGTGTTGAAGAACAAACGGGTAAACGCGGTCTTAATAACTATATTAAAAAATTAAAAAAACCCCGTCAATTGCATTAAATCTCAACCCATTTTCTTCAAATAACATATAGCTAAAAACACTCCCGACTAATTCACATTTCATCATAATCAAAATCAGTTCATCCGTTCGGGAGCTACGATACCACAGACAGACATACACACACATACACACACAGACACGGCAACCTTATAACACCCCCTCGTTTTTGCGTCGGGGGTTAAAAATAGCGCGTCAAAGGAACCTGACGAAAAAGTCTGCGAATTTTCAAAATACCTGAGTCAGCTTAATATCTAGTTACAGCTCTTGAGACTGAAATGTAACTAACTCATGTTTATTTAAGTGATGTGAATGCACTTACAACTTTGTACAAAGTTTCTGCTGACTACAGTAAAATGAACTTAGAATTATTTTAAAGTTGCAAGAGGTACCGAAGTATTTGTAATGTTTACGTATTTTAAATGAAGAAAATCTTGATTTACCAACTTTATTCGCGGCTGTATAGGTCGGCTGTTCACTGTTTATTCCCTGTAAAGGGATTATTCTACCTGCAATACTGACCAACTTTTCCTATGGACCCTCTATGATTATGTGTACATGCTAGCATGAATGGGTCCGCACGACCGGGGAAGTACTACCCTCCCACAGAATATCGACGTGTCAAGTAGCAGTATGCATACTGTTGCGTTTCGTAAGGTGAGTGAGCGCCGGAGGCCCAATTCCTCCCTCAGTCCCGTTCCTTTTCCTTTTCTCCATCACCTCCCTTTTCCTTAAATAGGCTCGGCAACGCATCTGCATCTCCTTTGGTTTTGCAGATGTCTATGGGCGACAATGACTACTTACCATCAGGTAGCTCGCCTGCTCGTTTGCCGAGTTAACCCATAAAAGACTTTTCATACATGCCTAAATTAATGTGGTCTGTTTACTTTTGTAAAGGAAGGTGTATTTATTTTTCACTAATAGTTTTGTAGAAAAAGTTTTCTTGCTGAGTATAACGGGTTGAATCACCCTTTTAATGGGTACAGTCGACTAAATCCGTAACCTGTATATATTCTGTAATATTTTTCCAATAAATTATATTCTGAGGTGAGTGAGACCGATGACTTCTCAAGTATGTGAGTACTAAGTTGAATAGCAAATAAATCACTGCAGTAATAAAATAATTCATCGCCACTGACACCGACACGGTTCACCGCAAAAACTTTGCTAATGAGTTTACTTCTTATTGGCATTTACCGGTTAAAGCAAGGAACTCCCATTTCAATTTCTGTAGAAGTTGTAGTGTTGATGCCGCGTTTGATATTTGATACCGGGATAGTAAATTTAATTAATAAACTCATACACTTGCGCGATATTAGACATAACATAAACATACCATCACGCCTGTATTCCCCGAAGGGTAAGGCAGAGGTGTACTAATGTACACCCACATTTCGCCGGTATGTTTAGGTCCCATGTAATAGGGGGCAAGCCTATTGCCATTAACCGGGCACAAATACAGACTCCGAGCTGCTACTGGGAATTTCATAGAAAACCCCAATAACACTTTGCTCGACCTCTGGATCGAACCCAAGACCTCAAGCGTAGCAGTCGCGCTTAGGACCACTAGACTAATGAGGCAGTCATTAGTCTAGTGGTCCTAAGCGCAATATTAGATTAGGCGATATTAGAAATTGAATTATTACTTTATTTTAATTGGTTAAATTGTTTTTACTACATCACCTCTTGGGGGATAATATTTAAATTTAAAAAAGGTTTTGAATATTTTACAGCATCCATTGTCACAAGTATACTGTGTTCTTGTAACCATGTTTGCTGGAAAGGCTTCCAAAATCGTATATCATAATTATACAGGTACCATCATCATACGAAAAATTGTTACTAATGTGTGTTCTTTATAATAAATTGAAGCAGTATTCAAGTAATTAATTACAAGCTTTGAATGGTTTTTACAGTACTTAGTAAGCCTGGCTTATCACCTCAAAAGAAACATTAATTGTAATAAATGTTTATAAAAAGAGAAAACGATTTGCGAAAATATCTGTGAAACTAGAGCGCTACTTATATAAGTATAAAATGACTCATTACCATTTGATCTAGATGTATCTATTCTAAAATATGCAGAAAGAGTAAAATATCAGCGTAGATGGCGGGTGACAAATGCTAATAACCCTTTTCTTTGACCGCCATGCTGCTGTAGGAGAGACGAATATTAGATTAAATTTATTCAGCACACTAGATGTGTAATTTTAGAAAACTTTTTAGACTTAACAGTTGTCGAATTATATGCATAACTGGCGTCAGTTTATTTTAACACTAAATTCAACTATTAAATTTCAAACAAAATACGCTTTCTCTTGATTAAACCCACTCGCCCATAGCCAGCTAAGTCAAGTGGCGAAGCGAACTTAACTAAAATTACTCACTTTGTAATTGTGAAGTTCGGAGAGTGAGTGAAATTATTATGAACCGGGAGAGTCCGCGGTCGAGTTGAAAAGCCAGTTGGAGGAACGGTAAGCCGCATTATAGCATAGTGATTGAAAAGTTGAGAGTTAGGGAATGTTTGAAGGCAGGTGAGATTGAACATTTAATTTTCTGATTATTGCACGGCATAATGATATAGTACTTGTGAAGGCATTTGTTTGGTACGAAGTTATATGTGAGGTTAAGATTACTTCAGATTGGCGTTTGGCGCACCGTATGTAGTGTACGTACGCACGTGGCTACACAGTTTACGCTGGCCTCTTATCGTATGGAAAGCCTAAACAATGCGAGATCAGCTTAAACTGGATTTGTGTAGCTCGACGTGTAGTTGTACGAGTAAAATGTACTACATTTAACTTGAAACTTGTAATGTGTGTACTACGAGTAAAATCTACAACATTTAACTTGATGGGGCGGAATCAAGGGGGCGTGTGGTGCGTACAGTTTGTTCGAAATAACTGTGCACGTCTGAAGTTATGTGCAAGTGGATTTGCAGTGGTGAATCTCCTACTATATAAAAGTGTCACAGTGTTTGTTATCTAACTCCTGCGAAACGGCTTGACTGATTTTTATTATTTTTTTTGCCTATATTTGGGAGGTCTGAGAATGGGTCATAGGCTATTTTTAATACCCCTAAAAATACGGCAGTTCGGAACGGCCAACTTCAGAAGAGCAGAGTTATGTCGAACAAACTGTACACCCGTGTGTTTTGTTTAGAATAATCTAACCAACAAAACATCAAACATCCATCTTACTCTATCTGACTCTCAAGGAGTAAATGGGATAGGTAGCTTTTTGCAACATGTTTTGTCGTCAGTGGTCACGCGGGGTAAGGGGGAAGTGTTGCGTTCACCCGTGTTGTTTAGAATAACAATTATGGGACAGGCTATGCTATATGGTCGATAAGGCTCTATATTCTCTGTATTTGTTTAAGCAGTGGTAGCCTAATGGCTTCGGTGTCGGACTTGCGATCATGTGATTGCCGCCGGTTCGAAACCCACCGATTGGATGGATAAGGATTCGTAATACCAGCATTCAACTTAGTATGAGAGGTAAGCAAGAATATTAGTAATGTGCGACCCACATTGCTAGTAAGGTTTTATAAAAAAAAAACAATAATTTAGCGAAACAGTCCAATATATTCATAAAGATATTAGCTTTCCGCCCACGGGTTCACCCGTGTTTTTTATCGGACTTTTTTTTGCTATAAACCTCACGGAGCCCGAGACCTTTCCAACGAATGCAAAACCGTGGAAATCGGTTCGTGCGTTCTGGAGTTATAGCGTCAGGAAGGAAAACCAGACTTATTTTTATATAGTAGATGAATTTTCTAATGAAAGAAAATTTCTAGTGACAGAAAAATTCGATCTCATGCAGGGTTTGAACCTGCGTCTCTCTGGTTTAGTACACTAGACGCTTTGCCAACTAAGCTACCGAGACCACTGCCTGTGATGTCGAATTTCTCTTCCACATTTTACGTCATCAGGCGACGGCGAAATTTTCTTTCATTAGAAAATTCATATCTTTGTGAACATTTCGCAACATTTAATGCAAAAATATAATAATATAAAGAAAACAGTCCAATATAGTCACTAATACGGATATCATCTATAAATGGCATTAAATTTAAAATTGAGTGAATAGCTGTCCATGCACCTTTCTGCACGGTCGGTCAAACGCATAAACAAATTGACCACGTTTTAAATTTTAACCTTTGGAAACTAAAAACGTGTGTACCTCTTTTCTAACTGTATAATGCCATTAAAGGTTATAAATATCTCACTGATATCATAAAGTAACATCACAGATCACAGCTCTCTTATAATTGGCACGTGGCAGGAATTATTAACAAGAGATGTCAGATTTATATTGAAACTCGTTTCTGTTCACTGAGCTTTTCCCTGTATCGTGGGTGTTTTAAAAACACAATTCGTCACATAAACTAACACCCAGACACAGATTCCATTTGAAAATAAGTGAAAAAATGGGGTATTTTATTTCGTTTATTTATATTTCTAACGTTGCATAAAAAAATAAAATATGAGAGCACCAAAAATTTGAAATAATAACTAGAATCCGAGCTACCGGTAGAAAGAACTTAATATACCATCACGCCTGTATTCCCCGAATAGTAAGGTGGAGCCATTCACCGGGCACATATCCAAACTCCGAGCTCTACTGAGAATTTCCAAGAAAAACCCAATAGCACTTTGCTCGACCTGGGAATCGAACCCAAGACCTCTAGCTTAGCGGTCGCGCTTAGGACCACTAGACCAATGAGGCAGGCTGTTTAATTATTTATTGCATTAAGTAAACATAGTAATACTAAAATATTAAATACTTATGAGTACATAATCGTGGCACGGTTTAAAAAAACAAAGTAACATTAATTTCAACTTGATCTAACTTTAATTATTAGATCGTAAATATGTATAATTTATTTCGCCTTTTCTTCCATAAATTCTTTAATACTCTTTTGTATTAACATTTTATTTTATAAAGATTACTCGCTCGCTACTCTTTATTTGCTCGCACATTACTAGTAATCTTGTTAACCCCTCGTACTAAGCTAAATGCTTGTATTACAAGTGGGTTCACGGCAGTAGTGCAATGGGTCAGTTTCGAACCGGCAACCACATGATCGCAAGTCCGACGCCCTAGCCATTAGGTTACAACATGCTGAGTGTATTTGTGTTCCTTAAACAGTTCGGTAACTTATTATAATTATCTATGGCTGCCTCATTAGTCTAGTAGTCCTAAGCGCGACTGCTACGCTAGAGGTCCTGGGTTCGATCCCCAGGTCGAGCCAAGTGTTATTGAGTTTTTCTATGAAATTCACAGTAGCAGCTCGGAGTCTGGATTTGTGCCCGGTTAGTGGCAATAGGCTCGCCCCCTATTACATGGGACCTAAACATACCGGCGAAATGTGGGTGTACATTAGTACACCTCTGCCTAACCCTTCGGGGATTACAGGCGTGATGGTGCGTTATATTTGAATGCTGTGGTATTGGGGGATTTTTCTGTCAATTTCTAGTCTGGGTATTGGTGCGGTAAATTTATTTTTCCGCCTTTGATTTTTACCGAAATCGAATAGGCATCATCAGAGGTCATTAACCCGGTATATTGAGGTCACATGCAATAGGAGGCGAGCTTATTGTTACTAACCGGCCACAATTCCAGATACCGAGCTGCTACTGAGAAACAAAATAACACTTTGCTTGACTTGGGAATCGAACCCAGGACTAGACCAATGAGCCAGTTCAGAAACCTAACAATACGGGTCGTGTCCAAGAGTATTGCTTTCGGACCTTTGTTGATACTATAAACGTTAAAGGTTTAATACCTAGGTAATGAATTCTTGCCCTTTAAGCACCTAATCATAACAGCAATTAAAAAATAACTAGGTACAGTTTGTTCGAAATAAGTAAGCCGACCGGAAGTTAGCCGTTCCGAACTACCACGGTGGTAAAATCGTTCAATTTATTGTTTTTATACATAAATATCGAAATTAGAAACAAAATAATTAGAATTGTGAAACATATAAGACTCTAATTATCTTTACACCGACTTTTTCTATTAAAATTTACCACATTAAACCACTTGCAGACAACTTCCGATCGGCTTACTTATTTCGAACAAACTGTAGATATCCCTAAACAGACAGCGGGGCGCAGACTTTGCTATGCAGTAAATTATAAAAAAATAAATAAACGGTAAACTTAATCCAAACTAAAGATATCAGTGCGAAAGTCGCTCTATACGTTTGTGTGTCTGTTTTGATTTTCTTGGAATTCGATATTTCGCAAGGAGATAGATTGCATCTAAAGAAAGGTATCCATAGTCTATGATTTGTCTCAAAAAGTGACCGGGGATGTCAATGACCCCGATGTTAATAGTTAGTGTAATATAATCGAACGTGCACAATGTTTTAAATGTTGAATCACCATTATCAGCCCTTGCTGCCATACTCCCATTGCTGAACGTAGGCCTCTTTAAGTCAACACCACAGAACTCGATCTTCAGCTTTTTTTATCCAGTTACAGCAGCAGTTGCAGTGCCAGCCGCTTTCTGCAGTCTTCACTCCACCTGGCGTGGTCTCCACTCAAGAACTCGTTTGCTCCAAAGGTTGTCGGTTCTCTGAGAGACAAATGATCGGCCCATTGCCACTTGAGTTCAATCAATGTTGAATACCCTGTTTCTTTTAAACAGTTGACCTTATAAATAGCGTTTATAAGTCATAAAGAAGATTGCACAGCGTTTTTCCCTAACAATGGAAAGAGATTGGGCAAAGATCACGCTCAATGGGATAAGACAGAAAATTTAATTAACACTGTTCTTTTGAAACAAAAAAATATTAAGACTATCAAAGAAATCCCGAGCCGCGCGAAAGTATCTCATTAAGATGATGGAATGGTCGTTTTCGTGCTAAAGATCGGAATTATTGTTGCTTTTTTGTTTTATTGTAAACTTGCTGTTGCATGCGGTTTCAATCTAGATTTTTCTAGGCTACACCTCTCCTCAAGCTCACTGACTCCATCTAAATCCGTGCAGTAGTTTTTGCGTAATGCGTGTACAAACATACAGACATAAGTGCAGAGGAAAAAAGAACTAAAAATGCTTTGGAGTGCATGTTAAGCCGTGGGATCAGGTTGTTATGACCACAATATTTTGAATAATTATCATGAAAAACTTGTATTAATTATATTATGGAGGATATTGTGTTGGCTTCTGTTACTATATTAAAGACTCATATTAGGTTTTCATCAATATCTATTATGTACAGACATCAACATGTTACAATTTTATTATAATGTAAATAAAGGACCCAACAAAACAATACTGTGTTTTGTCTATTAAATAGAAAAATACCAAGTTCTTATCGTAAATATTTTATTTTTAAAGCTCGTAAGTTCCATTCTTATTGTTAGATAATATTTATTTTTAGTTTATTGTATACAAATGGGAGCAATAAGTTCTAAAGTAATAAGTACTTATTAAAATTCTGTATTTTTTTTGTAAGGATACTGCTCCTGTACTGTAATGTTTTTTCTTTCATTCTTCGACATTGATACTAGCAATCATATATGAATAATAGTTTTGTATTGGCCTAGTCGTGGGTGGCGCCAATAGTTTCTCAGTATCCTACCGTTGGCCTTTTATCACTAAAGTAACATATACCATCACGCCATTATTCCCAGAAGGGTTAGGCAGTGATGTACTAATGTGCCTACACCCACACTTCGCCGGTATGTTATGCTATGTTTATGTTATGTAATAGATGGCGAGCCTATTTTAGCACTAATATAAAATATCCTTTGCTTTGTTCGGTTTCGGATAGTTTACGTAATTCATTAGTTTTATTCAATTTATCTAACCAACGTACTGTTCTACCACTGGCGTTCGCATGATGATAATATTACCCGAAGCAATAACAGTTTTATATCTGTTGACATAAAAATACTTATCTAATCAATCAGCGGTTCATCTCTACGATATTGAAAAATACGCTTTAGTAAATATTTACCACGTTCACGTGATTCTGATTTTTTTAAATGTGTTCTATTTATATACCCGGAAGATGTCCCTTTAGCCAATAGAAAACGAGGTTTTATTTGAGTGTGTGACAATATGCAACCCCCGCCAATATTGACGGTCCTGACCCTCATTTTAGGGTAAGTTGCTGGAGGCAGATACCATTGACATCTAGAATGACTTCGATGATAATTTTCGATGTTATTTATTAGACGGTCAGGTGCGTATTACTCTGCTGTCGTCGTAAAAAAAAGGAACAACTAAATTTAAAAAAAAGAGTTATAAACATATTCGGAATCAGAATTGAAAGTAAACGAAGAATTGAGAATGATTTGTATGCTGTTAATTATGATCTCAGATTTATATCTCGAAAAATTAATCTTAGTTAAATACTGACTGTAACTTTGACTTACAGGTTTTCTTGCACGTACCCAAAATTCAACGAAAAACATAGGTACTTTATTATTTCATCAAAGGTACTATTCCTCATTTTATATTTTCATGTATAAAATTCTTCATTTAAAAGGTAACTCGAATCGAAAGTTTCCATCTAAACTTGTTGGATTAAACTTTCTTTGTGTTTATCACAATATTGTGTTATGTATGTTGTAGGGTTGACTAAGTAAGGTGAGTTTATTAAGGTATTAAGTACTGTTTTATTAGACTAGAAACATAAAACAAAAGCGTGAGCTAATCGTAAAACACTGAAAGATAACACATAAAAAATCATCATAACATCACGCCTATATTCCCCGAAGGATTAGGCAGAGGTGTACTATGGGTGAGGTGTAGAGGGTCCCATGTTATAGGGGGAAAGCCTATTGCCATTAACCGGGCACAAATCCAGACTCCGAGCTGCTACTGAGTATTTCATAGGAAAACCCAATAACACTGCTCGACCTGGGGATCAAACCAAGGACCTCTAGCGTAGCCAGTCGCTTAGGACTAGACTAATGAGGCAGGTTATAAAATATTTTTTAGTAAAATTACGTCTTGCCGTCGGAAAATGTCAGTAGGCATTTTGTTTTTCCGACTTTGTACAAACTGAAGCGCGTTTTAATGGCCGGTGTTTATGATCCAATATGTGAATCATGCTACTGCTCTACTGGTCGTATTTCTTCTGCTCTGTCTCGCCAAGAAGTGGTTTTGAGATTTTTCGTCAGGAAAACCATTTCGATATGTTCCATGGCAATAGTCGAGACTTTCCGTACCTTTTTACGAAGTCCGGTCACGTTGAAAAAGTCTCTTTGAGTTAGCAAACTAAAATCCCGGCAGAAAAACATCTACCATACATACATACCTGTTTTCTATAGGGTAGGCAGAAACTATAGAACGCCATTTGCTAAGATTCTTGTATACTTCTTTCGTTTCGTCCACATTCATACATCTTGTCATACACGCACGCCTGGGTGCGGCTATTACGCACCTGACTTCTCTGAAGGACCTACCAACCACTAAGGTCAAGGACCAACCAATAAGGTCAGTTTATGTTCTAGGGCGTCCCCTTCCGGCGACTCCACTGGCATTCGCTTTTTAAATCCCTTTTGTTAGCTCAGTTCAAATAAAAAGTTAAGATGGAATTTCGCGAACAAAAAAGCGAGGCCGTCAAAACGTCATTAACGTATCACGTGCGTGAGTTCGTGTAACTGTGTTTGTAGACGGCAAGGCGTAGTTTTAACCGGCCTCACTTCTTTGTTCCCAAAGTTCCATCTTAACTTTTTATTTGATCTGAGTTTGTTAGTCGCCTTTCATCCATTCTCTGGACATGCCCCAACCATCTCAGCATATTCCATTCAATTCGTATTACTATCGTCTTTCTCAAAAAACTAACCTCTGCTATATTTTGCTTAATCAACATTGTATAACTTAGATTGTATATTATATTATTAGCATTAAGTAATGGTTCAATACGGTCAATAACCAATCACATTCACCTTCACCTCAGCTGGCAGTACATTCACATCTTAATAAACTGATTGCTGTCCAGACGCTATCGAATATTAATGACATCGGGGACTAACTAGCAAGCCCAAATTATATTTTGTGGCAAAATGTTTATTTGATAATGTGCCTCTTGTATAAAATTATTAAAGTTCATATTTTATGGATAGAGGCTGTTCAACTATGTATGTATGGATCCTATTGGGATCATAAGTTAATGTCATTACGAATCTCAATAGCCCTGACTATGGCAACTGCGGTTTTTCATCGGTACGGCATCCACATTCCCTGTTGTCTCTCAGGACTGCAGATATAGCTAAGATCTGTTTCTTTCTTACTTGTTTTGGTTGATTTCAAGCTTAAGGCGAGAGAGTGCGCAAGAGACGAGACTTTTTGATCTAGAACTGGTTTTTGTTTTAGATCGGGAAATCTTACTATTTGGTATTTTCACAAAGAAATGAATTTTCTAATTAAAGAAAATTTCTAGTGAAAGAAAAATTCGATCTCAGGCAGGGTTTGAACCTGCGTCTCTCTGGTTAAGTACACCAGACGCTTTGCCAACTAAGCTACCGAGACCACTGCCTGTGATGTCGAATTTCTCTTCCACCTTCTACGTCTTGAGTATTTGGTATTTGTCTATAATTATATAAGAATCTTCAGAGCTTATTTAACCTTTACCTATATGATGGTAACTGACATGATCCAGAACTAAAGTGGACATGAGAAGGGAAATCCCGACAATTTAATAAGATTATCAAACATTCAATTTCTATAAACAAATTAAGTAATAAAAACAATGGGAAAATCATGTAAAAAAAAATCGCTGAAAATCATTTTGACACACCATTTGATTCAGTCAACATACGCGAAGGACACGTCACTACTGATGCCGCACGCGTTGCGCCCGCGCACCAAGTAGTAGTATCCCTGGTCGCCCCACCTTGTTCCCCACGAGTTCTTTATTATCCAGTAGGGCAGTCTTTCACCAGTTTTGGATACTGCAAGAAAACAACAATTTTAAGGTGTCATTCTCATCAGTAGCTTAAGTTCACCTGATTATGGTATGTGAGGCGTTTTTATAAATGCGATATTTTTTTTTGCTTGAGTTAAATCCTTGCGCTTATGACAGCGTTTGTGCCTGCGTCAAAGGGGCCATGGCTATAAGAACTGCTATGCATTACTTTCAGGACCCTTTCAAAGGTAGCCCTGCACTTGGTCCCCCTTCATCCACGATTATGGAGCATCACCAACTCTCTACTGGCTCCGCGATAAAGTCCTGGTTCTGTCCTGGTTCAAGTTTGTACATAAGTGCTGAAGAATGATCTACTGCGTATTTTGGTGCATTTTACTCAAAAGTTAATATTTTCATGTAAGTGGTAAGCTCAAACCTTTATTTTCTAAGATTAATATTGTTTTGTTTTTTAGAGAAAAGTCCATAGACACTTCTATGGAGTTTCTCGCCGGCTCTTCTCTATAATAAACACTTCTTTGAACCGTACAGCTAATGTTTGACCTTTCAAAGGTATTTGAATGGTCTAATTGACATAAAAGTGTTGAATTTGATTTTGAATTAACTTTGTCATTGATATTCTATTTAATTTCAGTCGTTTAATTTTTTTTTATTGGATACAAACCGTAAACATTGTACCCAACAATCAAGACAGCATGGTCCAGACGCTGAGGATCACAGTCTTGAGGAGAAGGTTCGTCAATGCCGCCTGTGTATTTGTCCATGGATGCTGAATTGATAGCTGCAAAATAGGTGGTCATCAGCCAACTTTTAGTGGTGGTAGCTCTCTGCGACTCGGTTGGTGTAGGTTGTTACCGTATTCTCGCGGAGGAGAGACATCTTACCCCAGAGACCCCGACAAAAAGAGGTGAGGCGAAACACCTGTGTGGTAAGTAGATAGGTCACTCACTGTGAGTAGGATTGCCATCTCTAAAAACAGGCTACCAGGACAAGAAGCCTAAAAACCCCGGATTTTGAATCTTAGAACCCGGACATGTCGACAGTTTTTTTAAAGTTACTCAGTAAAATAAAAATAAAATATTTTTCATAGTTAGAACGCCCGGCAGCGACTGAAGACTTGACAACTTTTAAGCCCGGACCACGAATGAAACCCTGCCCGGACGGTCTCCGGACGCCCTCTAAACTAGGACAAATCCGGGGAAACCCGACGTAGAGTCGACACGCCCTGTCGCCTTCCTTGGGTGGCGGAAGTCCATGAGGATTTCGGATGATTTAAAAATACACTTTAAAATTATCATAAAATACCATCACACCTGTATTCCCCGAGGAGTTAGGCTGAGTTATACTGATTTACACTCACACTCCGCAGGTAGGTATGTTTAGGTCTCATGTATTAGGGGGCGATCCTATTGCCATTAAGCGGGCACAAATCCAGACTCTGAGCTGCTACTGAGAGTTCCATAAAAGAACCCAATAAGGCTGCTCGACCTGGGATCCCAGGAGTTCAAGCAGAAGTCGCGCTTAGAACCACTATAATAATGAGACTGACAACTTTAAAAAAAATACCTCTTAATTATTAACTTACCAGCTGACAGCGGCCCATACTTGTAAACAAATTCAGCCATAACATCTTCATTAGGGAGTACCCTTCTAAACCCTATTACCGGGACTGGGCGGGGGAACCACAACGCAGGATAGTATGAGTCGTGGGGTGATCCATGCTTCACAGGTATGGACTTAGGAGGTTCCCACCTGCATTCTCTTTTGTTGTTGTTATACGGGAAATAATCGGAGTTTCGGAGTACACCTCCCAATTTAGTCACTATGTTTCTGAAAGAAAATTAACAGGTCATGGATGTGTGTAGGGAATGTTTAAAATTTTGTGAGATAATGGACATGAGGTGAAATATTATTATATTGTATTTAATTTTGCTTGTACTTCTTATTTCGTGTATTCTGAACGCTGCAACGAACTGGTGTTAAAACTGTAAAGTTGTCTGTGTATGCTTGTTAATAAATAAATGAATGTGTTCAGCATTGGGCGTCAAATGATTCTTTTTTTGGACACATCATAGGTTCTTGCCGGTAGAAATTGCGAAATCAACTGTAATGTATTCAGTACTGAGTATTAAAAACTTAGTTTTTTTTTTTAATATAAAAAAAAGCTTACTAGCAATGTGGGTCACACATTACTAGTATTCTTGTTAACCCCTCGTGCTAAGCTAAATGCTTGTGGTACGAGTGGGTTCACGTCGGTAGTGCAATGGGTGGGGTTTGAACCGGCAACCACATGATCGCAAGTCCGACGCCCTAGCCATTAGGCTACCGCCGCTTCAAATAGTTATCGTAGGGGACGGTAGCGTAAAATAAAGGATTTTGGCCAAATTTACAATTACAATTAACATTACTACCTGCTATAATAACGATTATCAAGCAAACATTTTAATTCACTGATGCATGTAGGTGCCTCATATGGGCAAAACAATATTTGCATTGTTTCTACAATATGACGCTTGACAGGGTAATACTCAGTTGATGATAGTTGATGATGATGTCGCAATTTCTACTGCCATGAACGTAGAATATGTAATAGATGATCATTTTCCGAAAAACAAAAAAATATTTGGATTTGGCCCAAGGAAAGACGTTCCGCTATACCTACTAGCTCAGATTTTTATTAACCATGCTATTTGTTACTTGGTTATTTGACTTGATATGCTTTTCAGCATAGCATTGTCATGCCCTAACACTGCTACCGATTTTAAGCAATACTTACGCAAACGTTTGAATGATGGATCCATCCTTGCAGCCTTTGTTAGCGGCATCACAATCAATTAGAAATTGCTCTGATAATATTTCTTCTTTGTCCAAGTAAATCTTTAGGTGACTCTCGATATTTGCTGAGAAAGATGAAATATTTTTAAATAATTCATTTACTTTTCGATTGCTGGGT
Organism: Subacronicta megacephala; assembly: GCA_958496365.1. Lineage (NCBI taxonomy): Eukaryota > Metazoa > Arthropoda > Insecta > Lepidoptera > Noctuidae > Subacronicta > Subacronicta megacephala. The sequence continues at coordinate 2,095,162 of OY292523.1, read as the reverse complement.
GCTTTCTCCTAGAATAATAGCTACCTATTACAAAGAAAGAAAAAAAACATATGAAAGCAACACAAAGAGGTTCTTATCATACAGGTTTCGGTTATTCAAACTAAAATTCTTTAGAAATTCAAAACCAAATAACACTGCTCCTTTGAATAAAGACTTTGAGTAAAATTCGCTGCCTTCGTTATAAAAAAATATTTGTATGGTTTTACCAATAGTACTAAAAGCCCAACATGCGGCACATCCCAATTGATCTTTTACAGGTGAAACCTTATTCAGGTCCCTCCAATCAAAGTAAGCAGGTGGATCTCCAATATTTATCGATTTTCTCGAAGTAAGTACATTTACTTCAAAACTACCATTCTTCGGTAAAACAAGTCCACAATTATACGCTTTAACCAAAAACAATATTACAGCGATCGTCAACATTTTTAAAATGAAATAGCCGAGGAATGGTTCGTCCTTTAAAAATGTATTTATTTAAATGCGCGACGCTTTGCAGGCATTCATGCTATTCGACATTTTAAAGTGTTTTTATGACTTTTTTTATTCTAGTGTCCCGCGTTATTCACATTGCTGGAATATTACAAGTGCTTGTTTTATAATTTGTTTATCGTTAAAAATCACGATGTCGAAGGCGTCCAATTATTTTTTTGTGTAAACGTTAACACTTCAGCCGTCTAAGATTCATTAGGAGACGTCACATTATTATTCCGTTAATATTCACTGAATATTTTTGCACTTAATCTGATTTTGTTTAAATATCCATTAATTTGTAGGTACCAATTTTCGTTTAATATGAAGGTTGACCCGCATCAAACATGGTCTCATGTGAATAAACAAAAATTATTCTTATATCTAAGTGTGCCAGTGAACAATTTTCAAAACAAAATCCCATATGACTATTTAGGACTCAATTTGACGTACCTACTTACTTAATATATTTAAGTCGAAATGTAAAAAAAATCGTTATCTCGATAAAGTATCATAATGTTACTATTATCTATTTTAAGAGTCGTGTTCCCATATTCACATAATATTTTCATAGGCACTTATAAAATAAATAAACAATTCAGCTATAAAGATACATTTTTTAAATTGATTTGATTTTCTTGAACTATTAAATAATGCATTGACGAACTCGAAATTTAATCGATTAGCTTACTCGAACAATCAAGATCAAAAAGATTTGTTGATCAACAAATAAACCAAGTTTATAAAAAATAGAGAGATAGTGCGGGCCATTCCAAGTGACTTCAAAGCTATCTTTGAGACGTTTCGCACAAGTTTTAATTGATCAATTTAACTTCAACTACTAGCATCTGACCTGAGATTAGGGTTGTGCTTATTTTAAATTGTTAATTTATGAATTTCCATTGTAATTGGATATACCTGAGGATTACGTGTGAAGGATAATGTGATGTCATGATCAGTGACATCTTAATTATAATTAAATTTATAGTTCTATAATAATAAACTAATTGCCTCATTAGTCTAGTGATCCAAAGTGCGACTGCTACGCTAGAGGTCCTGTTTTCTATGAAATTCTTAATATAATAGCAGCTCGGAGTTTCGATTTGTGCCCGGTTAATAACAGTTAGCTCATCCCGGGCATGGGACCTAACCAACCGATTTCGATAATTCTTTTTTTGTTTGGTAGGTTATACTTTAGAGGTAGACGTTTTAAAAAAAATCAACAATAATCTAAAAATTTACTTCGAAACCTCGCTCTCTCATTGAAGCAGTGCATTTAGTTGGCTTACAAGTATTATATATACCTAAACAAAACTTCCCCAAAAAAAAAACTATTAACAAAAAAGTAAAACCACCTTCAAAAATTCTCAATAATTTTATGCCAAAAACAGTTTCGAAAGTCGGTTGCGAAAACAAAAGAACCACTCAAATTGAAGTCAGTCACCGACTTCCGAAGCTGTTTTACGTAACGAAGTAGTCATAGAAGTTTTGATAATGTTACTGGATAACAGAAGTATACAGTAACAATCTAAAAATTATATATTAGTACGGAACCCTAAGTGCTTAACTATTACGGTATCCGTCTGTCTGTCCGACTGCTTTTAAACGAGTTGAAGTAGTGATGTTTGGCCGGTAACGAAACCATAGCGCGATTCAGAGAACCTAACAACGCCATCTAGGGAGCCAGGTGATAAAGTTTTCTTGTGATGCATTATAATATTTTATAGTAAGCTCTCTTGGTTTAAATTTTTTAATAATGATAATGATTAGCTACCAAAAAGTCCTATGCTTGATTTCCACCTGTCTCAATAATAAAATTCCTAGCGAATTTTATGTTTTTTCGCGTAGAAATCTATAATAAAAGCAATATTGTCTATTGGCTAACCGAAAAATGACCCAGGCTGACTCAGTCTTTCAATGTGTTTTTTAATATAAATATAACAAGTAGGTACCTACTTAAAATTATAATTGCTATCATCATAATCATACCAGCAAGGGACGTCCACAGTTTAACGAAGGCCAACTGTATAGATATCTTAAAGGACTGGCTAATTATGTAGCCTGAATCCTATATGCATCCTAACCTGTGGTCAATACTAAAATATAATATTGTCCGAAAATTGCACTTTTTTTTGCAGGGGTCTTTGGTATTATGTTTGATTTCCTTGGGGGTCGGCGGCTGAAAAAGGTTAGGAACCGCTGCTATAACTCTTAGCGTACTTTACCAGGTTAACCGTCCATCTCTTTTGAGGCATAGAACTGCCTGTAAAAATCCTACACATAATAATAAGGTCTCATGACAAACTAAGATTTTCGAAGCAACTTCGGTCATCTATTTAGTTTAAAGAAGCGCCATCTGCTGACATAGTTAAGAACTAAAGAGTTTTAATCTGTATAATATGAATATTGTAAATGCCAAAGTAATTGTCTCTATCTGTTCACGTCTAAACCGCTGAAACAATTTAGATGAATTTTAGTATGAGATAGATTGGGCATTTGGAGAAGGACTTAGGGTAGGGTACTCGTCGACTTAAAAAGTCCTTCGGCATGCGAAACTGCGGGTCATACCATCACGCCTGTATTCCCCGAAGAGTTAGGCACAGCACAGGTGTATCAGTAGCCGTACTTTTGATCATTACCTATATCGATAAGGTTGTTATTTAAATAAAGACCTTAAATGGGTACTAAAAAGACGATATTTTGCTCTGGAATTAAGAAATTAATATTCAGTAACTCTCAGGAAATCTTTAGATTTTTTTAAAATATTAATAAAATCATAATACATTATACTATAACTAATATCACGTCCTGGATTTGCACGGGTATCTTAATAAACTATAATTTATAATATTTCTAGATAATCCCTCTTTTTATTGGAGAAAACCGTATGAAAATCTGTACAGTACTTTTTGGGATTAGTCCGAACAAACTGTGCGAAGAATAATGGATGGGAAAATGCCGTTTTTTATAAATAATAAATATTGATTGAAACCTCTTTAATTGTAGAGTGGATACTGCACTATTTCTTTCAAAATGTTTAATGTATTTCCGTGAAAATATCACCAATATTTCGTTGTTTATTTCTTTTTTTCGTGCCGTCTTGATTCAATGTTAGGCACACATGTAAAGGTAAAAGGTATGACTATATTGAATAATTCTCAAAATTAAAATAAATATCTTATCTGTTCCAACCCTGCTACTTATATTATGCCGAACCGTTCAATCGTCTCCTTAGAGATATATACCTGTTATTGCTAATCTGTGTGCTATGCGACATCAAGTTAGTAGCTATCGACGGGCGGTGGGTTAAGTAATAGCCAATTATTGTCCTACTCCCCTGATACCGTTTTTAGTATATACCATCGATTTTGGGATGCAATGAGTTGTTAGATGGATATACTTACAGTTCAGAAAGGTCAGGTGCGTAGTAGGTACCCACAACCGGCGCAGAAAGAGATACAAACTGTATTTTTGACTTACTGACTATAAGTTCTACAAGCTATGTGCCCTATGCCTGTGTCTATAAAATTCAAAGAAATCATTTCCGCTGCAAAACGGAGGTAAGTAGTTCCAATAATAATCTCAACGCATTAAAAAAAGCTAAATTAACTTTTATTAAAAGAGCGTGCATGTGATTTAAAGCTAAATGAATTAAATGTGGCTAAGTGAATCCGATAAAATGCATGTAAATTAATCTGCAGACGCAGTGTTAATAGGTAAGTCTTGTACAAAGGCCACTGTGTTCACATTCTGTTTTGCCCCGAGCAAGTTCATAATTAATTTTAAAATATTTCACAATGTTACGGAAAATTATTTGTAGGTACTGTATATCGCTGAGTAGGTGGGCCATGATAATTGAAAAAAAGAACAGTTGTCCAAATATAACTCACTCAAGCATTTTGTACTACCTATATTTATAGAACTGATCATGGTCATCATGGTCTGAAGCTAACCAGAATTACACATTTTAAATATAAAAAAACAAAATGGTTTCATAATCGAAAAAGTGAAGTAGTAAGTACCATAAGTAACATACCATCAAGCCCGTATTCCATGAAGGGAGAAAGCAGAGGTGTACTTAATGTACACTCACAGTTCGCCGGTGTGTTGTCCTATGTAATAGGGAACGAGCCTATTGCCATTCACCGGGCACATATCCAAACTCCGAGCTGCTACTGAGAATTTCATAGAAAACTGAATAACACTTTGCTCGACCTGGGAATCGAACCAAATACCTCTAGCGTGTTCCAGTCGCGCTTGGGACCACTAGACAAATGAGGCAGTTAATAAAAATTTGATATGTAAGTAGGTAGCACAACAAGTAACAATTTGGTACCTACGTATACGGCTACATATCGAGCTATACAAATCCCAGCCTTACTGTATTGTATAGAAAGCCTTAATAATGCGAGATTAGATTAAACTGGAAATATATATGCTGATCTGTAGCAGTGTGTACAAACAACACATTTCTCTAAAATTTACAATTATTCTTGCTCACTGTAAACTGTCTACGATAAACTGTGAACATTATTTGTCCTCGCTACCAAAAGGACTAAGACTTATGATGCATCACTTCTCGTCCTAAATCCTGACGCCAGTTTATATCCAGGACAGCTGCACATTTCATACATCATGGTCACCCTAATCCGGTTTTTAATGAACTACAAACGGGTAGTGAAATAAAATAGGTCTGGCTCATTGAGGTATTAAATAAAGTATCTTTCTAGAGCAGCTGCAAAAGTGTACTCTATAAACATTTTCGACTTATTCGTGGAAAGTTGTTGTTCTAAAATGAAAGTAAATATTTCTTAAGATACCTATTATTTAAATAGGTATCTTAAGAAATATTTACTACTTACGTACTTAGTTTGAATAGAATTGAACAATATTTTAAGTACTCCAGTGAAATAAGATCCATAGGTTTTAGCAAAATTTAAGATCAAGTAAAAGTTCTGCGCCTCAGGGCAATGTTTTAAATGAGGAATATTATGGTAATGTTGACTGGCGTGACTCATATTATAAGTTTTATACTTATTTTATTCATAATTATACCTTCGTTATCGCCAGCTGAAGTTAACTTTTGGTACTTAGTTATAGCGTTTACTCCGCGACTCATGGAGCAACAACTCTCTTTGCAGTGTCGTTCCTAGTACCTGTCAAATAATAACTCAATGGTCTAGCGAGCTATTGTCTGAGTTAATGTAGTGTTTACACACCGAATAGTGTTGAAAGCTGTGACAAGAAAACCGGTTTATGAAACAGCTGGAAAATTTATTTAGGACCGAGCGTTGTTAGTATGTTGTTGATGTAGTTTGTAATGTTGTCTGGATTTCATTGTCCGTTGCCTCTCTTGTATAGTTTTCGCATGAAGAGAATTCAATTTGAAATTGAAAAATAATGTACGTTTCGAGATAATCCGAGTTGGGACAGGATAAAGTCTGTCCTGTTGATCGCGAAGGAATGACATCTCACTCCCGTGGCCCGAGGAAAAAGTGATGAGGCGAATCACCCGGTAGTCGGTAGGTCACCCACAATGGGTGGAGTCAGACATGCCCCTTATCCACGCGCTGGAAGTCTATGAAGATGTCCATACGAAAAAAAAGGACAACATCTGTCGGGTCCACTAGTTAAAAATGTATATTTAACTATTGCTTAGTAACCATGATTGTAAAAGCTACATTAAAAGAAATACCTATGATTAAGTAGCCCATATAACAAGTCAAAGTAAAGGCGTAAAAAAACTATTAATGACCACTGAAATACTAAGTAGGCGACAGACTGTAGGCGAGTACAAATTAATATTAAAAACAACGACGTTTTTTTTCTAACAAAACATGAAAAGCATTTGGTTGCGTGGTCACAGCTTAACCGAAATCTGTAATAACAATTTTGCTGCTCAATCAGTATTTTTGTCGCACAATCAGTATTTTTGATGCGTGGTTTATTAAATCTTATTTTTTATTATTACAACTATTTTTTTCGCATGAATGAGTGGTGCAACGTGCCCTACATAAGATTACGATACGATTACGATAAGACACGAAAAGAATCATCCAAATCAGTTGATAAATGTCTGAAAAACCTGAAAGTCAATTAAAAATCCAATAAGACTTTCTAAATCAGCATCATGCCTCAGTGAGGCAGGTATAAATAATATAATAATAATAATATAGTAATATAAATATAACATACCTTTACGCCTGTATTCCCCGTAGGGTTAGGCAGAGGTATACTACACTTCGCCAGTATGTTTAGGTCCCATGCGAGCGAGTGAGCCTATTGTCATTTACCGGGCACAAATCCAGACTCCGGGCTGCTACAGAGAATTTTAAAGAAAAACTCAATAATACTTTGCTCGACCTGGGAATCGAACCCAGGACCTCTAGCGCAGCAGTCGCGTTTGAGACCACTAGACTAACGAGGCAGTCATTTTATAATAAAGACAAAAGAATAAAAATATATATATAAAAAACAAAAACGTATCGATAACCTTCTCTTTTTAAAAGTTAAATAAAGGTAGCGTATCCAACTATCTCAATCTTAGATAGTAAAAGTATTTCAGAATCCTGAAGGTTCACAAAAGCTCACTTTTCGAATACTGAAAGTTAAGTCCAGAGTCGGGAGTTCATTTTAAACAGCGAAAGTTTTTACGTCGATGAAATTCCTGCTATTTCTCAATGAATCGTCTATTTTCCAGATTTATGAACGGTTTAAAGCACAAAGCAGTTTTTTGTTTGTAGCCTTTGAATAAGATATACACACACACATAAACAGATTCGTACATTCAATAACTACTTACATTACATGAGTTTATGCCAACGTATTTCAGTTCAATAACTACTCAATTAAAAATTTAAAAAACCCCGACAGTTGCATTATATCTCGACCAATTTTTATCAAACATAGCTAAAGAACACTCCTGACAAATCACTTTTCAAACAGAACAAAAATAAAAATCGGTTCATCCGTTCGGGAGCTACGATGATACAGATAGACACACGCAGAGACACGTCAAACTTATTACACTTCGTCGTTTTTGCGTCAGGGGTTAAAAATAAGAGGATATAACACGTTCAATTGAACTTGCGACTACCTCAATAGAAAAAAATATTGAGCCTTTTAATTAATGACCCAAATGAGTGTTTGTGGAGATTCTTCAAAAAAATACGTAGTGTTTCCAAATAGTGATTGGGAACATTAACCTTTATGGAAATTCAAAAGTACCTGCAATAGTGGTCTTTTAAATAAATATATTTTGACTTCTCACCGCTACATAGCATTTTAGACATTTGTATACGTAAGCAATAAATAGAAACAAAATTAGTCAGCGCAAAGCAAAAACCGTAGTGAAGTAATTTGAAACGCTGGTCAAGTGCGAATCTCGGATTGTGTATCTTTTTTTCATGTTACCTATATGTTTATTATTTTGAAGCGACCGTAGCCTAAGGGCTATCGGACTTGCGATCATGTGGTTAAAAATATATATGTTTTCCATTTTATGTGATGTTGTCAACAACAGTTGACCTTGACCTTTGAGATTTATTTACATAACATAACATACCTACCATCACGCCTGTATTCCCCGAAGGGTTAGGCAGAGGTGTACTTAAGTACACCTACAGTTATAAATAAATATAAATAATAAATAAATAAATTGTTTATTGATTCAACTTAAAAGTATAACAATTCTAGTATTTGGAATCTTCTTTTAAGCAAAGCATTGCTTGTGTTAGGAGATTCCGCTCTTCCAACAAGTTAAATAACAATTTATTATTATTCTAGACAAAAAATTTACAATGAAAACAGTTCGCCGGTATGTTTAAGTCCCATGTAATAGGGGGCGAGCCTATTGCCATTTACCGGGCACAAATCCAGACTCCGAGCTGCTATTGAGAAATTCATAGAAAAACCCAATAACACTTTGTTCGACCTGGGGATCGAACCCAGGACCTCTAGCATAGCAGTCGCGCTTAGAGCCACTAGACTAATGAGGCAAGATTTATTTACAACATATACAAAGTTATTGATATAAAAATAAATATGAATATAATTTTATATTAATAACGCCTGTTTCGTAGAATGGTAGGCATAAACTACGGAACGGCATTTGCTACAATTTTTGCATATTTGGATGTTATATTAGTATCTAAGTTAGGACATGTTACGATAAGAGATGAGATTATGCCGAGGTATTTTGGGAAGAAAAATACATGCCCAGGCATACCCATCTCTAGTTACGATAGATCCCACGTAATAGGTCCGTATCCTACAATTTAAATGTCAAGACTAACGAAGACGTACATTTTGTGCCTGCGTACTGATCCCAAAAAGCATAATTATGCCTTTTCTTTTCTACGGTTTTTTTATTTTTCACTGGGGAATTGCACTTTGCAACAATTGTAAGTATCGCGGAATTCTTGCAGATAGAATAATTAGCCAACCGGAGGTTATCTCTGATGAAAAAGAAACTTCATTTCGAACGGAAATGGCACAAGTTTCAAGAGGTGCAATAATAATTGCAGTATATTTTCAGCTGGTTTTATAGAAGCTTCCTTTTCAGTATAAATTCGCCTTTTCTACGTGGTAAAAATAGTTTTAAGCTCTTATTCTACGATTATTTTAGATTTTTTGAGCGACCATGGAATATTTTAGGGCCTTTTTAATCTGTATGCGAAATTATAAAGTTAAAGGTATGGGTTGTTTGAATATATTTTTTTTAAGTACCGTACTCAAAGTGATTTTTTTTTGCTTTTTTATTTAAATTCTAACGCCATGCCGTAGTAAATGAACAGACAGAACTGTGTTATTGGGGAGATTTTTGCGCTGCTTTTCCTTCCCAACTAAAATACTAAAGGCGGGAAAAAAGGGCCATTTTGGGGACTGCCTATAATGTAAAAATTACGTTCAAAACGCACTTCTATCTTGAATAAATAATTTTGACTTTGACTTTGATAAATATTTTATTCATGACTAATAGGCTGCCTCGTTGGTCTAGTGCTCCCAATCTTGACTGCTACGCAAGAGGTCTTGGGTCCGATCTCCTGGTCGAGCAAAGTGTTGTTGGGTTTTTCTATGAAATTCTCAGTAACAGCTCGGAGTCTGGATTTGTGCCCGGTGAATGGCAATAGGCTCGCCCGAACTGTGGGTGTACATTAAGTACACCTCTGCCTAACCCTTCGGGGGATACAGGCGTGATGGTATGTTATGTTATGTTTATTGCTAATAGGCACTGTAAAATGATAATACTCTGAACATAGCCTTTAGTTGCAAGTTGTGTTTGTCATTTTTAAATGCTGGACTGACATTACATTTTAATTAAAAAGAAAGTTATTTAAAAAACCTTTTGCTTTAGAGCGGTACAAAATGAATAACAATTTTAAGCGTTACAAACATGACAGGTGACAACATTGTTAATCTAAAAACAAATACTATTTAAAAACCTTGAAAGTACTGAAAAAATTTGATAGTCCATTTTTATTTTAAAAAGCTTAATATAAAATAATTGCTTAATGTACGGGAATGTTGACACTCAGTTTACAGTTAGCCATCGGCTTTGGGTATTGGATTGTAGTTGGTTGTTATCTAAGCTTTCGTATCAGCTGCTGAAGAAACGATTTGGTGAGCTCTTAGCCCCAAACTCCGTGCCATACCTACGTATAGTGTAAAAGCTCTGGGTCCGTATTACCACGTATTAATGCCATCATTTTTACGTTGTGAAAGAGGGACGCCACTATTTAACCTGTAGAGCGGCATCCCTCTCTCACAACCTAAAAATGATGGCATCAATACGTGGTAATACGGCCCCTGATCTAACTCGATGGTAAATAGTCATCGCAGCCCATGGACGTCTGCAATACCAAAGGAGCTGCGGATGCGTTGCCGAGCATTTATGAAAATTATTATTATTATTATTTATGACAATTGGGACCCTGATTTACGAGTTCTCCGAAGCTCTTGATGTGGTACCAATCAACAGACTGATTGCGATAAGTGCAGCTGAACCTTGCACATATATTGAGCGCAGTTATTACCTACAAACGTGTCACCATGCGAATAAAACTACAAAATACACCTAAATAAAATGGATTTTTCTAGATGTATATAGGCCGGTCGTGGCCGGGTTGCCGGTCGGCTGGTCCATTCACTGCTGGTACACTCACGGACAACAAGGCATTAAGCGCAAATCCCTTTATCTCGACGTCCAGTCGCGTCGCTCATGCGTGGCATTGCTCCCCGCGTTGTGGGTGTGAGGTGAGCGGTTGGGTCACCAAATTCGGAGAACGAAGTTAACTCCGATGTGTAACTAAGTCGAGATCCGGTTCCATAGGCCTAAGTTTCTTATTTCAATTGTATTAGAATGATCGGCCAACCGCACTAAATGACATTAGCCCTGAAATCTTCAGGGCTGTCAAAATACAACATTTCTGAAGTCTTTGAATGATGAAATTAACGTTACACAATGGCAAACTTTGGGGTCTTGGTCCCTGGAATCATATTTATTGCTTAGGTATGTTTTTTTTTTAATTTTCTGTTCATTTTTGACCGTAAGTAGATGATGCGTATGGGATTGAAAGAGGGATGAATATATTTTGTAGGTTGGTGGTGTGACATATGTATAGATACTACGGATGGATTCTGTGAGGAGTGACATGAATGTTGCGGTAGGTAGTTCAAAGGAATGAAAATGATTGCCCCAAGTAAATTGATGATGGAAAGTCCTTTAGATTCAATAAGGGCGGGCGTTTTTGGGGGTCGTTTTTAATGTAAAAATGACGTTCAAAAACTACTAAGTACTTAGTAGTCCTGAATAAATGATTTCGACTGTTGACTTTGACTTTGAATAATAATGGATTTAATGTTGACATTCGTTTCTAACTTTGCATTTCGATGCCGATGCCATCTAGGTAAAAAAAAATGAAAAAAAAAACCTGTAAAAGATATATTTACAATTAGAAATAAATGGGTACAATTTATCATTTAATATTTTTTGCAAGGCTACATGATGCAATGCCCGCAGTTTTAATGACCCCAACCATTTTGTCGGTTCGTGTATTAACTTACACAAGCTTACTATATTGTGTGGACAGAATAACGATATTCTATAAAAAAACCTGTGCTATTATGATCTGAAAAACGTTTTTTTGCGTCTATTGTAGTGTGGTCCATAAATGAAATCATTATGTTGGGTATGTATTATCATATTATGTTTGTATACACATACTAGCTTTCTGCCCACGTCTTCGCCCGCGTGGTTTCTCAGCTTTTCTCTACTTTGATATGCATATATACTACTATACATATAAACCTTCCCCTTGAAACACTATCTATGGGTGAAAACTGCATTGAAATTCGTTGCGTAGTTTAGAAGATCTAAGCGTACAAACAACGGACTGTAGTAGTCCTGTTTATCGATAAAAAAAAGTAGCCTCATAAGTCTAGTGGTCCTAAGCGTGACTACTACGCTAGAGGTCTTGGGTTCGATACCCAGGTCGAGCAAAGTGTTATTGGGTTTTTCTACGAAATCCTCAGTAGCATATCGAAGTCTGGATTTGTGCCCGGTTAATGGCAATAGGCTCGTCCCTAATTCCTACCCTTACCTAAACATACCTGCGAAATGTGGGTGTACATTAGTAGGTACATCTCTTCTTAATCCTTCGGGGAATACAGGCGTGATGGTATGTTATGTTTTTTCCACTGGTAGCTTGGATTCTAGCCCTAAGTAACCTCGCTTTCGAGTACTAGATCAATAAGGCAGCTTAAACTATTAATTTTATTTTAATCTAACTTCCTACATCAACGTTACCGACGCCGCGAAATATATAAAATATAAGTATTAAGTATAATGCTACTATATAGTATCACAACAAAGACTGCTTCGAATCATAACCCTTCTTCGGTAGTCGGGTAAAAAGGTTTTTGTGAAAAGCCACAGTCAATGGCACAAAGACCAACTCTTGGTCTTAGTCAAGTTGACCCAAACAACATTATGCCATTAGAAGGGACTGACTACACTATAACTTTGATTAGAGTTAAGAGCGTCTAACTAATGATTGTGGAATTGGCCCACCGTATTTGTTAGGCTGTGGACAGATACATAAATAATAATGCTATAATCTTTTCTATTTGGAATAATGTTCATGTCCAAAGAATTATTATTAATATATTTCAAGATATTTCAGAATTTATACAGTCGGTTCAATATATAAATAACTAGAGATTTGCCTATTTGTTATTGTTATCTTTTAGGATAATAAATAGCCTATGATAATCGGGAATAATGTAGCTTCCTAATGGCGAATTATTAAGATCGGTTCAGGAATTTCAGAGTATATCGATTTCCAACAAACAAATCTTTCTCTTAATAATTTAAAGTAGGTATACTTTTGTGGTGGAATTTCAATAATCTTTAAACTGCGTCATTGATTAACAGTACACCAACACAAGCATGATGGTATGTAATAACTTGAAATAAGTTTTACTACTGTAGGTTTTTGGCCGTCCTCCCACATGAATGCACGTATGAGTAAAATTCACAAGTTTGCCGAAAATATTTATTCTAATGCCTTTTGTTTGAAAATCTTACAATGTTGTATTACGTTGGTAGACGTTATATATGTGACGTGCTGTTACATAAGTTATATCTGTATACGTTTGACAAAAACTAACTATACCTAGTGACTTGAGCAAATATTCGACATTGAGCTATGCTCTTTTATTTCATCAACTTAAACTAAGACGTCGAATATTTAAATTTGATAAGACTTTTAAATAATAATCTGAAAGCCATTTCTAAACGAAGCAATGAACGCCACTAACGTTACCCCTGAATGTCAAGTGTCAGTGTCAAGCATTCGCGCCTTTTTTACACACACACAAGATTGCATCCCAGCTTATAGTGTAGGTATCCTCACGTCAGCGGTCCGACTGGCCCTCAGCAGGGGTGAGTCTGTGGTTGCTGTCTTCCTGGACGTATCGGCTGCCTATGATTCGGTCCTCCTCCCTAACCTCAGGCAAAAGCTGCAAGAGCTGAGAATCCCGGCTAGGATCTGTCGTATCATTGGTAGTATATTTATCGACCGCACCATTTAATTGAGAATCCCTGGAGCTGACTCTGACCAAAGAACGGTTTGGAGAGGATTACCTCAAGGTTCTGTTCTGAGTCCCCTGCTGTATAACATCTACACTGCTAACCTACCCTCATCTCTCAATTTTGACTGTAAAATCCTCTAGTATGCTGACGATATTGCTTTAATGGTTTGTGGTAGTTCCATTCAGGACGCCGCTCTCTCAATGAATCTCTCTCTGTCCCCTCTAAATCAATGGCTATTTGATCACGGTTTGTCTTTAAGTGCGCCGAAGAGTACAGCTGTCATTTTTACCCGCAAACGTTCTGTTCCCCCAATAGATATTAATATTGATGGACAAATTATTCCAGTCAAGGATAAGGCTAGGTTCCTGGGAGTAACTTTGGACTCAAGATTGACGGGGATCGACCACATAAGCAACACGGTCAAAAAATGCGAACGCTCTGTTTCAGTCCTTAAGGCCTTAGCCGGGGTATGGTGGGGAGCTCACCCCTATACCCTTAAACTTGTCTATAATGCGTTAATAAGAAGCGTTTTGGATTACTGCAGCTTCCTTGTTGAGCCATGCAATAAAGAAGCGCTAAAAAAGTTGGACGGCATCCAGGCCAAATGCTTGAGAATTGTCATTGGAGCCATGAAATCCTCCCCCATAAATGCGCTTCAAGTAGAATGTGCAGAGCCGCCTCTAAATCTAAGAAGACAATATTTGGCAGACCGCTTCCTATCTAAAGTTTTCTCCCTTTCATCCCATCCCTTACTCCAAATTTTAGAGTATATCGACCTCTCCTATAATACCTCCCCTTATTGGAACAATAAAACAGTTCCTTTATTGATAAATGGGTACAGAGAACTTAAACAACTCGCTGCGCCAATTTGTCAATATTCCACTCTCCCGGTCTTCTCCACCGCATATGAGACGATTCATTTCGTACCAAAAACCGTCTTGGGATTGGGTATATCAAAGAATACCCAGAACGCGAAAGATGACTTTGAGTTAGCTCTCAAGCGTTACTGGGTAGGATGGAATTTCTTTTACACTGACGCTTCGAAATTTTCTGAAACAGGAAGTACTGGTGTGGCGGTTTACTTCCAAAATACTAGGATCGCTCTACTTTTTCAATGCCCACCAGAAGCATCAGTGTTTACAGGAGAGTGCATTGGTATCCTAGAAGCCATACACTATATTAAATCCCATCAAATAACAAGATCAGTCATTTTTTCAGATTCCCATAGTAGCATTAAGGCCTTGAAACAAAATCAACTTCACAGTAAAATCCATAGTCAAATCATTGTTGATATTAAGAACTTGTTATTTGATTGTTCCCAAAACGGTTTGGATATTGAGATAGCCTGGATCCCCGGTCACTCGGGAATTGTTGGCAATGAGTGCGCTGATTCTTTAGCAAAGTATGCCACATCGAATCCGGTTGATCGAAAGCACTACATGGTTCATAACTACGATTTGCGGGATGGTGCCAAGCCCAAGTTATTTAACTTGTGGACTGAAACATGGAAGACGACCTCTAAAACCAAGGGCAAATACTATGCAGCTATACAACCCGATATCCAACGCAGGACTTGGTTCTTTAAATTCCCTAAACTGTCGAAGAGAACTGTTTCGTCACTCTGTAGACTGAGACTCGGACATTGTTGTAGCCCAGTATTCCTGAATAAGATCCATGTTCGGGATAGTTCCCTGTGCGAGTGTGGTCTTGCGGAAGAAAGAAAATATGGTATAGAGTGCCGACTCTATACCATATTTTCTTTTCTTGCTCCTTATACAGCAAATCTTTCGACCTCTATCGAAAAATTCCCACGTGTAACATCCCTCTCCCAACCAATTTTCATTCCCTTATCTCCCACTTCTCTCCTAAATTAATAAATATTTTGGCTACATTTATAAATGAAAACGATCTTAAATTTTAACTGCTAAGACTAACATCTACCACGAAGTCAAAAGCTCGACGGTGGTCTTTAGCGAGTCGCCGTCTCAACGTGACACTGGCAGAATAGCCGCAATCGGCTCAATTGCCACAAAAAAAAAAAAAAGATTGCATCCATGGCCGTGTTGGCGTTAGTAGGTACCTTCAGTTTTTTTAGTTTTCATTAATAATGTCCTAATTACTAACAAAATAACATAAAATTTCAAATTAATCTCGCCGATCTGGGAACACAATAAAAAAAGAACTTTATGATGAGGTAAAATCTATATAAACTAAATATTTTCATTTTTTTATTTATAATCATCACTTACAACTATTATGTTTACAAGTTTTGTTTGGGAAAACATATTTTTTTGAGACTACGAAATCTTAACGTAATGCAAGGGATTAAAAAAAACACCTTATGCGTACGCCTTTACACCCTAAGTTGTTAATGTCATAAGCTATGAGGCCACTTGTTCCTTAGGCTTATTATTAAACCGGTCCTAAGTTAGCCCTTAATCGCTGCCTCCGTTTGTTAAGTACTCGCAATATGAATAGGGCTGAGCTAAAATTAACGATTATTTTTTAATTTTAGCCACAGTTAAACTATTTTGTAACTGTAGAGAAATGTTTAGGACCTCGTTCTTTATTTAAATTTTAAAATTGGAATCTACATTGTGAATCTGCAGTTGCCTAGGTATATCTGTAGCAAGCGAAATGGACCTCCTTCAATTTTTCAAATTTGAATAATGAACATTGTCATTGTTTGGGTTCACAAAGAACAGTTACTACGTAACGATTGATTTGTCAAAGTCGTGGTTTTGCGTATAAATAGCATTAATTGTGACATTGGTACGATCAGTTTAAATTCGACTTTCAAAAAAGAGGTCAAATATTTGAGAGCAATGCTCGCAAGCTACTTACATTACACAAATTTAAATTAAATGATTTTGGATTCAAATTGAAAAGATTATTCTAAATAGAACTTAGTCAACATAATATTAAAGTTCATTTTGGTGTGAGATGTGATTATATGCTGCTCTGTTTACATTCGTTTTCTTCAGAGTTTTCTTGATTTATACTATTGAAATGGAAATTCAACATTCGAAATCGATGATCGATAGATATTTGCAGTCTTCATGACTATGAAAAGTAAGTATTTACGAGTAGGTTGAATAAAGTCACAATGTTATATAGCTTGTTTAAAAAGAAAATACTGAGGGCCTGTTTTACCACCTCCAGGTAAGCACTATCAACCAGATAAATTCAAAATTGGATTTGTATGTATTGAACTATCAGATAATTTATCGGGAACGTATCAGAAAGCGGTGAAACAGGCCCTTAAATTCGTATTCTACTCGTAACATTTCCCAGTTAAGTGTAATGGTCCGATTCTATATATTTTTTTAAAACTATAAATGGAGATCTCGGGGTCCCCCTCCACATTGAGTTATGGATAGCCGTGTGTTTTTTGTCGGTAGGATCCCGACAAAGCCCTCCACCTTTCCTTTCAAGAGGCGGAGGACACGAGGATTTTCACACGGATATATAAATTAGGGAGGTCCCTAGAAAAACAACCTCAATATAAATTGACGTCTCTATTCTCTATTGCATGCAAATACATATAGAGCGAGGTAATTATAATAAAAGATCAGATAGATTAAAATAATCAAACGTTATCAGAGTGTATTTGATTTAGTCTATATTTAAAAACTACGGCAATTTTAGTTCCTCGAGTAGCCGTTACGAATTCTCGACGCTCAATAAACTTCGGGTGGCAAATGTCACGAACCTTATGGTCATGCCAACTAAAAATGGCATTTACTGGCATATTCTGCTACCCCAGGTGGCAGAAGATTCATGAGGATTGAGGATTTTCTGCACAAAGAAACTATAGCTAAATAAAAAAAATATATCAATAAGATAGAAATATATTTCATGAAGTAATAACCCTGACACAATCATTGTTATATCTCATTTGTTCGGGCAAACAAGAAAAATGCTCTAGTAGTCAAAGTAAATAGGGGTGAGACGGATTGAGAACAATAGTTCCACTTAATGGGCAGTCGGCATGTTCCCGTTTGCCTCAAATAACGAAGCGAAGCTCGGCGCCCCGCAGCAGAATTACATAAATATCGCTATCACAAGTAAGTACTAAATATTTATGAAGTTTTTACCAGACAACTTTTGGGTTATGCAGACAAGGGAGAAGTTAGTGGTGAAGCCTATATTGCACAAATGCTTTAAATATATATAAACTTACTTAAATAAGTACTACCTATATAAATAATATTACATATTTAGGGTGGACAGGGACATCAACGCACTTACTATGAATTCAGTATAGGAATCTGGAACTGTTATAAGTTTTTTATCGGTTATTTAAAAAACATTGCTGTTCCATACATTTTGACCGTATAGGTAGGTATTGCATTTTTGTAGGAAAAAGCAGATTTATTTATTTATAACCGGAAAAAAATGTTGAAGCAATGGTGTCCAGAATCATGATTGTACTAAATTCATGGTAACTAAATTGTGCGTCCATTTCTCTTGCACCCTTATGCTAGATGTATTTCTATTTCGGTTGCAATTTTGGTGACAATTGAGGTAGGTATAACTGGTACTAAAAAAATAAAATAAAAAATTGTCGCTATACTATTTGCTCATATATGTTTTGGAGCAACTGGGAATAAGCCGGGTGGAGCAAATAATACGCGACGTAAATCATAGAGCTAGGTTGAATCTGTCATATCCGAGCCGTCCGCTAGGCCGAGCAATTAATTTGCTCCTGATAGACCTGCTACGTCATAATGTCGGACACATTAGTTATTTGTCGGATTCTTGGGACCACTGTGGAGTTGAACATATGGAAGCTTTAACGGCCCGATTGGCGAAATGAGCGATCGGCTTCTGTGCCATTGGTTGGTAGCGAGTTGGATTCCTCCACGGAACTAATATTTGTATGGAGTACGAGTAACTTATTCTGGGTGTGGGCATTTGTGTATGTGAGAATTTGGGATAAGCGGTTAACGTATCCTATGGAATTCGGATTCAATGTTTCAATTACATACATACATATTGTCACGCCTGTCTCCAATGGGGGTAGGCAGAGACTGTACAATTCCACTTGCTACTGGCACACTACTTTCACTTCATCTACATTATGTATGACCGTCGGTTTAGGGTGCTCGGAGCCTGGCCTTTTATAATTACCTTAGTATAATATTTATTTCTGCAAATTCTATTACGTGTTTAATAAGTTTCAATTAATCTCGTTTTGAAAGGTGAACGCTCCGGTTGTTGGCTCCAAATTCCTTCATAATTGTTTACCAGTAAAGGTCAAAGGTTAGCAACAAAGCTGAAGGTCTCTTTCACATCGTACCTACTTTTGAAATTTTGTATGAAAATTATTTCAGTAAATTTAATTAAGTACGTCCTGAATATAATAATTGCTAGGGTTGTTAAATTAGACTAAACAAGAAATACAAATTACTGATTGAAAAATAATCAAGGCACATTGTAACTTAACTTATGGTTACGGGACGATAAATAATTACATATATACAGCATGCCATTTTTTAGATTTATTAATGAGTAACTGCCTCGTTGGTCTAGTGGTTGTAAGCGTAATTGATACTGGTTTCGATTCTTAGGCGGAGCAAAGTATTCCTGAGCTTTTCTATGAAATACTCAAGCTTGGATTTGTGCTCGGTTGACAAACCGAAAAATACCGGCGAATTGTCGTTGTACATTAATACAGCTCTAGCTTCCCCTTCAGGGAATACAGGCGTGACGGTATGTTATGTAATGAATAGATTCAGAATGGTTTTGATTGATTTTGGATGTAATAACTTTAGTTTTAGCAATTTCTGATAAGCTCTGTAGTTACTATTGTTCTAGGACCTTTTCTGATTATTGAAACTAAACTTTATTTATTTAGGTAACATGGTAACAATGGACCTTCCATTGTTATTGATAGACTAGATGTGCCATCGACTTCGTCCACGCAGAATTTAAATAAATAAAATTTATAAAATAAAAGAAGCCTTAGTTAAAGTAGGAACTTTAACTAAGGCTCCTTCGACTAAGCCTAAGGCTCCAGACAGCCGATGTATTAAGGATAATACATCGGCTGTTTCAGAGATTAGCCGGAACAAACAGACAGACAAAAATTGAAAAAAAAAATCGGTATATGTACCTACCGTGTATATATCCATATGTATTTAGTAAAAAGCGGTTATTCTAATATAACGAACAGATACTCCAATTTTATTTATTTGTAGGTATGCATGTCTTATTTCTTTCTTTCCACGTCTCCCTTTTTTTGGTTCTGGAAAATTTTGATTTCATTAGGTTGTTTTCTTAAGGTTTGAATCGCCCGATATAACTATCGAAATCCAATTTTTGTTGGTTCTTCGCAAATTATATTTCTTTAAAATATTCACGGTAGTTACACATGGCTACGGGTCAACCAATACAAATCCAGTTTAAGCTGTTGTCGCATTGTATAGACTTTCTTTGCAATAAGAGGTCAGTGTAAACAGGATTTTGTATAAGTATTTCGACTTGTAGCCGTGCTTACAAACATGAAAATAGTAATTTGATACAATATTCACAACTGTGTACTAAGTACCTAAATCCTTTGCTTATAATATGTATATCTTATAATATCTAAGCACATACATACCATCACTACATCATTTTTTGTAGTGTATGTTATTTGAATGCTTATTTAATTTTTATTTAATGTAATTGGACCTGTACCGTTTTAATTAACTATAAATTAAATAAATAAATAAAATAAATCACGCCTGTATTCCCCAAAGGGTTAGGCAGAGGCGTACTAATGTACACCTACAGTTCGCCGGTATGTTTAGGTCCCATGAAATAGGGGGTGAGCCTATTGCATTAACCGGGCACAAATCCAGACTCCGAGCTGCTACTGAGAATTTCATAGAAAAACCCAATAACACTTCTGCTCGACCTGAAGATCGAACACTGGACCTGTATCATAGCAGTCGCGCTTAGGACCACTAGACTAATGAGGCAGTCATTATATCTAAGTTTGCTTGCCTTTATATTTGCCAAAAACTGTCAAGTGACAAATTGGACAGAGAAAAACAAAATTTTCAGTTGAATAGACCCTGAGATCGCATTGTTCTATTTTTAATAAGTTAATTAACATTTCGAAGCCCACGCAGTATCAGATATTTTTAATAAATCGTAATTGCTGAAACGAAATTAGTCCCATCGCCTTGTCTAACGATATTTGAGAAACAATTTCTGCCGACGGAAATGAAAATTTCCGAGAGAATCGTGGCCGGATTAACGATGGCTTTGTTCCCAACTACGGTTGTGCGCCGGTATTTGCAAGTTCTTATTAATGGACTTAAAACTTGAGGTGGACGCGGTTCATGCTTCGTGGGACACAGCAAGGGGTTGCTGCTGCAGGAGACTGATTTATGATAAACTTTACCTTAAGTTTCAGCTTTGGTATCTCAGAAGATAAGGCTATATTTATACTTGGTCGTAGTATTCCTTTTCATATTATAACATAACATAACATCACGCCTGTATTCCCCGAAGGATTAGGCAGAGGTGTACTTAATGTACACCCACAGTTCGCCGGTATGTTTAGGTCCCATGTAATAGGGGGCGACCCTATTGCCATTCACCGGGCACAAATCCAGACTCCGAGCTACTGAGAATTTAATAGAAAAACCCAGTGACACTTTGCTCGACTTGGGGATTGAACCCAAGACCTAACGTAGCCGTCGCGATTGGGACCACTAGACTAACGAGGCAGTCTTTTGATATAACACTGACGTGGCAAACGAGTATATGGCCCGACTGATGGTAAGCAGCCTAGCCTATGGACGCTTGCAACACCAGGTAGCGCTTGTGTGTTGCCGACCCAGTAAAGGAAAAGGGAGGGGAGGAGAAGGAAGGGGACTGAGGGAGGAGTTGGGCCTACGGCGCTCCACACTTACCGTACGAAGCGCAACACTATGCATACTGCTACTTTACGTCGATATTCTGTAGAAGGGTAGTACTTCTGCGAGACATGCCTGCGAGACACTTCTCGCAGGCATGTCTGCGGAAGTACTGTAGTGATAGTACGCCATGTAGGCGTCACGCATACGCCACGCAGACTCCGCGTATACGCTACGTAGATGCTACGTAGACTTACGCAAGGCAACAAATATATAAGATATAATAAGAAAAATTAAGATAAGACTTATTTTGTAAAAACATAAGTAAGTATACACACACAGGCATAGGATGTTAATAATTAAAATTTAGACACAGTCATGTTTAACAAACACGGCGTACAAAATATTTTCAAAGTTAAAAAAATACGCGAATAAGTATGGGCATACTTACTTACGATCGTCCAATAAAAAAATAATTATAAAAAATCTAGAATCTCAACTTACCTATTTCTAGAAAAACAAATCGAGTTATTTATTTTAGTCACTTAGATAACAATATTTGACCCCGCGAGAGAAAAATCCTATAAAGATTTATCGGTAAACAACATTGGTATATAAGTATTTATTTGGCCTTGTTTGTAAGAATTGTTTACAAAAGGAAACAAAATAGCTTGGTCAAGGTTTACCTCCACTTTTATTAAAAAGAAAATTATGTTGGCTATTATCTTAGACATGCTAGAAGAATCAAAAGTTGCACTAAATCGTACAGTCTAAAAATTCGCGCTGAAAGCACGTTACTAATATGGGATATGTATTTAGTTGTGAACATATTATCACGCCCGTATTCCTCGAAGGGTTAAGTAGAGGTGTTCTAATGTACACTCACAGGTTACCGATATGTAGGGGGCGAGCTTATTGCCATACGGGCACAAATCCAGACTCCGAGCTGCTACTGGGTTTTTTTTTTTATAACAACAAAAGCTTACTAGCAATGTGGATCACACATTACTAGTATTCTTGTTAACCCCTCGTGCTAAGCTAAATGCTTGTGTTACGAGTGGGTTCACGTTGGTAGTGCAATAGGTGGGGTTCGAACCGGCAACCACATGATCGCAAGTCCGACGCCCTAGCCATTAGGCTACCGCCGCTTCTATTTCATTGAAAAACCCAATAACACTCAGCTCACCCAGGACCTCTAGCGTAGCAGTCACGCTTAGGACCACTAGACTAATAAGGCAGTCAAATAATCATCATCATCATCATCAACCCATTACATTGTCCCACTGCTGGGCACGGGTCTCCTCTCAGTACGAGAGGGATTAGGCTTATAGTCCACCACGCTAGCCTACTGCGGGTTGGCAGACTTCACATGCCATCAAGAAGATCTCTCAGGGATGCAGGTTTCCTCATGATGTTTTCCTTCACCGTTTAAGCGCGTGATAATTTATTATTAATACGCACATGACTTCGAAAAGTCAGAGGTGCGTGCCTTGGATTCGAACTCGAGACCTTTGACTTGGCAGTCCAATGGTCATATCACTAGGCTATCACTGCACTAATTGCAGTCAAATAAAGTTATGAATTATATCTCATTGGTACGTGGGACCTAAACGTACCGGCGAACTGTGGGTGTACATTAGTACACCTCTGCCTAACCCTTCGGGAAATACAGGCGTGATGGTATGTTATGTAATAACTTTATTTCTATTAATCCCACAACTCATCGGACCAGTAAACGTTGTATTTAATAAACAGAACGAAGCCCAAAATAATTACTAGCCGTCGGAAAAATATTTCGGCCACATTGTGATAACTTAACGAGAATTATCTGTAACACAATGTGTCTTAATAACGATGATTCTGGAGTTAGGAATAAGGGATGAGGGGGAGAATGGAGCTCACTTGAGATGACAATGTACAAGTAGGCTACATATTTATATCATGACTTTTTGTCTATTTAGATACAACATACCATCACGCCTGTATTCCCCGAAGGGTTAGGCAGAGGTGTACTAATGTAAGTACACCCACATTTCGCCGGTATGTTTAGGTCCCATGTAATAGGGGGCGAGCTTATTGCCATCAACCGGGCACAAATCCAGACTCCGAGTTGCTACTGGGAATTTCATAGAAAAACCCAATAACACATTGCTCGACCTGGGGATCGAACCCAAGACCTCTAGCGTAACCACCTCTAGCGTAGCGACCACTAGACCAACGAGGCAGTCATTTTTGTTTTTGTTATAATCCTCATTAGTCTAGTGTTCCTAAGTGCGACTGCTACGCTACAGGTCCTGGGTTCGATTGGGAATCATCATCATCATCAACCCATTACATTGGCCCACTGCTGGGCACGGGTCTCCTCTCAGTACGAGAGGGATTAGGCTATAGTCCGCCACGCTAGCCTACTGCGGGTTGGCAGACTTCACACGCCGTCCAGAAAATCTCTCAGGCGTGCAGGTTTCCTCACGATGTTTTCCTTCACCGTTTAAGCGCGTGATAATTAATTATTAAGAGGAGTGTCCCTCGCGAACGCAACAATGTTGCACAGTTGTCGCTGTCTCTATCCCACGCGATGCGAACGCGTGCCCGAGAGGAGAAACAACAATACATTTGCAACATTTTCACGCGTATTTCTTATGTTCCGAATTTTGGAGATTACTCCCATAATATTGTTAATACGTAAAAAAAAATCTTGTAAAAATATATTCACTATATTATCTGGGTTTCTTTCGAATCAGAATGTTTCTGTATTGATACATTGTCGAGAAATACTAGCATAAAGTTGGGCCGTTTTTCAACGAAAATTGCCAATCTTTGAGCTCGTGTAACTTTTTAACCGTATATTGAAATGAAATTGTATACTACAGGAACAGGTATTTTAATGATAAGATTGTTACTGCAAAATTTCAATGACTTTCATTGTTTAAAATCCAAGCAAGGGCCAAACTACGTTTGTATGGAGCGCGAAGCGGATACTATCCTCTTAATACGCACATAACTTCGAAAAGTCAGAGGTGCGTGCCTTGGATTCGAACTCGAGACCTTTGACTTGGCAGTCCAATGGTCATATCACTCGGCTATCACTGCACTCGATTGGGAATCGATCATTAATATTTATAAAGTAAACATACCATCACGCCTGTATTCCCAGAAGGGTTAGCCTTTTCAATCTAACCAGATATTACTTAATATCGGTATTTTACATTAATTTGACGGCTATCAGACCACCACAGAATTTGTGAGGTAAGCCGATAACAAAAAGATTTTGTATTTATCTTGGTTTACCAGCGATAATTTACTGTAACATTTACAGAAGTAATTCTTAAATGCCAACTGCACAATCTTTATAGGCAAACACCACTTGCATTTGCACGTTTTTTTTTACTTTCACTTTGTATTGCTGGAGTTCTAGCTTAAAATGAGGGCATGTTTCACGTTGATACGCAGTGTAGAAGACGAGTTATAGTATGCAAATAATTGTTTTTAGCTACCTGATAGTAAGTAGTCATCACCGCCCATGGGCATTTCCAACACCAAAGGAGTTGCAGATGCGTTATCGACCATATGGAGGGGATAGAGAAGAGGAGAAGGAAGGTGACTGAGGGAGGAATTGGGCCTCTGGCGCTCCACACATACCGTACGAAACACAACAGTATGCATACTGCTACTTTGTGACATGGTCTGGTACTGGCCTAATGGGGGGAGTGTGACATGGTCCGCGCTCACCGCTCCGTCCCCACACCTCAAGCCTCACCCCGCGCGTCACTATAAATAGCTCTGCAGACGACGCGCGGCCTTCTTCTCCTTCCCGCTGCAGCTACCAAGTTAAGTGCCGCCCTCTACCGGTCAGACCTTGCCTCGAAGCCTTCGCCGAACCCTCCCTGAGCTTAACTCACCCTACTCGTTATATCTTTGTACTTAGTTTCTGTTAACATCAACCCTAGTTTTCACAAAGAACTGAATTTTCTAATTAAAGAAAATTTCTAGTGAAAGAAAAATTCGATCTCAGGCAGGGTTTGAACCTGCGTCCCTCTGGTTAAGTACACCAGAAGCTTTGCCAACTAAGCTACCGAGACCACTGCCTGTGATGTCGAATTTCTCTTCCACATTCTACGTCTTGAGGCGACGTCAGCACCATCTATTGGAGACATTACTATGTCTTTCAACCAACACGACTGCCTTTACAGGTAGTTCAATGTTGAACGATGTTGCCTTACCGTATTATGCTTATTTTTTTATTATTTTTTAGCATTAAATATTGCGAAATTTTCACAAAGAACTGAATTTTCTAATTAAAGAAAATTTCTAGTGAAAGAAAAATTCGATCTCAGGCAGGGTTTGAACCTGCGTCCCTCTGGTTAAGTACACCCTGCCTGAGATCGAATTTTTCTTTCACTAGAAATTTTCTTTAATTAGAAAATTCAGTTCTTTGTGAAAATTTCGCAATATTTAATGCTAAAAAATAATAAAAAAATAAGCATCAACCCTAGTGTCAATAAATGTGTATATTTTGTGTCCTGAGTGTAATTTATCTCCACTACTTAGTTCCCGGTCGGCCACGTTTCTAAAACGTGTCCACCACGTTTCAACTTGACCCCCGGTTGTGCCGACCCTTCATGCTGGTTTATAGACATGCCAGCGACGTACTTATGCCAACTAAATAAGATGACGTTATAACATATCTTCCTTACTTGCAAGATCGGAGCTAATGATGAATAGCCCACAGCCTCGACATTTTGACCAGAGATACTTGTCACTCGGAGTATTAATTATCTTCCTATGAAAAAAATTGTCGACTTGACATTATTATGCATTTTGTCCCCTCGTCATTAGTCATTGGAATGACACG
Source organism: Subacronicta megacephala (assembly GCA_958496365.1). NCBI lineage: Eukaryota > Metazoa > Arthropoda > Insecta > Lepidoptera > Noctuidae > Subacronicta > Subacronicta megacephala. The sequence goes on along the minus strand of OY292523.1, from coordinate 2,068,896 downwards.
GCCGGGGATTTGGCGCGACTTTCTTTATTATCTGTTCTAATTATGGTTTTATACAAAATACTGACTTCCGGATAAGGAAAAGGTTCTCATTTATTTGTATACTTGGTGACTGGTACTAAGATGGACTTATTTATTCTAGGGTATAATTATTACAAACTTTTGTTGTTCCATAGGTTCCTAGTGTGATTACCAACAATTTTTCTGGACGAAATATTAATATTTTAATAGATATTATTAATACTTTTCATCATAATTTATTTACAGACAAGAAAGCCATAATCGAAATACTTATTAAATTTGACTAGAGTGACCTGATCATGATCGGTTTTTTTTTTGTTTGAAGTGGTTTGTTTTTATGTTTGCAGATAATAATAAATAGAGGGCGAGCCTATTTCCATTAACCGGGCACAAATCCAAACTCCGAGCTGCTACTGAACTGAGAATCTAATAGAAAAAACCAAAACACACACTTGGCCTCCGACCGGAATAAAACCACGGACCTCTAGCGTAGCAGTCGCACTTGGGACCACTAGATTAATGAGGAAGTTCCAAATAATGAAACTCATTTTTTTTTGGAATAAAGTTCCATACATTTTAAAATCTAAAGACCGTCGGTGATTTATAAATTGATCACACGGAGATCACTAAAGTATTTTCTTTATTTCTTTCTTTCAACTTGGGACACTTTTCTGTTACACCCATGTGGTAACAATTAGGGAGATATAGATTGATCTACCGGAGATCTTTGCCCAACCGTGGGTCAGTACAGTTTAAAAAAAAACAGTACATCACCGCAAAAAATAGCAACAGCGATTTCTAGTGCTAAAAAATGATAATTGAAACAGTAAAAAGCTCTTTCTCCGAGTATCGTCCAATATCCATACTTCCTTTTCTTTCTAAAGTTCTAGAACGTCTCGTTTACAATCAGCTCAGTACTTTCCTTTCCAAAAATAGTCTCCTTAATGCATTCCAATCTGGTTTTCGTGCTGGTCATAGCACTACTTCAGCTCTCATCAATATTACGGACGACATTAGGGCAGGTATGGAGAGCGGAAAATTAACTGTTTTATGCTTGCTGGATTTCAGCAATGCATTTAACACCGTTGAGTTCGACATCCTACTTGCCATACTTGGCTCGCTTAACATATCTCCAACGGCTATTGACTGGTTTCGCAGTTACCTGTCTGGTCGCCGTCAACGTATACACATAGAAGGTACTTTCTCTTCTTGGTGTAATACAGACGTTGGGGTGCCGCAGGGTGGCGTTCTATCTCCTCTCCTTTTCGCAATTTTTATTAATTCAATCTCCAATAAACTTAATTCGTCCTACCACCTTTACGCAGATGATTTGCAAATTTATAAGCAGGCGTCCCCAACTGAGCTGCCACATGCGATTGATACTATAAATAAAGATTTGGGTTCTATAAGCGATTGGAGCAAAGCATATGGACTTAAAATTAATCCAATGAAAACCCAGGTCATTGTTGTTGGTAGCCCTAGATTGTCTGCTAGGATTGACTGGCCTGTGATTCCACAAGTTATCTTTGATGGCACTGTGATACAACTAAGTGAGATAGTTAAGAACTTGGGAATTTTAATAGACAAACACCTTTCTTGGGGTCCTCATCTGCAAGAGGTCAGTCGAAAATTGTTTGCATCAGCGGGGTCGCTGAGGAGATTGCGCAACTTCCTGCCTACTGCCACCAAAATAACGCTAGCACAGTCTCTTTTACTTTCCATCCTTGATTATGCCGATGTCAGTTATCTCGATCTCACTGAGGCACAACTAAATAAACTTGAGCGACTCCAAAATGTCTGTATAAGATTTATATTTGGCTTGCGCAAGTATGATCATGTTTCCGAATTTCGAGCAAAACTCAAGTGGCTTCCAATACGCCTTCGCCGGAATTCCCATATATTGTCCCTTCTCTACAGTGTTCTGTTTAATCCCCTTACTCCATCTTATCTTAAAGAACGTTTTCAGTTCCTCCATGACACACATACGAGATACCTAAGATCATCGGAAAACTTGAGACTTGAGATGCCACTGCACTCCACAATTTTTTTGGACAATTCTTTTTCTGTTAAAGCTGTACGGCTTTGGAATGCTTTGCCCGTGTCAGTGAGACGTGCGCAATCACTGTCAATATTCAGAAGATTGGTGAAGGAGCATTATCTCTCGCTATAACTGCTATATTATCATTGATCGTAATATATTCTTGTTATAAATTGTATACTTATCTACTATGCCATATTGATTGAAATAATTATGTCTTTTTATAGATTTAATAAACGATATATTTATTGATATATATTTATATTATATATTATATACATATATATATATTATAATCAATTATATATGTAACGTATATTCTGTGTTTATATTACTCCAATTTAAGTATGATTTAATCTGTGTTTAGATTATTTTATGTACGCCAGACTACCTAGTTATCGCCTTACCTTTCTCTTGAGTCCATCCAAAGGTTGTCTGTAAAAGATCGCTTTTAGCGATAAGACCGCCCATTGTACCATTTTATCATTTATAACATGTACTTGACAATAGTTTCTGGTGTGCAATAAAGAATATTCTATCTATTCTATCTATCTAAAAAGCCTCCTTTTATATCTGAACAGAATATAATTAACAGTTTGTCAAAGCAGAGTGATCGATGGCTAAAAAATCTCACCGCAAACATTGACACTAGCAATTTCGATTTAGTCTGCCATGGTTGAACAAGATGATCAAAGCAGAATTTTTCATCCATTATAAAATCCATTATAAAAATCCATTAAAAAAACTTAATTTATAAAAAAAATAATTTAAGTAGTCTCTGTAGCTTAGTGGCCAGAAAGTCAGAAAGACAAATGCAGATTCGACTCCTGATAGCGATCGTTTTTTTTTCACTAGAATATATACCTTGAACTTTCTGGATATTTCGCATTATATATTGCTACAATTTAAAAAGTAACAAAAAACCTGATTCTAAACATTTAAGATAAAAAAGAGAGTAAAAAACATAGTATATAAATGTCAGCGAACTCAAACAGAGTAATTTTTAGTATGCTTGTCTCTTTGCTAGGGGTTGCCGCAAAAACAACTGAACAGATTTTAATTTTGTTAGAAAGCATATTTTATTTTATGTTTACGTTTATTTACTGTTTTGTTTTTTGCTCAAAAATGTTAAGATAATGTAAGCATTGGCACTTGACAGATGACAAAACTTCTATTAGTATGGTCACGTGGGCAGGTGCCATTGTAATTTTTTATTCTTATTTTTAAGTTTTTTATTTCTGAAACATTGGCCTATAGTCCAAGTGTCGTGTGTCGTTATTTTGTGCGAAAATAATAACTTTTTCTTTCTTTCTCCGATTTAAAAACTGCCGTACATCTTATCTCAATTTATTGAACACATCCTGAGAAAGAGATTGACCCTCTGTTATATGCAGATCCATAGAAAGAAGAGATCATCTCTGTTGGATTCTGATAATTCTTTCTATTCGTTTATGTGAGCGAAGTCGCGAATTAAAACTAGTATAATATACAGCTCAATTTATGTTTTATAGTACATACATTTATCTGGACTTTTATTGCAATAGATACGATAGCAATATCAATAATGTGCACGAATATGATAGATATTTTTTTATTAAATTACTGTTATATGTATTTCTAATAATTTGATTGCAAAACTTTTGTATTCAAAGCATCAGAAAATAAATGTAATAATATTATTTGACTGGCTAAATATTTTGCAAAATTTTATGAAATACCGTCTAGTTCATCTGTTAAATATTGTGGTTCTAGAAGTTTTCTTGTTTATAAGGCATATCTTCTAATATATGAGAAAATATTAAACCAAACCAAGTGTTTATATAGCAGAGTTTATCTTATTAATATTATTATAAAGTTCAGTTCATTATGTTTTATTAGGATAAAACCTAAACCTCCTTCTATAAAATTTGTAGCCGAGTCGACCTTGAAGATTTTACGAAATAGTTACAGTAATCACATTTTTCCATTCAGAGAAATCATTATTTTGATTAAAAACTGGTTAGGTCCCAGCTTATGTAAAACATTTTACAGAACTTATTGCTCTCAGTTCATCATTATTATCATCAACTGATTACAATGGCCCACTGCTTGGCACGGATCTCCTTTCAGAATCAGAGGGATTAGGCTATAGTCTGCCACACAAACACACTACCTACACGGCACATCCCAGCTAGAACTATTTTTCGCCGCCCTATACTGTAAATTTCAATCGAAATCTTTAGACCCGTTTTCGAGAATGCGTTTGCAAATAAATATATAGGATATATATACCTACATACAAGCTATTTCCCAACCGTTCCCGAGCATAACGCACGCATTTTCCTACTGAAATCTTTTGATGTAAAAGCGGACGAATAGCCCAACATTCTAGGTAGTTTTATTGACGATTGATCGAAGTAGGTACTTCAATAAAAATGTGCAGGTAGTTACGCTTACAATCTAGCCTAGGGCAGAGTTAGTCAGTTTTCCTATGACTACAAAGCAAGCTCAAAGGTTCTGTTATAGGCACATGCGAATTTTCATCAATATTTTTGAGAGCTTAAACTAGGAATTCGGGATTCCATTGACTATGGGAAAGCTGATACTTATATTTTTAAGAGTTGCTTACTATTTTTTAGCAGAGCGTTTTGTGGGAAATAAGTTTGCTTATGATTTTAGCAGTTTACATTAATGTACTGGAGTGATGACTTTGGAGGGCAGCTGGCAGTGACTGGATGAGGAAAGCCGAAGATTCGATCACTAGGAGCGGCCTGTGTCGAGCAGTGGACGAATATAGGCTGATGATGATGTAAGTAAAATTATGTTTATTATTGGAATAACCAGACTTTTTTGTATTATTTGTTAATCATTTCGTGCTAGTTTAAATAAACTCTTTCTGGTCGACGGGCATTTGATTTTTATAGAATTTAAAACAAGAAAAAATAAAAGAGCTGTATTTTTTTTCAATATTCTTTGAGTAAGCATCAAATTCTAGAATTTTGAAACAACAAAAAATAAAAGAGCCGTATTTTTTTAATATTCTTTGAGTAAGCATCAAATTCTTGGCGAGAGCTCGACTAGAAACTTAACTATTTCTTTTTCTTTTGAAAATAAAAACTATTCTTAGTTTCTGCCTCGTTAGTCCAGCGGTCCTAAGTGCGACTGCTTACCTTCGAGGTCCTTGGTTCGATTACTAGGCCGAGCAAAGTGTTATTGGGTTCTTCTATGAAATTCTCAATGGCAGTTTGAAATCTGGATTTGTACTGGTAAATAGCAATAGGTTGGCCCCGGGCCATATACTGGCGAATAATGTGGGTATACATTTATACACCTCTGCTGAACCCTTTGGGGAATGCAGGCGTGATCTTATGTTTTTTTTGTTTATTTCTTAGGGTCTCTATTTTTTCCACAATTCGATATTATCTATCTAACTTTTAACAACATTGAAATCCGCAACCAACAAAACTTAACAACCCGACGACAAAATTTCAAATCTCGTAACACCAAGTGCCAATAAAGTGTTAAATGGTGGTCATCAATTTTGTAAGTAGCCTATTATGAGTCGGCGACCGATGCCAAAACCGCTGGCGATTTGTGGCCATACATGGTCACATTTATGGCAAATGCCAAACATTGGGCTAGGCAAACTAGCTTTGAGCTAGAGTGCTTTGAAATTTATTTAGCGCTTAATGTTTCATGTTGGAATAAATTGTTTTTCGAGACATGTTGGGTTCGTAGTTAATGACATTTTATCTTTAGCGACAGTTTGAATAGTATTTATAATTATAAATATTTTATGCACCGTTGGTACAAAGGCGGTCCTAATGCCATTACCTAGGCATTTTCTGCCAGACAACATTAGGGTGATGTAGAGAAATATAATATTACAGTAGATGTGTTTATGTTTTTTTAACTTTAACCTTAAACCCTAGCCTCTTGCCAGCCCTCATACCTTTCTCGTACCTCGAGCCAGCCCTCGCGGTACGCTAGGAAACCAAATGATACCTGATATAATAGGAAGAAAGAAGATTTAGCATAAGATTTAACAGGAAAAATCATTTATTTGCAGTTAAAATATCAGGAAACGGTTGATCAAAACTTATGTCTAGAGTATAGCTGTGAAACATGGACTTTCCCCTGCAGAGATAGAGAAAGACTAGAAACATTTAAATGTGGTGCTGGAAGAGGATGAATAAGATAAGTTGGACAGAAAGGAAAACGAATAAGGAAGTCTTATTAATTGTTGGCAAGAGGAGACAGCTCTTGCGAAACATAGAAAACAGGCGAGGAAAGATGATCGGCCACTTGATACAACGACAACGTTTTTAAGTCAATTTTAGTGGGCAACATTTAAGAAAAGAAGTAAGGAGAAGACCTAGAAGAAGTTTTATTGAGCAATTGAATGAAACAGTGGAAGTAGAGTCGTGTCAGGAGGTAAAAAAGAAGGCAGAGAATAGAGAAGAATAGCGATTGCTCCACCGACATAAGCTGAGCTCTTACATCAGGCAGAGAAAGAGTAATAAGGGGTGTGCCAATTGTCATTACCCGAACACAAACACTAACTCCGAGCTGCTAATGAGAATTTCATAGAAAAAAAACCCAATAGCACTTTGCTCGACCGGGGAATCGAAGCCAGCTTGTGTTAAATTAAATGTTAATTAACTCCAAAGCTATTAGTATGTTAAGATACCACATCTTTATTAATGAAGTTGTTATAATAGCTTTCAAATTAATTCAGATCCAAATTGCCCGCCAATGCAAGTATATTGCCCATTACGCTGCTCTCAGTGCCGGACTTTGAATCTTCGTTAATCTCAGCTTAGTTTTAATGTAGTTTTAAGAGCTTCGATATTTTAATTAGTATTTAATGCAGATTGTATTAACGTTTAAGAAAATCGGTTGAATAACTTTAAATTACAACTATATTCCTCTAAAGCAGAAATCGTTAACACGCGGCCCAGACTGTTTTGTAAATAATTTCAACTACAAAAATGAAAGCCTACATACAAAAAATACCCATATTATATAATTTAAGGGAACGTTGCCTAATGGCTATGTTGTTGGATTTGCGATCATGTGGTTTCCAGTTCGAAACCCACCAATGCACTTCTGTCGTGAACACAAGCCTTTAACTTAGCACGAGGGGTTAACAAGGATACTAGAAATGAGCGACACACATTGCAAGTAAGCTTCCAAGACAAAAACATACCTGTTTTTCTCGAAGGGATAACACTGCTCGACCTAGGAAATACATACCTTGCACAGATATATATTTATTGTTTAAACAATTAAGTCTCTGAATATTTATTAGTATCTTATACGATTCCATTAATCACATAAATAGTTAAGTATAACAAAATTTTATAAACTTTAATCTGAGCTAAACTTGAAGCCTTGAACAAACTCAAAACTATTGATAAGAAGGTCGAAAAGATCATAATCAGTAGGTACTCATGAATACGACGAATATGTGATTTAATAATAATTTAATGTACTCGTATATAATAATACTTAATATTTCTGATGTATTTTGGACAATTTATTCCATGACAAACATCAGTGATCGGTGATCATGTCGCAATCCAGCCGTGAAATTAAACATGAACGTAGTCTATTTCACAATACACGAACAATTATCAGCCTATTTCACGAGGTGCGAACCAGCCAAACGTATAGGCATGCATATGCAAGCGTATGGTAATCCCGGAATGCACGCAGAGCTATGAAACGTAACAGAAACACCTTTGATAACTATGAATGTTTTATTTTTCTACGGTCGGTGCGCCTGGCAGTGCAGCGGCTAAGTTCTCGGATAAGGCGGTCAAGTCAACATTATTTACGAACTTTTCAAATGACTTTCAGACTAACCTAACATGAGAATCTTACTGAACCGCGTTATTATTGTCAAATTAATAAGTAGTTATAAGGATTATTCTATAGATTTTGAAAATGAGATGAAGATTTGGCATCATATAACATCTCATCACGCTTATATTTCCAGAAGCATTCGGCAGACGTATAGGTACTCATGTAAAACAGTCCACACACAGTCCTTTACTATGTTTAGGGCCCATGTAATAGAGTGCGAGTCTATTGCCATTAACGGAGAACAAATCCAAGTTCTAAGTTGCTACTGAGACATTCATAAAAAACCCAATAACACGTTGTTCGATCTATAATTTCTGTACCAAACCATGTACCACTAAAGGCAGTTGCTATAAGTATTTTTCTTCATTAAGTATACTATTGATTATTGATTTTATTTCAAGAATCAACCTATCAAGATGACAGTAGGTAAAATTTTGTACGTCAGGTATATAATTCAGATAATCATTCACACAAAGCATTAAAAAAAATAACGACTAAATAGAATTATATTAGAACTTGGCTACTTTTTACGCTATTGTTTTTATTAGGATTCATTTTAAAATTCACGTCACGTCTCGTTCGCTTTTCAAATAGTGTGATTTAAAATGAATTCATTCATGTTGGGAATGTAAGGAATGCTTTTCATTTGTTTGTGTCGTCAAACATACCGTCGCGTTGGTCGAGATTTTTCGGTAGCGTCAGAATTCTGTTTATAAATGGAATCACGGAACCGAATGATCTGTTAGAAATAAATATAAACGTATAAACAAATAAATACTTGAAAAATAAAAAAGAACTGACGCTAGAGATCCTGGCTTATATTCCCAGGTTGAGCAAAGTATTATCGAGTTTTTCTATGAAATTCTCAGTAGCAGCTCGGAGTCTGGATTTGTGCTCGGTTAATGGCAATAAGCTCGTCCCCTATTACATGGGACCTAAACATACCGGCGAAGTGCGGGTGTACATGATTACACCTCTGCCTAACCCTTTGAGGAATACAGGCGTGATGGTATGTTATGTTACTTTATGTAAAAGAAAGCTACACACTCCAATGACTCCGATTCAAGGACTAAGAAATTAAATGTGTTATGTTATCTTCAATAATTAAATATTTCGATATATCATGTGCTCAAAACATGAATAGATTGATTAATTAACGCTAATAACTGCTCGATAATACATTATTACTATTGCTCTTCTGAGAAAAACGAAATAAACGCAATTAAAAGCTTTTTAAATTTAGAAGTAGTCATGAACATCATTTAATTAATTAATTACACACTGGAAATAAATAGAAGAAAAACATGGAATATCTCGAAATTGAACTTGAATTTCTCGTGTCACAATTTTAGTTACCATACTCCCTTGAAACGGCATGACCGATTTTTATGATAATTTATACGCATATTTAGTAGGTCTGAGAATCGGCAATTGACTATTTTTCATACCTCTAAGTGATAAATGTATACTGCACACGGGCGAAGCCGCGAACATAAGAAAATAAATAAGAAAAATTTAACCCAAACTTCAAGGTTTTACGGATATTTTTTTAAGAATAAGTCAATAACACTGCTCGACTTGGAAATCGAACCCTCCTAGGACCTCTAGTGTAGCATTTGTGCTTAGAGCCACTAGACTAATAAGATAGTTGCTGTGAAAATTTTACTGAAGACCAGTGATCTGGAATATTGTAAAAAATATAGCTAGGCATATTACGATACATTTTCTATACTAAATTTTCAGCGACCGAACACGCAGCTTTAATATATACTTTTGTGACGTCACCAACCCATACCGTAATTATTTATATTACATGCATACATACCATCACGCCTGTATTCCCCGAAGTGTTAGGCAGAACTGTACTTAATTACACCCACACTTCGCCGGAATGTTTAGGTCCCATGTGATAGGGGGCGAGCCTATTGCCATTAACCGGGCACAAATTGAGACTGCGAGCTACTACTGCTCGAATTTCATAGAAAAACCCAATAACACTTTTCTCGGCGTAGGCATCGAACAAAAGACCTCTAGCGTAGCAGTCGCGCTTAGGACCACTATACTAATGAGGCAGTCGAAATTTATATTATTGCATATTAATATAATACATGGAGGCAAAATATATAGGTATTATAGCATTGTCTCCGTGTGTGTTAGTTTGCTATAATATATATTATATTTAGCTAGCTGTGTGACGGGTTTTATCCCAAGCGCGTTGGCATCTTGAGACCTCAGATATTTACTGGCTACTTTGCCCTTCAACCCGGCACACAATAATGTTAGCACATTACATTGTTGCTTAGCAGTAGAATATTTAGTAATGTGGGTTACCACCTTAGATGAACTCTAGCAGCGGAGTCCTACCACTTGAATACTAAATATCACTTGTATATAAAATCATAGAACCTATTCTATCACATTCTGACGTCACTACCCTGCTAGTTAAATCGTTGCTTCACAATACAAATTGCCTATTAACCGCATGCTCTGAAACTGGACTAAGATCGACTAGAGGATGCAACAATTGCGCTGGCGCTGTTCCACGAGTATAATTTTCTAGAGACACCTTTGATGAGCTCAAACAAGTGAATAGTGTTTACAAACCCGTGACGTAATAGGTTCTATGGGAAAGTACCCTAAGGCCGAAACACCCTAACTTTTAAGTTATTTTAGTGAAGGAAAAATACGACCGCGGGTAGGATTCGAACCTGCGTCTTCTGGTTAAGTACACCAGACGCTATGACCGCTAAGCCACCGCGACACCCACCCGCCATGTCGAAATTTGCCTTCACATTTTTAATTTACGTCTTTCAGGCGACGTCAGTGACATCTGTTGAAAATTTGCTTTTCAACCGACATGACATGCTTTACAGCAAGTACGATGTCGTACGATGCCACCTTACCTTTTAACTATATTTTTGTAACCAGAAGACGCAGGTTCGAATCCTACCCGCGGTCGTATTTTTCCTACTTAATAATCTTTGCATGGAAAATGCCTAAAAAATACAAAAAGATACCCTAACTTTTATTTGATTTGGAAAGTAAGAAAGAAAAAATTTTTTTTTTTTATTAAATCTCACGTGATGACGAGTTTAAAAGTTTGTCCTTATTTACCAATTTACCTAATTTTGGGCGGGTGACTACGAAGTAGCTAAGCGTGGCTCAGGCGAGTGATTGACCTCTTGTGTTTCTTGCGCAGATTTTCGTACCAAAAATGGGTGTCGAACTTGAATATTTTTTTACATGTCTTGCGACAAAAATATAACATAGAATAGAAAAGGCTAAAGACCATTGTAATCGGTTCTGTTACCGATTCTGAACAAACTACGCCGGCTTTTGGGAAAACAAAAACTAACGTTGTATATAAGACATTTTTTAAATATAAGAAGATATCTTGGCCCCTAGACAATGTCACATCTTCATTATCGATGACGAAGTTAGATTTCCGAAATGTATGGATTTGACATAATTTCATCACGTGATATATCGAAAGATTATGCCAATTTCATACATTTCAGAATAATCCTTGTTTTCGATATGGAAATGTAACATTGTCTAGGCCCCCTTATCTAGGTATTTGTCGATCGATCGAGAATCTAATTTTTTTCCCAAATAAAATAAAATAAATGGGATATTCGAGAGTTCATAAGCTTGTTTTCCAACTACTCTACAAGTCCTTAAACAGATTGAAACTTGCCAAAATGTAGCAGGAAGTATCCCAAATTAGAAAATTAAATTGTTTTCCAGTAAATAATTTACTTATAAGAACACTTTGAGCGGGAATTCGGGAAGTGAAAACAAGAAACACAGAAAATATCTTTAGGCACTTTTTTGCAATTTTCTATAAATCACAATAAAGAAATATTTCTAAGGAAATACAGGCTTGTTTAAAAAATTAAGAAACATTGCAATCTCATATTCGTACATTCAAATATTGGTTCAGTTTTATCTGATACTACAATAATGTTATCATCTGACCAGAATTACTTACCTAAATGTAAAAAACAACTACATTTTAGTAACATTTTAATTTAATGATTGGTAATTGGTAAATCCAAATTACTTTCCTTAAATATTACACGACCAATAGGAATCGCTTTTATGGAAAGAACTGCAGATATTTACAGCTATTCCATATACCTACTTTAATTACAAAACGAAAATAGAAAATTTGTTAAGGGAAAACAGCCTGGCCTAATTTCGAACCACGAAATTTTAAGCTTCAATGTGTTAAAAAAACATTTTCTTAAAACGCCTCCAAGTAGGTGAGCTTTCAAGCTTAGGGAATAAATCCATCATCGCCTGTAATCGATTGTTCGCTCAAGGATGAATAATCGAGAAACAACATCGAGTCGGTGTTTAATATCGATATTGTTTACAACGTTCTTTGTCGTGGTTTAAACAAAATATATACCTCTTTCGATGAACAAAGAATTATTTTACTACACGCAGTGTTTTTTTGAAAAAAAAAAAAGTTTTTCATTTGACCGCATTAATTTGGAATGAGAATCTTAAAATGCCATACTTATGCCACTGTGATTCTACCGCGGCGTTTATTTTCTTTGCCCAAAATATCGGCATAGTCTTTAGGACAGTGACCTCTAAACATAGGTATAGAATGTTTAAACTTGCTTGCTACATGAGTGATCCGCGAGAGATCGTTTCTCACCTTTCAAAGCAGTAAAAAAAAAGTTAGGGGGGCTCGTATCGCCATTTTTCCCACCCACACGCATAACTCCCTCTTCTTTGTAAAGTCGTGCATATCAAACGCTATACATTCCATCCATACCATACATTCTTGCTCCATTTTAAATGCCCAATTTCCTTCTAAGACACTCCAAAGTTGATCTTCATTGTACAATAGACGCGACCCCAAATTTGTCAAACTTTGTTAAACACGTTAACTTGGTTCTCTGGGACAAAATTACTAAGGAATGATGACGTCACCGGCGCCTATCATAACTTTACAAAGAATGAAAGGTACAAAATAGTACAAAGAGAAAGTAAAGAAAGATATTGTAGCGTTATATTATACGGGGTTATTGGTAAAACACTAACAAACTTTCACATAACATACTATCACGCATGTATACCCTGATGGGTTAGGTAGAGGTGTACTGATGTACACCCACACTTAGCCGGTATGTTTAGGTCCCATTTAATAGAGGGCGAGCTTATTGCCATTAACCGGGCACAAATCCAGACTCCGAGCTGCTACTGAGAATTACATAGGAAAACCCAATAACACTTTGCTCAACCTGGGGATCAAATAAATATAATAAGTATAGCATAATATATAGAAAAACTTTTATATAAAAGTTCAGAAGAAAGGACGGCATGTCAAGTTCAATGAACTGGTGATGTATTATTACACCTCATTATGATCGACCTTCTTAGAACTATATATATCAATTTGTATTTCCATGGGAATCGTAGTTTGCGAAGTACAAACTCTGTTAGGAGTTCGAAATTCAATTTGATGAGTAGAAGGCGCTCGGTGGCTTTCTAAGTGCGGAAGAAAAATATCATGATGAAATCTGCACGCTATAGTAGACTCTATGTCTATAGCAGTAGCGGGTCGCTGAATTTTTTTTTTGTTTTTCACACATTGTTCGTCTTTTCCACATTCTTGGACCATGGCAGTAAGAATAAGTAAGGAGTACTAAAAATTTTGTAATGTTTTTATGTTCGTACACACGGCTACAGGTCAACCTATACAAATCCAGTTTAAGCTGATCTCGCATTGTATAGGCTATCCAATAAACAGGATTTGTATAGCTTGGTGTGTAGCCGTGCGTACTTAATTCATGTTCCATTAGAGAGTGCTCTAAATAGAACATACGTCATTTGCATCTGAAATACTAGAGAGCAGCATATGTGCATAGTGCTGTGTTCAACACGTATTCAACAAAGACAGTTAAGTAGTAATGAGGTATGTAATACCTCATTACTACTTAACTGTCTTTGTTGAATTGAAAGCAACATCCATTTTGGAAAAAAGAACTCTGTCTGTTAGTTACGTTTTTAGCGTAAACCGCTCAAACGATTTTGATGGATTGTGGTATACGAGTAGATTGGACCTCGGAGAATAAGCTACCATTTGTCCCAAAAAGTTCTTTAAGGTACGAGTGAAACCGCGAGAAATAGCTTGTTAAGTTTAAACACGTCTAGTTAGATTGTAAATTGACGAAAGATTTCGATTCTGTAGTAGTTTTTTTTGCTTTTCAGCATAACGCAAATGTATATAAAAATATGTATTTAAAAGAACCATTTTGACACACTATTTTCTTCTATTTTATCATTATTCTAAATAAATCAATTTGTCACGAAACTAAACAAATTGATTTAGGCCGAGAGCTTACAACCATTACTGCTGCAGGAAAATTTTCATCTTTCGTGTTTGTAAAAAGTATTATATGAAAAATATTGAGTCACTGCTACTTATTTTTTTTTATAAAAAATTGCCCATTACAATATTTTCTTTTTGATATGGGTGCATTTTCCATCAATATACACCTATCATCATCCTACTTTTTATGAAAAAACTTAACTTTAAACTATATCGTTTTCTGTTACAAAAATGTTGTCTTTATCGAAAAGAATCGGAAAGAAACCCCTTGATAGAATTATGGTAAATATAATAGATATTTGTATTTTTCCACGAGCCGACTATACCTGCATATTGTATAATAAGTAATTTATTAACAAGTAAATAAACATAGCTAAATAACTCCCAATTACGAATTACATATCTTTCCCATTTTTTATAAACCATTTTCAATTTTTTTTTACCTGTAATATATAGAAAGCAGGTTATCCCAAAAGTGCCATTTATCAAATTTAACATGACGGTTATCGTGTGGTAAACATACTATGAAAATATTGTTTTTGTAATAGGCAAAAAATATTAGATTGGTTAACTTTTTCCGAATAATCCCAAACCTATACAGGATAGAATCATGTAGAATCATGTACTGAATTCGTGGTAAGCGGATGTGCGTCGATGTCCCATCCACCCTGTATTGTATATTTCATGTAATACCATCATAATAATTATGCTGGATTTAAAAGACTGCCTCATAAGTCTAATGAATAAGATATAGGATAGAGGCTAAGTTTTGTCTCAAAAATTAATTTTTGTGTGGATGTCTACGGGGAAAACAGGGGTAATGTATATAGTTTGTAACGTCTTCTGATGCTGCGGAGAGCTTGCGAGAAACGTGCCTATGGTTCCATAGGCACGTTTCTCGCAAGCTCTCCGCCTAAGATTTATTATTCTAGTATGGCCTCCTCCGCTATTACGAAAGAAACAAGATTGCATCCGTAATCCGTAGTCAGTAGAAAAGTTATATTGTGTCGGAGTCGACACCGAATTTAATTAGAAATCAGAGATAGGGAAATACAACTCAATCTGGTTCGTCCGTGATTGGTTTACTTGGAACTTTTTCGATTCACTAAAAGAACTGCTAGGTGCTGATTGGTCATTTTTGGCGTATCAAAACTTTATTTGGGTATCGTTTTTGTTACATTACAGTCTCATGTTAAAGTCCTTTTTTTTACTATAGTCACTCTTATGACATCAAGGAATCTGTGGGTTTTAGCAAACTATAAATTATTTGTCTATACTAAATTATAAAGAGGAATGATTAATTTGTATGTTTTTACAGATAATTTCTGAAACTACTGAACCGATTTCACTATTCTATAGATGTACTGATCTTTATTAAACTAGGCTACTTATTTACTATTCGCGTGTAAAAAATCTTTTACTCAAAATTATTTATGCTTACTATATTGTACTAACTTTGACTAAATATACGTACTTTCTACTTTACTAGTATTTCTGTAAGTATTAAAAATTCAACCGTTCAACTGTATCAACAAAATATAATTTATAATTTATTATAATGAACCTAATGTCGTATATAATAATCATTAAATTAATGACGAAAAGGATACAATACCAGTTAAGCAGTTGTTTAAAGTGGGGCCGCAAAGTAAGCGATTGACAATACTCATCAACCCATATTCTTTACCAATGTTTGGCACGTACACACGGCTAGAGGTCAACCTATACAAATCCAGTTTAAGCTGATGTCGCATTGTATATGCTTCCTATACAATAAGAGGCCAGCGTAAACTGGTTGTGCTTAGCTTAATGTGTAGCCGTGCATACCGTAATCTCTCCTGTCAGTATGAGACCTGGGTTAGGCTCTGGTCGTGGTGAATGTCCTGAAACCTATGGCTGTAACATATCCTACTGCCTCCCCAGGTGGTAAACGATTTTCCGCTCAATGAAAAAAGGCTCTCATTTGCAACTGTAGTTTAGCAGATATCTCAGGATAGCAGGTTTTCTCTATTTTAAGCAAGTAAGAAATCTCAGAGTTTGGCTTTAGATGTTAACTCTAGATAGACAGACTAGATGGATCAATAGTCCTAGGCTTTCATTGTTTCTGAGATAGAGCGTACGATGATGGAGCGAAAAAAAACTGATGGTGCTTATAATATATAAACGTAGATATCTGAGGTTTTGTAGAAGTAGTGTCTTGTTGGAATATCTTCATGACAGTATGCATGAGTCGGCACTACCGGGTAAGTACTACCATCCCACAGAATATCAATGTCAAGTAGCAGTATGCATACCGTTGCGTGCACCGGTGAGTATGGAGCGCCGCAGGCCTTCCTCCCTCAGTCCCCTTCCTTCTCCTTTTTTCCTTCGCCTTAAATAGGCTCAGGAACAAATCTACAACTCCTTTGGTATTGCAGATGTCCATGGGCGGCGATGACTACTTACCATCAGGTGGTTCGCCTGATCGTTTGCCGAGTTATCCTATAAGTATAAGATGACTGCCTCATTAGTCTAGTGGTCCTTAGCACGACTGCCACGCTAGAGGTCCTGGGTTCGATCCCCAGGTCAAGCAAAGTGTTATTGGGTTTTTCTATGAAATTCCCAGTGGCAGCTCGGAGTCTGGATTTGTGCCCAGTTAATGGCAATAGGCTCGCCCCCTATTACATGGGACATTAGTACGCCTCTGCCTAACCCTTCGGGGAATACAGGCGTGATGGTATGTTATGTTATGTAAGTATAAGGCAAAACCCTCGCACCTTGATGGCTCCGGTGGTGTACTGCTTGAACCACAGCCTATCATGGTCGTGGTGTATATAATGAATCCCTTGGACATCACTATAGGACAAGGGAGGACAAGTATGGTTTATAAAAGCACACCTAAGATGCATAATGCCATAGAACTCTTTACTAAAAGCCTAAAAGAAAACACTGCTTATATTAAATCCTCTTATTTTACACATTTAATCAGCGCCTTAACACGGCTTTTAGGCTCAGCTTTATCAGTTTTGGGCGATCTTTCAATGCCTTTCGTTTAATAAATATTTCATATAACGTGGAGGAATATCGAAGCCTTTTTTGCAGTAAAAAAAAGCTTTATTTTTTACTATTGACTTTACCCGCCACTTATAGCCTATATTTTTAACAATTTTACTTCGTTTAACATAGATGTACAGTTTTTTATTTAGCTTCAGTGCTTTCAAAAGGATTTCAATGCTATGACAGCCTAAGTTATTCCTTATATTATCAGCTATCTGCCATTGCAAGTCCCGTCAAAATTAGACTTGCAGGTTGATTCTGTATTGGGGGAAATTATCATAATCACCCCATTACATTGTCCCACTGCTGGGCACGGGTCTCCTCTCAATACGAGAGGGATTAGGCTATAGTCCGCCACGCTAGCCTACTGCGGGTTGGCAGACTTCACACGCCGTCAAGAAAATCTCTCAGGCATGCAGGTTTCGTCACAATGTTTTCCTTCACCGTTTAAGCGCGTGATAATTAATTATTAATGACATGACATGACTTCGAAAAGACAGAGGTGCGTGCCTTGGATTCGAACTCGAGACCTTTGACTTGGCAGTCCAATGGTCATATCACTAGGCTATCACTGCACACATAAATTAAAAATACGATAAACGGGGAAATTATAAATACGATAAAATACAAAAACAATTGCAACTCAACGCCTATTCGTGGGTTTAAAGCATGAGTGACATTCAATGATAAATTTAACTATCTAATGTCATCTAAAATGTTACTTTGACACGAAAATTTTACGCGAATCTAATGGCCCCAGATACCGCTTTAACTAAAGTAAGTGGTAACGTTATACGTCAGGAAAATAGGCTGCCATGTCTGCATTAATTCTCACTACCCACCCCCCACTATCCTCCAAGTTACTTAACCCCCCTACGAAAGGGGGGGGGGGGCTTGAAGGGGGCCTCACCGCACTGATCAAATACATAAGGTAAATGTTTGACTGGGATTAATTTATTTGAATCGATGTCACCTTCACAGCTTAGCGTTTGCCTGCCAAATCTATTTGTGTAAGGTAGGACGCACACGACATTCGGGGGCTGATGTTTTATAAGTGCTATTTTTAGAATGTCCTACTACCTATGAAAACATTACTTGTCAAAATGTAGCTTAGATTCCCTCTTTATAGTACGGGACTAATAACCACACTTGCCGTCACTTGCCCTATGACAAGGGAAAAAGAAAAGAAGCTACGTTCATCGCGGGCAACCTTTTCTTGCGTGTGGAAATCCTTAGAAACTTCCATTAACTTTCACTTTCATTACCACCTATCACCACCACCACGTCCATTAAATACCACTTCCTTATGAACACACCCTTATATTATGTTGTGGTAGGGCCACGCTGTTCGCAGCATGAATGGGCCGGCTTGACCGGGGAAGTACCACACTCTCGCAGAAGACCGACGTCCGAGTAGTAGCGTTTCTTAACTGCGCTACGTTCGGTGAGCGAGAGGGCCGGAGACCCAATTAATCCCCCAATCCCCTTCCTTCTCCTTTTCTCCTTCCCCTCCCTTTCCCTAAATAGGCTCGGCAACGCATCTGCAACTCCTTCGGTTTTGCTTCGCTTCGATGTCCATGGGCGGCGATGACTACTTACCATCAGGTAGCTCGCCTGCTCGTTTGCCGAGTTATCACATAAAAAAAAACCCCGGGGAACAGCGGAACGTGTGATACATGTGTGACTAATAACTACAACCACACGGGTGTTTTGTTTAGTCTGATCACTGTTTTGCTTGGGACCTAGAAATCATTTCTCTGCGACCCTAGGCATTCCTCTAAGGCACCTAGTATATCCTTTAACCGTGTACACACCGCTTAATATTCTGAATTGATCATTTTGCAAAGAAATGTTGTTTATAATTATTATACAGATTTATAGCAAATTTCCTTTGTTGAAAAATTAAAACAGTGAAACAGCGATAGTAATTTACCTTTTTGATTCTAATTTATAGTAATTACAGAGGAAGTTTTACATAGTCAAGGCTTTGTTTTAAGCTATACGGTGGGCTCTTCGATAACGCGCACGAAGGGGAGCGATCCTAGGGGCTCTATATTATTTGGACAATTAACAGAGCGTAATGGGAGCCGACGCTCGCTTCGGAAGTCGAGGTCAAAATTTCCAATTGTCTGTGAAATATTGTATTAAATTTTATACTACGTTAAGCCTACGTTAGCAGGTTGAATTAATACTTTTGTTCACTTTAATTAGGGCGATTTATATGAACGAATTTTGAAATAGAAACTTTTTGGGTCAACGCCATGGAATGGTAGTTTAGTTTCTGATTTATACTAGAATTAATATTCGTATTCTGAAAAAATATTTTTATCGGCTCATACGATACTAAGATATAAAAGTTTTTAGTGCGATTGAGAACGCATGCTCTGTCTCTGAGCAAAGCTGCAAAATGAGTGTTGTTATAGAATATATATTTATTATCGATTTATATCGATCTTGTTATCGATTTATATCGATCTTGTTATCGATTTTTGAGCTGATACTGAGAATTTCATAGATTTAAAACCACATTGCTCGACCTGGTAATCAAACCAAAGTCTTCTAGCGTAGGAGTTCGCCTACGATCACTAAACTAATGAAGCAGTCCTAAAATGTAAAAATGAAAACAAATTACTACTTTTGTATAAATAAATTATCAACAGCCTTCTTTTTGTATTTTTTAGGCATTTTCCATGCAAAGATTACTAAGTTATTTTAGTGAAGGAAAAATACGACCGCGGGCAGGAGTCGCGGTGGCTTAGCGGTCATAGCGTCTGGTGTACTTAACCAGAAGACGCAGGTTCGAATCCTGCCCGCGCTCGTATTTTTCCTTCACTAAAATAACAGCCTTCTTTTTTTTAGATACAATAAATATTTACTAAAACCGTTTCTGCCTGGAAAGCACTTCTTATAATTTCAGCCGTATTATAATGATTAAGTTTAAGCCCTAAAAAATCAACATTATTGAGTTTGTTATAAAATACGAAATGAAATATTATTGTGACGGAAATTAGTACCTGCCTATATTTTTTGACACAAATTTGAATGCTATTCGCTGGGTTGGAGTTTCTGACGAAAACGTAATATGATTTGCTACAAGAAATGCTAAATTAAAGTGCAAATTCACAGAATGTACAACTTCAATGTAAGTTTATATTTATCAAGCTGAGAAATATACTGATTGGCTCTTTACCAAAATATTGAGACTGCAATTTATGGAAGTATGTACCTATGTTTCTAATCTGAAATCTTTGTAAGTGGACATCTTGGTCATATTTGATGACAATAAAATTGGTAGACAATTAATATAAAAAAAAAGCTTTATTTACACCACTACAAAGCTTTCGTTTTTCTGTGGGATACCTAACCCGGCAAACGAGCCTGATGGTAACTATACATCATCGCCCATGAGCATCTGCAATACGAGAGGAGTTGCAGATGCCTTTCCGAGCCAAGGAAAAGGAAAGGGAAGAGAAGGAGAAAAGGAGAAGGAAGAGGACTGGGGCAGCAATTGGGCCTCAGGCGCTCCACACGCACTGTATGAAACACAGTAGATACTTGACAATTTGGTGAAAATTTGAGACTTTTTGCTATAATCAAGTTTATTTTAATAATGGCAACCTTGCCAACTAGGAAAAGACCTGTGACTTAGGAGTCAGTGTTTTACGGTAACATCGTATTCAATGATTATCTATTTTAAGCAATTCGGATACGCACTAGAATGTATTTGTAATTAGTATTATACAAATAAACAAGTGCAGTGATAGCCTTGTGATATGACTATTGGACTGCTATGTCAGAGGTCTCGGGATCAAATCACACGCACCTCTGTCTTTTCAAATGTGCGTATTAATACTTAATTTTTACGCGCGTAAACGGTGAAGGAAAACATCGTGAGGAAACTTGCATGCCTGAGATAATTCGCGGCGTGTGAAGTCTGACAACCCGCAGTGCAAGGCTAGCGTGGTGGACTGTAGCCTGATCCCTCTCATTATGAGTGGAGACCCGTGCCCAGCAGTGGGATATTATATGGGTTGTTGATGATTATACTTACAGTATGACTGTCAATATAGAACTATCATCTACTATTGCTTATAAATACACACAACCACCGTTTGTATCACACACACCCACTCAAACACACATACATATAGACTCACGCACCTACACAATAACCTAATCCAAATAACATAAGATAGTAGATATTCGGTGTTTCTCTAAGCAGTGGCCTATTTTTTTCTTATCTATTTATAGCCTAAAGAAAAATAAAGTAATAATATCTAAGATAAGATATTATTTGCCACAAACTACACATATTAGAGTGAGGAATACAACAAAGTATGTTCTTTATAAACTCATTCATATTTAAATATAGCTCAAATTCTTTATCTTATCTTTATCTTTTTCTTATCATAACATTATCACATTAACATACCATCACGCCTGTATTCCCCGAAGGGTGAGGCAGAGGTGTACTTAATGTACACCCACAGTTCGCCGGTATGTTTGGGTCCCATGTAATAGGGGGCGAGGGCTGTTTTTCTTATCAACTTTAAATATTGTCGTGTTGTGCATATTGCACATACCATCATGTCTGTATTCCCCAAAGGGTTAGCCATAGGTGTACTTATGTAAACAAGTACACCCACATTTCACAGGTATGTTTAGATTCCATGTAATAGGGGGTGAGCCCCTTGCTATTAACCGGGCACAAATCCAGACTCCGAGCTGCTACTGGGAATTTCGTAGAAAAACCCAATAACACTTTGCTCGACCTGGGGATCGCTCCCAGGACTTCTAGTTTAGCAGTCGCGCTTAGGACCACTAGACTAATGAGGCAGTATCTATTTCCTACTTATTATATTTATGTTGTTATTATTGATATGCCTTAATAAATAAATAACTCCTTCACATAGAAATTTACCAGGAAACGTATTATTCAATGGTTTTACTGCCTTTGATTTATAATTACAACGTTTATAGGCAACGTGAGCGTTAACTATTTCCAATAATTAATGGCATGTGATTAATATATGCCTATACCGCAAGGGAGGGTAACTTTGAGGAGTATTTACAATGTTTGATTACCTGAACAGAACTATTATATAGCATATACTTCTAACCTTAAGGGAAACTCACTTACGGATATACTCATACAAATGATCGCGTCGTTATTGTATATAAAAGGCACATAATATAAATGACAGGAATATATTTCTAACGTTAAACAAAATATCGTCATTAGAAAGAAAAAAATACATACTTACAGACGAATTGACAACCTCCTAATTTTTGAAGTCGGTTGATTATGCTTAGAGGCAACTGGGCTAAGTTACGCTATATGTATGAATGAGTTTTATAGTGTAAATGAGTTATATTATAATGATATGGTTTCAGTGGCTTTCTACAGACGATATAAAACATAATTATTAGCTTATACCAGTCAACTGCTGGACGTAGGCTTCCACTAGTTAAGTGTTCATTCATTTCACCGTCCTCCGCTTTTCTGACGATATTAAGTAGGTACTAAAAACAAGAGATTTCAAAATAGATATGGTCGGCAGCAAACAAGCAACATTCTGTTGACACAAATCCAGATTCCATGCTGCTACTGGGAATTTCATAGAAAAACCCAATAACATATTTCTCGACCTGGGAATCGAACCCAGGATCTCTAGCATCGCGCTTGGGACCACTAAACTAACGAGACAGTTTTATCGATTTTCCAAATTGCGTTCACTCGTCAAGTTTGATAAGGCATAAGTTTCAAAAGTCATAAATTGAGTAAAGCTCAAGTTATATTGATGGAGTTATAAAATGCCGAAGTTACTTTTTAAGGGACACGTGAAAATTAAAAAACGATGATACTTTTGTGGCAATCTTTTTCAGTTTGAAATTTCATTAAAAATATTGACAAAGACGCAAAATTGTATTGTGGATTTTTTTTCATGCAATTCTTTGCATACAGCCAAGTAAACAAAACATAATAACTAGTTCTCACAGATCAGACTTGAGTATTATCGAAGATTTGACGGGTTAGCAATTGGTTACTGCGTCAAGTTTTATGCGTTGATCCCAGCAGGGAACAATTAATATTTGTATGACCTACAGATGGTGATTCCTGGGTCGAGATATATATGCATGGTTCTGATAATTTGTGTACCCACGACATAAGAAACCAAAGAGACTATGACTCTCTGAGTCTGTTTCGGCTGTTTTATAGAGATCATTGGTTAGAAAATACCTATGCCAATTTAAATAAAAACTTTGACTTGAAAACAGTGGCGGCGTAACGCGTGGGCGACGTGGGCCACCGCCTACGGCCTCGCGACCCAGGGGGCCTCGCGCCCCGAAAATTAATGAGAAAGAGGGCACAGGCAGAGTGCCCCGAAAAATGAATCTTGCCCACATGAAATTTCGGTCTTACGCCGCCACTGCTTGAAAAAGTCTATCTGTAAAGTTCTCTTTAAATATCTATTGACCGAACATTTATCATTGATTACCAATTGCAGTGATGGCCTTGAGATACATCCAAGATCGAGAAGAACGCACCTCTGACTTTTGGAAGCCATGAAAGGAATACTTAATTATCACGTGCTTAAACGATGAAGTGGCCAATCGTCTTTCCTCACCTGTTTTCTATGTCTCGTAAGAGCTGTCTCCGCTCGTCATTAATTAAAAAGACTTTCTCATAAGTTTTCCTTTCTGTCCAACTGATCTTCTTCATCCTCCTACAGCACCATATTTCAAATGCTTACTACTCTTAAGGGTTGCAGTACTTCGCTTTATTACAACGATCGTTTTATCATGTATGTGTGTAGGTATGTTTATCTTGTGTTTCTTTGAAGATTGGCGAGATTTGAATGGTACAGAGAGCGTTAAGAATTGTCTAAATATATTTTTATACTGTTCTGATATCGTGTTGTTGAGTCAGCAACCTATATTACAATAAATATTTTTTATCTGAATCTTTATTTAATTTGGAGTTTTTGCCCACACGGATATGCGCACCTTATCATACCTTATACTAGAACTATTGACCGGGCATAAATACAAACTTCGAGCTGCAACTAAGAAATTTCATATAATAACCCTATGAAGCTTTTCTTGACCTAAGAATCGATTCTAGCACCTCTAGTTTAGCAGTCACCGTTATGAGGCAAAGTAGTTAGATACTAAAGATGAATGAGTGATTACGTATATAGCTTTATAATTTAAAAAATTGTTAACAAATATGACTACAACGTTATACAAAGGCTTGTAAACGCTACATAATTCCTCTGCCTAACCCTGCAGGGAATACAAGTGTAATAGTATATTCTACTTTGGAAGATGGATATAGGTGTCGGTATTACATTAATTTTCAGCAAAAACATAATGTTCGCAGATAAAATATTATGTATTGTTTCTGAAGTAATACATTTCTGGAGGTAAATAAAATGTTTGATTACTTGAGCGTATGTTGCGGGTTATTTTGTTATATTTTTTTGTGTTCTCGGCAAGGTCCTTGATCTACGAGGCGTATTCGGAGTGTAATGACATAGAGGCGAAATAAGGATTTATCGTAGTCAAGAAATAAAATAAGAATAGGTACGCTGGAGCAAGCGAGTTCTCGACTGAGACCACGTCTAGGCAAGCGTAGGACGCCCGCCGGCCAGATGGAGTGACGACTTGCGGAAGGCAGCTGGCAGTGACTGGATGAGGAAAACCGAAGATCGGGCTCTGTGGTGTTCACTAGGGGAGGCCTACGTCCAGCAGTGGACGAGTATGGGCTGATGATGATGATGAAGAAGAAATAAAACCGAAATTTAATTAGGTACATACACACATTTACTGTTAAACTCTTCCTGTAAAAATAGTTAAATGCTGATGCCGAAAAATTAAAAGTACCTATTTAAAGAAAATATTCGTGGTCTAAATGTGAAATGTGAATGTGAAACATTTAAAATAAATTTATTTTAAGTAAAAGTGTATTTAAAAGATATATTTAGTGTATTTAAATTTATACATTTACCTACATAAAATAAAATGAAACGTAAAAGTAGAATTAATGCTGTGGAAATGCATTCCTTGCAAAATAACTCGGAATAGTATATCGAGAAATAGTGTGATAACAACGTTGTAGTTACAAAGACGATATAGTGACACGAATTAAGAGGCATATGCTGAGATGGTTTGGCATGTCGAGAGAAGAAGAAGAAAGAAGTTTATAGAGCGACTGTCAGTGGAGCACCTGAGAGGGGGCCCCTTTCGAAAATCATATACCGACCTTATTGGTGACTCTTCAAAACGGTTTGGTGCGTAGTCAAGACATAGACAAGATGTGTAAATGAGAACGAAGCAAATAAGTATGCAAGAATCGTAGCAAAAAGCGTTGCGTTGTTTCTACCTACTCCTATACTCAGATAAAATAAAAAGTTAAGATGGAACTTTGCGAACAAAGAAGTGAGGCCGGCTAAAACTTATACAAACGGCTTATACAAACACAATCATACGCACACACGTACACCGAAACTACGCCTTATCTTGTCAGTCGAGCAGAGTCGAGCTATCGCTACACGTCTATCAAAACGCCATTAATTTACCACGTCCATGTGTGCGTGTAATTGTGTTTGTACACGGCAAAGCGTAGTTTTAACCGGCCTCACTTCTTTGTTCGCAACGTTCCATCTTAACTTTTTATTTGATCTGAGTTCCTATAAGAAAAGCGTGAGTAATTGCGTAACAATCTTTTACAATACTATTAGCCTAGAAAAAATGAATACCGGTATCTTACCCATGTACATCCATTTTTTCTGATTAAATTATTTATGAGCTTCAAAATATCGGCTTTCGCGTAGATTCCCTGGAGCCTAGCTGTTTCCCACAAATGTATGTAATAGAGGAAAAATTCTTTGCCTCGGCAAGATGAAGTAAATGTTTTAACATAAATAAATATACATACTGATCTTCCAACGATATTTAGGAGTGCTTTGGTATTTTTTTGGTTTCAATTCCTAAATAAATGCAATCAAATAGCCTTTGACTACAAGGTCAAGGTCAAAGGTAATGAAATGATATTTATTTCTGTAAATAGATCTTTTAAGACACTTTTACAAGTCGTTTTTTTATTATTTTATTTTAACAAGATGGCGTCGACTTTTCCTATCTGACGACCTCTGATAGTCGACCTCCTAGTGATATTATTAGATATGCGACTTTTACAATGAAGGGCAAAATCTGAACAGGCCTTTTGAAGCAAGAGCCATAGCAGCTTTGAGTTGACATGTCCTAACTGACGGCACGCATACATCAGTCATCGTGTAGCTCAACCATTTTATAGGGAGCTCAACGACCCGTCGCACAACGATACCAGATCAGCAAGAAGGTAAAACTCTCTCATAGTTCCTTCTACTATGTTAAGCCTGCCCATATGACTCTCCTCTATATTTTTCCCTCCCATCTACAATGTAGTTATCTTCATGTTATCTTAAATTATTTTGTAATATTTGAATCCTGAGGGTATTTGTAGGTGATTCGTTTGCTTTATTCGCTTTCATTACGACCTGTCCATTTCCATTTTTACAAGTCGGGTCAAATCTTGCAACTGAATATTAAGGCCATTATGCTCAACTGATTGAGCTGAAAATTTTGGAAGTCATTGCATGACTATCTATGTAAGTGATGTCATTCAAAACTCAGTATGGCAAAGTATAAAAGCTTCCGACTCTACATAGTTTTTATTAATGTATTTTATCCAAATCTTAATATCAATCAATCTTAAAATCATGAAGTAGACACAATGTTAAAAATTGTTAACATTAACAATAATAATTATCAAAATATATGTCATACGTAAGTCAATCACGCCAAATGCATGCAAATTATTATTTTAACAAAATCTTAAGTAATAATTAATGATGTTCAACTATTGCCCATTAATTAGTTTCTTCTACTTGTGACAACTAAGTAGTATGTCTAACGATGGTCGAGTATCAACAGAATTTTTCCCATAACACTTTGCCCTCACAATTTTCAAACGTGCCGCGTTGACTGAAAAAATTCCCATAAAACTTTTTGATTAACATCTAAAATCCAATACCCCTTCAGTCCCCATCAGATGCTTCAATTTTACGATCTAACGATCTTCCAGAGGAATGGCTGTCGTATGTTTTAAGATGCGCGCTCATGCAACCGTCAAATGCGATTTTATCTGCATCAAAGTTAGGTCGACGGGAACACTTTAAACTTGAAGAGAAATATTAAAAGTTTACTCTCTGAAGGCTTGAAGTCTTGCAAAGCTGTGCATCTATTGAATTTTGGCCGAGGATTACACCGAAGCGGAATACAATAATGAACTATTAAACGTCAAAGAATTTTTTAGCTGCTTGCTGAAAATGCTGTTCGTGGAGACCTCATTGGGAAACAGGGCGGAAAAAGAGAGAAGAACAGTGCTGCGATTATCTAGGTTAACAGCAAGTACCTTTTTAATTTGATAGTCTGTCTTGGTTATATATATAATTTTTTAACTTTAAAACACCGACCTCATTGGTAAGGTCCTCCATGTAGGTAAGGTGCTTAGTATTTATCAACGGCTTAAGAAATACGCATAGCAGCTCGCGAGAATCGTGGCATAGAAGAAAAAGAAAGAAGAACTGACTTACTTAGAACGGGTATGGGGAGGCCTTCGTTCAGTAGTGGACCTCATTTGACTGATATGATGATGATATACGGTTGAACCAATGTGTTTTGATAACAATTTCTGTGAATGATTGAGTGGGTCTCCCGATGGTTGAAATTCATAATTGGACCTAGTAGGTGGGGCTGTGATCGAGTTTGGGCAGGTCGCGGAGGAATGACAACTCGCTTCCGTTGCTCCAACAAAAAGTGGTGAGGCGAAACACCGGTGTGGTTTTAGTCAGTAGGTAGGTAGGTCAGTAGGTAGGTCAGTAGGTCCACTATGGGTGGAGTCCTTCCCCTGGACGGTGAAAGTCCATGAGGATATGCACACGAAAAAAAGGTCAACGTCATAGTCATAATCATCTTTAAATCATTATATAGAAAAATAATAAAATAATGTTGTCTAAAACAGTTTGGGAAGTCGGTTGACTTCTATTTGAGTGGGTCTTTTATTTTCGCCACCGACTTCCCAAACTGTTTTAGACAACATTATTTTATTATTTTTTGAAGGCGGTTTAACTTTTTTGTTAAAAGTAATTTTATTTTGTAATTTTGAGTGGAAAGTTTTGTTTAGAAGTACTTGTTAGCCCACTAAACGCACTGCTCCAATAAGACAGCGATGTTTCGGAGTAAACGATAATATCATCGATGTAAACAATTTTTATTAGATTTTTGTTGATATTTTCGAAACTGCTCAACCGATTTCGATAAAATTTGAACGGGACCACCTCTGAAGAAACCTACCAAACAAAAAAACTATCATTAAAATCGGTCAGAAGTCGGTTGAAAACAAAATTATTAATAAAACAGCCAACTTCGTGTGTAGTAAAAGAATCAATTTCCAGAATATCAGTCAGCTGTGCTTGTAGTAAAAATCTGTAGAATGAATCGATTTTTAGAGTAACGTACAACTGTGTGTTTAGTTAAATGAATAAATTTTTAGAGTAATGGTTACCTCTGTGTAGTAGAATCAATTTCTGACTCTTTTATAAGTGGTAATTATATAATATCTCATGTGTCATCTACAATTACATAGCTTTTACACTTCTAGGTACTCAAGAAACCTTATAAACTTCGCTGTTTGTTCGCAAGTCTGTTAATGTAAACCTCATACTGTGGTTTCCTTTGAGACTAATATTTGTGAGAGCTACGAACATGTGAACAATAAAGTATTTAATGAAAATACTAGCGAACTGACAGCGGGATCTTGGGACGAAAACTAGTGCCGTGCAATTAATATATTTTTTGTACAATTCTGTCCCTTTTGATATTTGTTTATGGGATAACTCGGCAAACGAGCTGTCCAGCTACTTGTGGTAAGTAGTCATCGCCGCCCATGGATATCTGCAAATCCAAAGGAGTTGCAGATGCGTTACTGTGTCCAGGAGACGGGAGAGTAAGGACAGAAGGTGAAGGAAGGGGGCTAAGGGAGGAATTGGGCCTCTGACGCTCCACACTCACTGGATATTCTGTGAGAGGGTAGTAGGTATTTCCCCGGTCGTGCGATCCATTCATGCTGGCATATAAACATTCCAGCGAGTCACTACTGCTACAAACTCGTTCGATGTTTTTTAATAACATATTTTCCGCGCACACACCTTTAAATAGGAGGGGAGGTAAAACTGTGCCCTTTGGACATGTCCAGCAATTGCGCATGATCACAGGGACTATAGAGCAAGGAAAGGTGCAGTTAAGTCGGGACGAGTCCAACATAGCCCGCAACCTCGCCTGGTTGCAGTTGATCCTTATGGATTTTCCATACTACTTATAAAAAAAGGACCACAGCGTATCAGGGGTGATTAACAATCTGCGCATTGTCACGAGAGCCTTAACAGGACACTGCTGCTTAAACAAGCAGATGTGAAGAGGCTGATGGAACGCCACTTCACCTTCTGGGGGAATGCGGACCGCTAATACACAAGCGCAATGCACATCTGTAGAAACAAGTCTTGACCCCAGATGAAATAAGGGAGTTCACCCCTAAGAAAATCATGCAGTTTATAGTAGCTGCAGGGTTTAGCAGTGAACTCTGAATCATTGAGTGTCGATCACAATAGACCGACTGCGGTCGTAGTGATATTATAGCCAAAAGTCGCAAATAAAAAAAAACAGGGGTGATTAGACAACCATAGGGCAAGGGAATTACGAAAGCGGAGTTTTAGTAGGTAGGAGTCCGATATACTCCACCATTCCTTGGCAGCGGACGATCAACATTCACAGAAAAACAATGGATTTTCCACATCCAAATTCCAATTCCAAAATTATAATTTTATTTATATTATAACTAGCTTTCTGCTCACGGCTTCGCTCGCGTGGTTTTTCGGCTTTTCTGCATTTAATTTTTCCTGTTTCTGCAACATTTTTAATTTATGCTCCGCTCCTATTGATCTTAGCGTGATCATATATAGCCTATAGCCTTCCTCGATAAATGGGCTATCGAACACTGAAAGAATTTTTCAAATCGGAACCTTAGTTCCTGAGATTAGCGCGTACAAGCAAACAAACAAACAAAGCTTTATAATATTAAGTATAGAAAAATATAGTATAGATTTAGGATCATGGGTTAGATACGCGGATTAAACTCTTTTTTTTTTTTAATTCTGCCCCCAAAGTTTTTAAATAAAAATGGTTCCATGTTTAGCCCAAGAGATAAAATAGTCGTATTTAATGTAGAAATATGGTGTTGTAATGTTTCAGTGGCAATATACTTGTTTTTAAGGATCTGGTCTCGAAATCTGAAATCTGGTTATTTACCAATGTGGTAATAATATTCTACATACATTATTATAAAGGTTATTGATGTTGTAGTTGGTATCTAATTTAAATGGATAACTATCGATATTGATTATTACAATAATTTAGAACGTCGAAATGTTTAGACACTAAAACATAGGTAATATGTTTTTGTTTTGGTTAAATATATTATTTAGTGGTTTTCCTTTATAAGATAGCTCTTGTATAGTTCCGTGTTACGAAAAGCTTAACAAACGGACAATTTAAACTGAGAACCTAAACAATTGCCAGTAAATTACACAAATATTTGTCTCTATACAAGAAAAACTTCACGATAAAGATACAGATTTTCGCTCGAGTTCATTAAAATCATGTAACAAATTTCTCCGTAGGTCCGGCTAATTACACGGAACCCTCTTCACATCTTAATTGGATTCGTAATTAACGTAGCGATAATTTCCGTCGATAACTTGCTTATTGTTGAGTACATAACATACCATCACGCCTGTATTCCCCGAAGGGTTAGGCAGAGTTGTACTAATGTACACCCACATTTCGCCGGTATGTTTAGGTCCCATGTAATAGGGGGCGAGCCTATTGCCATTAACCGGGCACAAATCCAGACTCCGAGCTGCTACTGGGAATTTCATAGAAAACCCCAATAACACTTTGCTCGACCTGGGGATCGAACCCAGGACCTCAAGCGTAGCAGTCGCGCTTAGGACCACTAGACTAATGATCTGACTTATAACTGTATTAATTTTGCTTTTAAGTGCAGTGATAGCCTAGTTATACGACCATTGGACTGCCAAGTCAAAGGTCTCGAGTTCGAATCCAATAATTAATTATCACGCGCTTAAACGGTGAAGGAAAATATCGTGAGGAAACCTGCATGCCCCAGAGATTTTCTTGACGGTGTGTGAAGTCTGCCAACCCGCAGTAGGCTAGCGTGGTGGATATAGCCTTATCCCTCTTGTTCTGAAAGGAGACCCGTGCCCAGCAGTGGGAAAATGTAATGGGTTGATGATGATGAATTTTGCTTCTCCCCAATCTCATGGGAACTTAAAAATACCTACGTCACATAAGGACGCAAATTTGTAGTAGTGCTCGCATGTCTACCTGCTAGCATGAATGGGTCGGCAAGACCGGGAAAGTACTACCCTCCCACAGAATATCAACGTCAAGTAGCAGTACGATCGGGGAAGTACTAACCTTTTCCAACTACTCTCCTCCTAACAGAATATCGACAAATAACGGCAACTAGCCGTGTGCATAGATACTGTTGTGTTTCGTACGGTGAGTGTAGACCGCAGGAGCCCTAATTCCTCCCTCAGTCCCCTTCCTTCTCCTTCATCCTTTCCATCCCTTTTCCTTAAATGGATGGAAAGGATAAAGGATTCCTTGGATAAATATTATTTTCTAGTAACAAGGATTTGGGCTGTGTTTTTACACAGCAACAGTGTTGTAATTTAACCGAAAGTTCAGTAATTAATTACGCAACGCATGGACACCGTGCATGTACTGCGCTATCAACACATAATAGTTTTAATTACTTATACTGGATCAACGTTATATGCGTCGCGAGTTGGAAATGTATCCACAAGTTCATTTATTAATAGGGATATATTAGTCAAAAATTATGTACCTTTTATATATATAGATTAGAACTAGAATCGAATACTGAATACTCGCATACTCGTATCGTTAGTGTTTCACCAGTCACCCTGTATATCCAGCTTAATAAAACTAGGAACCAAGATCTCAATAGTAAATGAATGAAATGAATAATGTATTCAGTATTCATACGAGTATCACAGTCTGGGGCGCTTTGATTGTGATAATATCGTGTGATTGCGCCAGATATTCCACTTCTACGAAGGTTTATTTTAATTGCAAAGTTGAGTCTCGAGATAAGTTGAGCACTGTCTGCTTTTGAAACTAGGTTAAGTTACAGTGAAATCTAGATGATTTTACTTTAATCTTAGAACTTTGACTTGTCAGTAGGTACTAGTTTGTAGATATCTTTAATTTGAATATTCCATGTTTATTTTACGAGATTGTCTTGTTAACCTTCAATATTGTTTGATTTTTTAAATTAAGATTTACCAACCATTGACGCAATTATAAATGTATAAATACTTCTTGTTAATTTAAATACGTACCATCACGCCTGTATTCCCCGAAGAATTAGGCAGGCAGGCAGTAGTGTTCGAGTGATTAGCCGCCAATATGTTAAGGACTCATCTAAAAACGGGTAAACCTATTGCCATTAAATGGGCACACATTCAAAATCCTAACCGTTACTGAGAATTTCATAGAAAAAATCCAATAACACTGCCCGATCTGGGAATCAAAACCAGGACCTCGAGCAAAGTACTCAAGCTTAAGACTAATATAGACTAATGAGATTGTGATTTAATTTAAACAACTCATTTGTTCCTTTTTTTTAATCGTTGTCCCCAAAAACGGTGTGACAAAACATAGTGCTCTGTAGCCACAAAACAAGCGTATGACGTAACACTACTGCTAGTTTCCGTTATCCATCCATGTTCCAAGTCCGGCCATGTTTGTCGGCCACTCACTTTTATTGGATCCGGCTTTCGGCATTCGGCCGCGGATATTACGCGGCGGCAGTAACTAGATCGTGAAATATTCGGATATTGTTTGTCTAGTTATTCTATGAGAACGAGTTTTGAAAAATATTCGGCTTTCGTTCGGCTTAATGTACTGTGTGATGCGTAGATATATTATCATTTTTGTTACCTACACTTTCTGAGGTTTAGCCTCTGATCAAATACGCACATACGTATACCGAAACTACGCCTTATCTTGTCAGTCGAGTCAGTCGAGCTATCGAAAGCTCGACTGACAAGATAAGGCATAGTTTCGATACCTATACGTGTGTGCGTATAATTGTGTTTGTACACGGCAAGGCGTAATTTTAGTCGGCCTCACTTCTTTGTTCGCAGAGTTCCATCTTAACTTTTTATTTGATCTGAGGGTTTAGCTTTTTACTGTGTTGTTGTATTCTGACACTGCGAATATTAAACATTGCAGATGATATTTTTTTTTACTGAGAATTTATAATTGCAAGAAAAAGCCTACATTATACATCAATGTAATGTCACGACGATTGCCGTTTGAAGCGTACGTTCAACATGGTAATAATAGCCAAAAAACACGCACAAGAAATTATTTTTAATCTCAATGAAAGTTGAGGCAGATGTTTTTCTCAACTCCGGGGTCGTAAACGTAGTCTGAATAGCACATTATTATGTTCGTGTTACACGTGTTAGCAAACAAAATAGCTATTTATTTTCTAACATTTTTAGCGAATAAGATTCTTTAGATTAAAGACAGTGAATCAAATAACAACTGAGCAGTCGAAAGGTTAAATACTAATTGGATATTCATCCCCTATTCTAGTAATTGTACTTGCTATACCAATAGGGGATGAGCGTTTCCTTTCCAAGTTTAGTGATGAGCTTAATAAGTACTCCTGCTTCTCGATTATTTCAATTTAGATTTTTATACATATCATCACGCCTGTATTCCCCGTAGGGTTAGGCAGAGGTGTACTTAATGTACACCCACAGTTCGCCGGTATGTTTAGGTCCCATGTAATAGGGGGCGAGCCTATTGCCATTCACCGGGCACAAATCCAGACTCCGAGCTGCTACTGAGAACTTCATAGAAAAACCCAAATAACACTGCTCGACCTGGGGATCGAACCCAAGACCTCTAGCGTAGCAGTCGCGATTGAGACCACTAGACTAACGAGGCAGTCAATTTAGATTTTTATATAGTTAGCTAATACCTAAGTATTATTTTCTTGTTTCTATATCTACTGAGCAAAGTAAAAGTCAAATTAATTTTGGTATTTTTTTAATGTTTGGTCTCGTACGCCAGACTACCTAAGTAGTTATCGCCTTACCTTTCTCAAAGGTTGTCTGTAAAAGATCGCTCTTAGCGATAAGACCGCCCATTGTACCATTTTATGATTTATAACTTGACAATAGTTTTTGGTGTGCAATAAAAAAAAAATCTATTCTATTCTATTCCATTCAAATATTGTATTTCAATTAGAACATTAATACTTTTGAAATGTTCAAAAACTAATTGCATGGTTCTAAATAGTAGGTTTTATGGAGAAGAGATTTCTCGTATGTAACTCGATTGTGTTATTATATTGAATACGATATTTTTTAATGATTGATACAATGTAATATTTAATCATCGATATTGTTAAAATGTAAAGTTTACCTCCCCAGTTTCTTTTTAATGTTTGAAACTATTTATTTATATTCGATTTTATTTGGATATAATTATTTATTGGTTTACAATTTGTGTTACACTGTGAGAACGCGATATACAGAATGCAAGGATAGCAGGAGTGTAGCCAATGGGCACACGGCTTATTGCAATTTACTAAAAGATGTAATTTTAATCTTAAATTTTGATACGCTTATACTTTAACGCTTAGATTAAGACTTAGAATGTCTTATTAGTTTAGTGGTCCTAAGCGCGCCTGCTACGCTAGAGGTCACAGGTTCGATCCCCGGGTCCCCGAGTCGAGCAGTGTTATTTGGTTTTTCTATGAACATTCTTAGTAGCAGCTCGGAGTCTGGATTTGTGTCCGGTTAATGGCAATAGGCTTGCCCCATATTACATGGGACCTAGATATACCGGCGAAGTGTGCTCATCTCTGCCTAACCCTTCGGGAAATACAGGCGTGATGGTATGTTTAATGTAAGTTGTTACTCTTGTCAGTACCAATCCTCATATCTCAAAACAAGCTGCATATAAAACTAATTAACTAAGTATATACATCACGGATTGAACGGCACGTGGCTGCGATCTTGGAGCATCCAATCAAACTTTATTGTGGATTCTCTGCACCAATCCCAGTTGCGAGTAGCTACTCTTTCTTCCAGATAGGCCCCTCTTAGTATGCCAAAGACGTTCTCACTTTTACATCCTGTTGCCGTCGTTAGTCCCGATTATTCTAAGACGACGGAGTCCATTAATGTTTTGAAGGAATTACGTTGTAAGATGTTTTATTTGTGTCTAAAGATATATTTTTTTCTGATGAGCAGTGAAATTTGAAGTTATTACCACCATCACGCTTATTCCTCGTAGGGTTAAACAGCATTGCACAGGTCGCTTTAGGTTATAGAGAATTTCATTGAAAACTCAATAATGTAGATTGTAGATACGGTTTGATTGAAAACACATTGATGAAAAAACAAACGGTTTATTTGCTTATTGATACTTTGATTGAAAGGAGTGCATACCGTGACGATCGATTTTTTATCTACAAGTGTATTATCAAAGTCACTAACGTTACAAAAATATAATTGCTTACAAAACAAGTACGATCGCGATGGTACGAGAACATAGTTTCATCCGTCTCTGATGTGTTTATTTTTAGTGTTAATAAGTTATTCAGTACTTAGGCATAAATTAAGCAAATCCACGAGGACTTAGGTACTGCCGATAAACTGCCCTGCAGTTTAGCAGATGATTAGCAAAGACTGTAAATTGTTTGAATTCATTAAAAAAATCGCAAACACTACACAGTACGCTCTTTTTTCGACCCGGGAATTAAAACCAGGACCTCTAGCTTAGCAGACACGTATAAGACTAGACTTTTAGGTACATGCGTGGTAAAATACACAACCCGGGCGTTTTAAACACGTTGGGATTGTGTGTACCGGATGGGTACGTGGGACAGCGGAGGCGGCCGCCGCTGCTGTGGGTGCCGCCCGCTCGCACCAACCTGCTGCACCGCGCGCCGCTATCGCGAGCGCTGCGTATTGAGTGTACTCAATATGGTGTCACAACGGATTGACCACGGAGGAGAGAAAAAATTGACTGTTTCAATAATTGTACTTTGAGTGAATTCACACGGGCCGCATTTTGTATTGTAACTTCTTGTTTGGAAACATAATATATACTTATAACTACAACTACGCTATTGTATTAGGTTAAGCCTGTGATGATAGCTTTATGTGTTTAAATAAATAAATAAATAGATCTGTTGGTCTGTTTAAAGTTGCACAAAGACTTGATTCTATGCTTAATAGATGGCGCAATAACGGCAGTGCGTAATGACTTCGATAATTTACGATCTAATAATACCATCATCATCGACCCAGTATAACGTCCCACTCATGTAAACGGGTCTCGAATGATGCCTACAGTCCACCACGCTAGCCTGCCTAATTATACTCAATGCAATGCAATGCACCAATCGAAGCTACGTGCATAACGTGCGAGGTCAAAGGATGACCCTTGGCTTGCGACACTGTATATGATACTAGCTGATCCGTGACTTCATTGGGCATTATAGTCTATGACACTCACAAATAACGCGGCTGTCTATTGGTAAAATAATTTCCGAAATCGGTTCAGTAGATCCAGAGATTATCGCCTATAACCTCACAAACTATTTTTTTTTTTTTTTTAGAAAAAAGCTTACTAGCAATGTGGGTCACACATTACTAGTATTCTTGTTAACCCCTCGTGCTAAGCTAAATGCTTGTGTTACGAGTGGGTTCACGTCGCTAGTGCAATGGGTGGGGTTCGAACCGGCAACCATATGATCGCAAGTCCGACGCCCTAGCCATTAGGCTACCGACGCTTTATTTACTATTAGTATAAAGCAGTTTAAGGACCCGGCAGGACCCCTGGGGGTCCGCGAGCATATGTTTGGGGGTCCGCGGTCCCAATGGGTACTCAACTATAATATTGTCCGAAAATTGCACCTTTTTTTCCTCAGGGGTCCTTAGCATTATGCTTGATTTCCTTGGCAGTCCGCGGCTGAAAAAGGTTAGGAACCGCTGGTATAGAGTATAAATTTCGTGGAAAACGGCTGGAAAGGTTAGTTAATAATTAAGAAAATAAGTAAATGATAATAGGTGTGCAGTTTAAGTTTCTCCAGAAGTGATAATATTGCATAAATTATCCCTAGGCCCACTCCTTAACTTTTTTCTACTACCTAGGGAGGCGGTACCTATGTTGCCCTCGTACCAAGAATAACCGCGCTTACTCACCATTACCAAACCTTACCTTACCCTAACCTTTTTTTTTATGGGATAACTCGGCAAACGAGCATGCTAGCTACCTGATGGTAAGTAGTCATCGCCGCCCATGGACATCTGCAAAACCAAAGGAGTTGCAGATGCGTTGCCGAGCCCATTTAGGGAAAGGGAGGGGAAGGAGAAAAGGAAAAGGAAGGGGATTGGGGGAGGAATTGGGCCTCCGGCCCTCTCGCTCACCAAACGAAGCGCAGTAACGAAACGCTACTACTCGGACGTCGGTCTTCTGCGAGAGTGTGGTACTTCCCCGGTCAAGTCGGCCCATTCATGCTGCGAAAAGCGTGGCCTTACAACAAAAACCTTACTTACTTACCTTGCTTACCCTTATACATGACTATAGGATTTGTAGCATCCACTATAAAGACACCCTCCTTACCTACTTATCTATATGTTTACTACAGCATAAACTAACATAATACACATCCTAATTCTGCCTGAAAGGTTTGACAGAGATGTACTATGTACAACTCGTTTTGCCGGTATGTTAAGGTCCCATGTAATAAGGGGTGAACCGGACACAAGTACAAACTCCGAGCAAAGTGGTGAAAGAAACATCAAGAGAAAACCTACATGTCTAAGTTTTTTTCCCAACGGTGTGTGAAGTCTGCCAACATTACGTCATGTAGGTACATACAAATACAACTTTGGGAACCTACTCTATTGGTCCAAATACATACATAATGCAATTTATATGCATCAACATAAAACCACAAATTCTAATATTTTAAGCATTAAAATAAAACCGCGAATATAAATAAATTATTTTGAGCATTTCAGAAAGTGTTTTTCATACATTTCAACGCAATT
This sequence comes from Subacronicta megacephala, assembly GCA_958496365.1. Taxonomy (NCBI): domain Eukaryota; kingdom Metazoa; phylum Arthropoda; class Insecta; order Lepidoptera; family Noctuidae; genus Subacronicta; species Subacronicta megacephala. The sequence goes on along the minus strand of OY292523.1, from coordinate 2,030,312 downwards.
CAGTTTTGACATGTATATTGAAATTGAAATAATATAAATAGAAGTTACGAGTCTGCCACAATATTGCATTTCGCGCGGTCTGACATCGCACGGGTGAAATTTTTCTATTCTTATGAGGCTCAGTTTATTTACCTGTATCTTATACGAAATTATAGGTACATGTATTTATAATTATGTGTATATGGATTTGTAGGCAGTGTATGGAACAGTTTACCGAAGCTTCTTTTGCGTATTTAAATTTAATTTTAATTTAAAAAAAGCTAACTAGCCGAGTGGGTTCACGTCGGTAGTGCATTGGGTGGGTTTCAAACCGGCAACCACATTATCGCAAGTTCGACGCCCTAGCAATTAGGCTACCTCCGCTTAATTTAATATTATATAGAGTATTAATTTCACTGGCATTAACCAACTTATTAGTCTAGTGGTCCCAAGCGTCCCTGAGTTCGATTGTCAGGCCGAGGCCGAGCAGTTTTATTGAGATTTTCTATGAAATTCTCAGTAGCATCTCGAAGTCTGGATTTGTGCTTAATGGCAATAGGCTCGTCCCCTATTACATGGGACCTAAACATACCGGCGAAGTGTGGGTGTACATTGTACCTCTGTCTAACCTTTCAGGCAGAATTATGTGTATTATGTTAGTTTATGCTGTAGTAAACATATAGATAAGTAGGTAAGGTGGGTGTCTTTATAGTGAATGCTACAAATCCTATAGTCATGTATACACTCTACACAACCCCACAATACACTTAAAATTTTCCGGTTCGTGGTTTATATGAATAAAGGGAACCCAATCATTGCTACCGTATATAATAATACCAGGTATTTATAAAAATATTGGTACTCACGCAGCCATTTCTCCAATACATTCGAGTTTAGAACACAATTCCTACTCGATGTGTACAAATTCGAAATGAGTTCTCGCTCCGTTGGGTTTTCCACGCGATATTTCTTCAATGCGGGAGTTTGTTGAGTGTATAAGTTTATTATACCATCAGCAACAAAGTTTGTTTAGACATACTTGTTTATTCCCACTTTTTGAGTGTTGTTGGCATGTTGAGGGTTTTGTTGGATATTTAAATTTATTTCATGGGTGAGAGCGTGAATTTCCGTGATTCAAAAAAATAAATTTGAGAAATAATCGTCGGTGACGAGCTCAATCGAAATATTTTTGTCATCTTTCATGAAGCCGAATCTGTGACAGAAGCGAGAGATGTAGCGCTGGAGACCGAATTCGATCCTCAGTCCTTTTCCTTCTCCTTTTCTCCTTCACCTGAGGGTTTTGTTGGATATTTAAATTTATTTCATGGGTGAGAGCATGAATTTCCGTAATTCGAAAAAATAATTTTGAGAAATAATCGTCGGTGACGAACTCAATCGAAATGTTTTTGTCGTCTTTCATGACGCCTAAACTGTGACAGAAGCGAGAGATGGAGCGCTGGAGACCGAACTCGATCCTCAGTCCTCTTCCTTCTCCTTTTCTCCTTCCCCTCTCTTTACTTTTACAGGGTCAGCAACACTCGAGTGATACCCCTGGTGTTGCAAGCTTTCATGGGCTACGGTAACCAACAGGCTTGTTTTCCACCTTTGTGGTATTAAAAAAAGGAGACGAGATATAGCGACGATAAAAAATGTCATGGCATGCATGTTAGCCTCCCGGAGCAGCTCTTGTCTGAATTCTACCAGATATCTGTCACTTACGCTTTAAGTTCTACTTAAAGCAATTAACATACCATCACGCCTGTACTCCCCGAATGGCATTTCGCTGGTATGTTTAGGTCCCATGTAATAGGGGGCGAGCCTATTGCCATTAACTGGGCACAAATCCAGCCTCCGAGCTGCTACTGAATTTCATAGAAAAACCCAATAACATTTCGCTCGACCTGGGTATTGAATCCAGGCCCTCTAGCGTAGCAGTCGCACAAAGGACCACTAGACTAATGAAACAGTCAATGATTCAGTTTAAGCAATTACTGAATAGTTATATGTGCTTCTTATTTAATAGTAACAGTTCCTTCTATGAGTGAACCAGAACGGCAACATTATGTGAGGAATAGCAGCGAATTGTCAAGCGTGCTAATCCCTAAAAGACGACCTACACGCTGCTCTTAGCAGCGTGTTCGCGTGTGTTTTGACGAAGAAGAATAGTACCTATAATAATTTAGTCGACTAGTGGACGCCACAAAAAAAGTGCAGTGATAGCCTTGTGATATGACCATTGGACTGCCAAGTCAAAGGTCTCGAGTTCGAATCCAGGGCACGCACCTCTGACTTTTCGAAGTCATGTCATGTCATTAATAATTAATTATCACGCGCTTAAAACGGTGAAGGAAAACATCGTGAGGAAACCTGCATGCCTGAGAGATTTTCTTGACGGCGTGTGAAGTCTGCCAACCCGCAGTAGGCTAGCGTGGTGAACTATAGCCTAATCCCTGTCGTTCTGAGAGGAGACCCGTGCCCAGCAGTGGGACAATGTAATGGGTCGATGATGATGATGATGATGATGGACGCCACAGCATATTGAGGCCAAAAATCTGTTAGAGCTTCCGGTGAAATTCTTAACATATAGGCCATGTTCAAGGTTTCCTATGATCCATTGTGAGGGTTGAAGATGCCATTACCCTGCCCTAGTTGGAAATGACAAATCATTTTCTATTATCGAGAGGTACTATTTTAAATATTAATATTAGTTGTTTAAAATTGTCAGCGAATTTCAGAATACGTCCAACAATATCTTTTATATAACTACTTATTCTTAATTTATCTTTATTGTTTTTCTTTTAAACTTAAATGTGGGCTTTTAAAATTTTTATTTAGATAATTTTATTCTTGATTGACCTTAGAGTAGGCTTCGTTAAACAATTTCAGTAAACCTTTTTGAAATTTTATAAAGTTGCTTTATAAAAACTTTGAGTAAATATTTATTAGAATAAAATACTTGAATGCCGCTAGCATTATTTTATACGTATTATTATAAATATAAGACAAAGCATTAAATTTTATGTTTTTTTAGCGAACTATGCGCCCCAACAATACCTAAGTTCTCTGCTGGCTTAAAACATATTTAACCTACAAGCCACAATTACGCGTAAAAGTGAAGTCACAAAAACTACTCTTAACCTTTTGAACGCCATTGTCACATATATGTGACAAACGAAATCTTACCCTGAACGCCAACGTCACAAATATATGACAAAATATACGTCGCACCATATTATGAAATAAACAATTTAATCATTACTTTAGTGTGTTTTAATTTATGAAGGTCATTTGACAGAAAAAGTGGCCTGGCGTCAGGGGTACGGCGATACGTTTATACTCTGGCGTTCAAAAGGTTAAAAAGAGTAGGTAGTTCAAATTTTGGCGATTATTTACTCTCACGTTTCACGTCGCGAAAACGCGTTTTACATTGGTCAAATCTAATTTAAATATACCCAAAATGCTGCAAGGCAAAAAAAAACATGTATGATAACATTTTATGTAGCTCATTTTTTCATTTACATGCAAAATGGTTGAACGCAACTTCTAGTTAATACTTATTATATGGCATAGGGTTACAATTATAAAATCAATTTCTTAAAAAAAACCTGTAGTTGCTTTTATTTATAAAAATGATATTCCGTAATCTATTTAAAAAGGGCTGCTATGTTTAGTTATTGCAACAGTCAGATTCTTCACTTTCAATAAATACGTTAGAAAAGTTACGAACAACACTTGCAACAAGCAATTTGTGACTCAAATTGCTTATCACGTAAAGCATCGTAACTCAAGACATTCGCCGTTCAAAACACACAAATCAAATGCCAAATGAAAAGTTAAAAGCGTCGACATATTCTACAGATTAAATATGGCGGACAAATTCGCGGGAAGTTTTGAAAAGTGGCAACACATCAGTCCGCTGTCAAAGTATTGCGCGGGAAATTGTCGTTGCTGGGACGAGTGACGTCACGCGGTTATGTCATGGTTTTGTGCATGTATCTACGACCCGGCTCTTGCATTTAATATTTTAGTGAATTTTAAAGCTTTACTAGTTTTATATGAAATATGTATTTCGGGTGAAGTGAGTGATGTATGAAATTTATTTCGTGCAGTTATTTTGACATTCGTTGGTATGTTTGTTGAAATTATGTAAGATATAAAACTGACGATATGAAAATAAATATTAGGAGTCAGTATCGAGGATTCTTCTCAGAGGTCGTCGGATAGGAAATGCCGGTGCCATCTAGTAAAAACAAGTAAAACATTGACTTGTAAAAGTGTTTTTCAAAGATCTTTTTACGAAAATAATTACCATTTATCAAATAAAAATTTACTGGTATACTTTAAAAACATATACATACCATCACGCCTGTATTTCCCGAAGGGTTAGGCAGAGGTGTACTAATGTACACCCACATTTCGCCGGTATGTTTAGGTCCCATATAATAGGGGGCGAGCCTATTGCCATTAACAAGGCACAAATCCAGACTCCGAGCTGCTACTGAGAATTTCATAGAAAAACTCAATAACACTTTGCTCGACCTGGGTATCGAACCCAGGACCTCTAGCGTAGCAGTCGCGCTTGGGTCCACTAGACCAACGAGGCAGTCGAGGCAGGCAGCTGGTATATTTTGGTATGATGAAATTTGTTCCTTATTTGGTATCGATATTGTAATAATAAAGTTTTGTGAAAATTTGGTAATTTTTATAAATAAAGTAATAAACTAGCTTTCCGCGCACGCCACGCCCGCGTGGTTTATTGGCTTTTCTATACTAAAATATGTATGTATTATACATATAAACCTTCCTCTTGAATCACTCTATCTATTAAAAAAAACCGCATCAAAATCCGTTGCGTAGTTTCAAAGATTTAAGCATACAACAGCGCTTTCTCTGTCCTTAGTCCCTAAGGACAGAGAAAGCGACTTTGTTTTATACTATGTAGTGAAGTGATGATGCATACACACTAGGTAAGGGGGTAAAGGGGCAAAGCTGGGTGAAGGGGCCACGTTTCCTATCGTAGACATCCCTATTTGAGGATTTTCAGGTCAGTGATCTAATTTTTAAAAGCAGACTATTGTAAATTGCCATCCCAATATAGTTTCTTTTTGAACCGAAGATGCGAATTTTCTAGTGATAGAAAAATCCGGCCTCAGACAGCGTTTGAACCTGCGACCCTCTGGTTAAGTACATCAGACGCTTTACCAACTAAGCTACCGAGACACGACCTGTGATGTCGAATTTCTCTTCCATATTGTACGTCTTCCGGTGACGTCAGCAACATCTATTGAAGACATTACTGTCTTTCAACCAACACGACTTTCTTTACAGGTAGTTAACTGTCGAACGATGTTGCCTTGCCGTATTTACTGCTTATTTTTCATTATAAATATAATGAAAAATAAGCAGTAAATACGGCAAGGCAACATCATCATCATCACATTTTGCATTAAATAATGCAAAATGTTCACACAGATAAATCTTTTGGAATATTCGATTGAAACTAGCCATCTAGTCAAACCACGCAACTGCCTTACAACTCAACCCTAAAATTCTTTAAATTAATTATAATTATAACGGATTTAATTCACAAAATACGTTTAATTTGCGTGCCACAACACATTGACATTAATGACGGTTGACATGACACACATTACATTAACTTTACACAATCAACCCAGATTTGTTCGTTACTTTTCGGCAGTCAAGCCCCTTTGCATTTTAGGGTTGGGCTGTGAAAATATTTTAGTAGGTTCAAATTAATGGTGTAGCTTATAGGAGGTTAAATAAAAGAATGTTAAAAGCCAAATGTTTTATATTCATTAAACCATTATTACAAGTACTTTTGAATAACTACAAAACTAGCTGCAGGCTTCCAAATAGAGAAGAGAAGAGATAGTCTTATAGAGAAGAACCGGCGAGAAACTGCATAAATACTCCTTTAAACAAAATTAATAAATATTTACTGGTTAGTCAGAGGTGTATTAGTATACCTACTCCCACAGTTCACCGGTATGTTGAGGTCCCATATTATAAGGGTTGCCCCCTTATGATATGCCTATTGCAATTAACCGGGCACAAACCCATAGTTTCATACAAAACCCAAACCTCAAATACTCGACCCGGGAATAGAATAGCATAGCAGTCGCGCTTGAGACCACTACTAAGAATGGTCCCCCATCCACAAACTGACCAAGGCAGGCATAGTTTAAGTTGTTGTTCAGCGCAGCTATAATTTAGCCACGAGCCCCTTGTAACAGTGTTACTGTTACGAAAAACATTTATAATAAGTGATAGTAAAGAATTGATATGGCAACAGTGTTCTATATTTGGTGAGATGTTGATAATGTCTATATTAATATGGACATGGAAGAATTAAATATTAAGTAACTTTCTTTTTTGATTTTAATATCTGAAGTATAATTTAAATTATTTATTTATTCCACACACTATCTTTACAGGATAACCCCAATACAATAGTGGTTTGCAAACCTACACTTTATAATAATACAAACTAATACAAAGCAATAACAAGAAGAATAATAATATTTAAATATAACTAACAAAATTCAACAAAACTTTTGCGAATTCATTCAGATTGCACGAAAATATGTCAATTCTCTCATGCACTACGTTTAATACACATATTGTGCGGGTGAGGGGTGTTTTTGACAGCAAGTTGGTTCTGGCAACAGGCACTGCCATTAGTTGCTTGTTATAAGAGGTCAGTTGCAATCTCGCACAAACGGCGAAACGAAACCAATAAACTCGTGTGGCAGTCTGATCTGCTTATCTCGTTTTATATCGGCAAACGAACAAAAGAAGCCCTCAATCATTAATATTATGAAATATTTATAAGTAAGGCTAATTTTACCTACATAATTATTATCTCTAGGCAAAATTACCGTAATATCCGTTGATATAATTTTGTTCCTTTTGTGTTAGCCAATGTGGCCTTGTTATTTACAGACAAGCCAATTTTCTTCGATGTTTTCCGATGAATAAGATGGCTCTCAACGCCATTCACAGACATGACGTAAATGTTCGCAAACCCGTGAAAAGAAACTAAGGGTGCTTTGTACCCGAATAATAATGTTTTGTATTTTTAGTAACCGCTACATAAAATTGATAAATGATGATTTTTCTAGCGAGTTTTTCGAAGATGATTTTACAAGACGTAAGTATATTTTTTATTTGGACGGGAAATTCTTATCTGAGAATCTCGAATATGCTCTAGTAAAATAAGTACACCGCCTCTATAGTTTAGTGGTCTCAAGCGCGACAGCTACGCTAGACGTTTCGATTCCTGGGTCGAGCAGTGTTAATAATGTTTCTATGAAATTCTCAGTAGCAAATTGGAGTTTGAGTTTGTGCCCAATCAATGGCAAGGGGCTCGCCCTCTATTATATGGGATCTAAATAGACTGGAACCGAACCTAATCTACTACCTACCTACCTACTCTAATGTATGCCGACCGAACTGTGGGCATACATTAGAGCCTCATGACACCTCACCTGCCTAACCCTTCGGGGATACAGGCGTAATGGTTTGTTATGTTATGTGAACGCCTTATGTACTGAAGGTATATAGTTACATATGGTATATATTATATTTAAACCCTCTGACGCTACGTCATTTGATATAGCTATTAACCGGGCACGTTCGGATGAGCAGAATGATCGTAGAAACATTTATGGCATAACACAGACAATATATCGTGTATGGCCTCCGCATAATGGAGTCCTGAACCATTTGTACCAAGCAGGCGCAGGGTTAGGTCGGACAAATGGCATGAGGACAGCATTTGAAATAAATATTTGCTTGAAAGGAAGGTATACAGTGTAATGTCCAAAACATACGTGGGCCATAAAGTATGGCCTTGGAAGTTATTTGATTGTAGTTTTTGTTGTGAATTTAGAAAGCTTTTTTGTTCGAGGAAATTTATTTATTTAAAATGCGTTTTATTTTTGCACATATTTGTAATTTGACGTGATTATGTAAGGCAAAGACTGAATTCTATACAAATTGAATACCCAAATGAACGTAATTTACACATAATTTAAGCAAATTGTGTTGTAATTCGTGTCCGGATACCTTAGGTCTAGGTTTACACTTTCATTTCGTCAAAAAAACCTTTACTTGAAATAAAATGAATCTTTGACATTCGATTTATTTTCGACTGTAAACCGTCGCGAAAATAATACTCAAGGGGCATCTAGTTTAAAAGGTATCTAAATTCGAATAACAATACAATTAGTTAAATTATTACGATTAATTTTGGTTGATTGTTGGTGTAGCCAATTTAAGTACTCGAGGGAACATATAAGTATTTATTTGAATTTTACGACTAGCGGAGTATAAACATGAAATTCACCCGATTTAAAGTTAAACCTTCAGCCATTCACAATATTACCTATCTACTATTTAAAGACGTGTATATTTTAAGGGTTTATTGTATGTTAGGTATTTGCCGTTGTTTTCTAATAAAGTTATTTTTTTTTACAAATATACAATATTTTTTAAGTTTTAAGTAGCATATTCTTTTATGAGGACTGTTTAGAAGCCTCTTGTTTAACAAATAAGCTCAAAGTCAATACAAAAGTTATTTTCATCGATAACAGTATTAAGTCTGACCTCAGCGACGAAATTTATGAATAAGTAATTTTAGTTTTTAGTTTACCATTGTCGAAGAATGTTCTCGAAGATAAAAAATTGTTTGATAATATATTTTATAACAAAACAAACATCGTTTCATTTGAGACACCTTTGAAGTCACTTTAAATAGAATGGAGGACTTAAAGACTATTCACGATTAAAAGTTTCATTAAATATTTATGATAAAGCTTTTTAAAAGCAAAAGTTCATTATTTGTCAATAAAAAGTGTTCATTCTACTATAATCTAGATAAATATGTCTTTGATGGCACGGTTTATCGTTGTTAGATCACAATAATAAAAATGTAAGCACCAATTTGTTTCCAGCCAGATTGTAAATTGAGGAAAAATTGCCATTGTACGGCCTATGTGTGCGTGAATAGGTGGAATCATAATTCATAATATGATTCATGGATATAGGGTACATCGTGCTATTGTGTTATACATTTTTTTATGGGATAACTCGGCAAACAAGCAGGCCAGCTACCTGATGGTAAGTAGTCGTCGCCGCCCATGGACTTATGCAATACCAAAGGGGTTGCAGATGCGTCGCCGAGACTATTTAAGGAAAAGAAAGGGGAAAGGAGAAGGAAGGGGACCAAGAGAGAAATTGGACCTCCGGCGCTCCACACTCATCGTACGAAACGCAACAGTATGCATATTGCTTCTTGACGTCGATATCCTGTGGGAGTGTTCGTGAATCATATTATTATTCTTCAAAAACGGACATCTGAGCCCTCCTATTCGAAGTACTATTAACTATTATGTACTTGTGTTTGTTACTATGAAAATTGATCTTAAACAAAACATTTTCCACCAACCGCTACAAATTCTTTCAAGCATCCCAAATTCGAGAAAACGGTAGAATTCCTATTGTTTCGGCGATTGTCGCCAACCGACAAACTATGCGGCCCCGGTTTAGGATCGTATTATTTTCAGGATCGAGTGAAATGTTACTCACGAACAACGGAAGCAGTTGCGGTGGGCGGACGAGGGTCGATCACAGTCATGAGAGATAGCGGAAATATTATGTTAAAAAGAACATATTCATCATACATGGGGGCCAAGTTTGCTGTTTCAATGGTCTCAAATGGTCGATCTAAATGACATAAAAACTGACAGATTTCGTACATAAAACTGACAGGCATAAACAATCTGTACAATGACCATTCTCACACAATAAAATAGTGGAATTGGGGGCCTGCTAACCACAAATCGTTAGAGAGAGGTATGTACTTACATAAAGGATGCAGCGAACACTGCACCACAGCTGACATACATAGAATATTGCGATAGGGCAAAGGCAGACAAGTGCGGTTTTTAGTCTATATGAAGCCGACATACCCGTCTTTTTTTAAAATATAAGGTACATGGCAGGTGCATAAAAGAGACCATGATTCTCTGGTTTGTTTCGACGTTTCTTCTCAGAGGTCGTCAGATAGGAAACGTCGGCGCCATCCAGTTAAAAAAAAACGACTTGTAAAAGTGTCTTATAAGATCTATTTATAGAAATAAATATCATTTCATAAATGAGGCCGCTGTTTACCGTTTGAGAATAACCCTACTCTCCGAATAAATTCAAAAATTGAATAGAGCAAATTCTGTTCTATTTTTGATTTTATTCGGATTACTATTTACTACTAAAAAAAATATGAAATACACTTCATAACTCGAAAAATTGAGATAGGATTATAATGTTGCCAGTTCGCATTGTTATTGAATGATAGATGGCGTTGACGTCAATAACAGCTGCAGCTTATACACTAAGCTCACAGCCTTACAAGAATATTAGAACGGGAAGTGGTTTACGTCCTTTTTATGAATATCTTTTATTGTGTCGTGAAAAATTGGCTTGCACTTAAACACGTTCACGGGGTGAAATGTAATACTGAGTAGTATCTTGGTATTGCATATTACCTATTTATGAGCGTTTTGTGACTGTGGATGGGAATATTTGTAGAAATAAACTGTATTGTCGCTTTGGGAAAGATATATAGGAATCTACAGTAGTAGTAGTGCCTCGCTGGTCTGTCTACATACCAGTATAAATGGGTCCGCACAACCGGGGAACCAAGTACCCTTCCACAGAATATCGACGTCATATGAATGCATAGCTACTGTTGCGTTTCGTACGGTGAGTGTGGAGCGCCGGAGGTCCAATTTCTCTCTCAGTTCTCTCCCTCTCCTTTACTCCTACTACTCTATTAATTCACCGCAGCAGGCGTTGCTTCACTTTGCAAATCGGTTGATTAGCTTATTTATGAGCTATTCACGAGATCTTGATATAGTCATTATCCAACAAAAATCACAAATTACCTACTTACAAAAACTTCAGTTACAGTTTTTACACTGGCCGGTCTTAGAATTGAAGTAACTAAAGAGATTGAAAGGGTTACATAATTCAAAATGTATTTGAATCAAACCAATCTAAGTAGGTACAGATTTTCTTGTAATTATTACATAGTTACATACTTAAATAATTCTATAAGTATTCCCAAGAACTCCAGGCCACATTTCTCGTTAAAAATTAATTGGAGTAATTTATGTTACAATGCTTTCATAATCAAAACTAATCATACTGAAAATCTTTAAGATAAAATTAATTAACGTCTTCAAAGAAAAGGTATTTAAGACAGAAGGAACAATTTCACAATAAGAACATGAAATATGATCGTTTCACAACATCAAAGTGCTCCTTTGTAATTGAAAACTAATTTCAGGATGATTCTTAGCCAGATTATGTAGAATAAATGTAGCAACTGGCCTTATTTTTTTTTAAAAAAGCTTACTTTTTGTCAGCCCCTCGTTATAAGCTAAATGCTTGTGTTACGAGTGGGTTCACGTCGGTAGTGCAATGGGTGGGTTCCGAACCGAAGTCTGACGTCCTAGCCATTACGCTACCGCCGCTTCTACAACCTTATTATATTATGGTTAAAAAATATTAACTCATTAGTTTAGCGCTCATAACCGCGACTGCTACGCTAAATGTCCCAGGTCCGATCCCCAGATCGAGCAAAGTGTTATTGGGTTTTTCTATGCAATACCTTTTTTAATTGACTTCAATAAACAGTATTCACAGTACGTCTGTATATTTAGTCAGTCCAGTCTACCTCATTAGTCTAGTGGTCTTAAGCGCGACTGCTACGCTAAAGGTCCTGGGTTCAATTCCCAGGTCGAGCAGTGTTATTGGGTTTTTCTATGAAATTCTCAGTAGCAGCTCGGAGTCTAGATTTGTGCCCGGTTAATTGCAATAGGCCCGCCCCCTATTACATGGGACCTAAACATACTGGCGTACTCTATCGGCGAAGTGTGGGTGTACATAAGTACACCTCTGCCTAACCCTTCGAGGAATACAGGCGTGATGTTAAGTTATGTTATGTCTGTATATGTTTTATGCCTCATCAGTCTAGTGGTCGCAAAGACAAGGTCCTGCGTTCGATTTACTATTCAAACAAAGTTTTATCAGGTTTTTGTATTAGTTCCTATAATCTCAGTAGGAGCTTTATGCTAGGATAATGACAATAGGTTCGCCTATTACATGGGATCTAAAACAAATCAGCGCGATTTCGAATAGTGGGGGTATATCAGTAAAATAGTCTTAAAGGTCTTCTTATTATAAATGACATATGGTATTATTTATGATAACAGACTTTTTAAAATGACAACAAATGCATACCACTTACTACAACTTACAACTGATCACAAAATATGAACACTACGAGGTCTTTCTGAGAACTTTATATAAAAAAACTGAATGAAAATTGGTTCATCCGTTCAGGAACTATAATGCCACAGACAGACCCACAAAAAAATAAATACTCAGAGACGCATATACACGCTATATACTTGAAAACCTCCTTTTTTTCGTTTGGGGTTAAAAAATCGGACGCGACTGCTATGAAGCAGATATATAATGAAATATTAAAAACATGTTTGGAAGTAGCTTTCTATTCAATTAATTTATTCGTTTAACAAATAATTACATTACAAAAACAAACATTAATTAACATCACACAACGCAAAAATTATAATTAATATTTCAAATAAGCATTAATTTTATTTATTTACAGTACCTATTTTATGTTTGCGGTCATTGAAGTTTGTTTAGGGTTCAAAGGGTTATGTGAAAGTCTCGCATCGATTGTAAAATTCAAGTTTAAAAAAAAAAATCGAAGTAATAACCACAGTTCGAAAGAAAAAGAAATGAAAATGATTTATTTTGCAAACTCAACACGCTCGCTACACATAATCATAATAGATAAATGTACTTAAAAATATAAAATTTATATGAAACAAAACTATATTGGACAGAAACTTCACTTATAGGCAGAAAAACAGTATTACACTTAACTTCGATATTCTGTGGGAAGGGAGTACTTCCCTGGTCGTGTCGACCGATTTATGCTGGCATGTAGACAAGCCAGCGAGATACCTACAACCTTAAGAATTCTTAGAATATTGAGAAATAAGCCTGTAATATTAATGATAATAATAATTAATGTGATGTGATGTTATTTTGCTCTAATATGATGTTATTTATTTGATGTTTATTAGATTGCCTCATTAGTCTAGTGGTCCTAAGCGCGATTGCTGCGCTAGAGTTCCAGGGTTCGATCCTCAGGTCGAGCAAAGTGTAATTGAGTATTTCTATTAAATTCTCAGTAGTAGCTCGGAGTCTGGATTTGTGCCCGGTTAGTGGCAATAGGCTCGCCCTATTACATGGGACCTAAACATACCGTCGAATTGTGGGTGTACATAAGTACACGTTTGCGTTACCCTTCGAGGAATACAGGCGTGATAGTATGTTATATAATAATAATTAATATTATGTTATTTAGCTGCATTTGATTAACCTGAATGTCAAACAAATATAATTGGGAAAAGCGTTGGAACACGTTGATAATGGTCTTTAATAATGAGCTTATAATGTTCCCACTGTTGGGACACAGGCCTCCTCTCGGTGAGAGGGAGTGACCGTAATCCACCACGCGAGCCCAGTGCGGGTTGGTAGATGTCACATGTCTTCGAATGTTTGGTTCTAGGACATGCGGGTTTCCTCACGATGTTTTCCTTCACCGTTTTGGAAGCAGTGGTGAAGAATTAATTTACACAAGTAAAACTCCTGTATGGATTCGAACATACGACCTACAATTCGTAAGTCCTGGCCGTTACCACTGGGCCATGTTTGTCATTAATTCCTAAACTTCTGTATCCCGAAGCTGATTGGACTCCTGCTTATCTCAAAGCGGCAATATTAAGTGATGTTGGTTGGGCGAACGGCTTTATCGCGACTAAGTATCGTACTAGAAGAAACTCCATTAAACTTCCTTGTATAGTTTTTAAGTGAGCTGCATACGAAACAGGATATCGGAAATTTTATGTCGAGACAAAGTAAAAGAATTCACTGATTTATTTAGGTAAAAAGCTAAATTATTATAAAAGGAAAAGTTGCCCATTATAACCTTCGTTGTGAGTATAATTAATTTCATCGTAAAGTTTTTTTACATTTTTTAAAAAGAGCACTAGTAATGTGGGTCGCACTTAACTAGTAATCTTGTTAACCCCTCGTACTAAGCTAAAAGCTGCTTGTATTACGAGTGGGTTCACGTCGGTAGTGCAATGGGTGAGTTTCGAACCGGAAACCACATAATCGCAAATCCGACGCCCTAGCCATTAGGTTACCACCGCTTTGGTTATTTTTTTTAGTTCAATATAATAATATATAATTAAAAATTTAATATTTGCATTTTATTTCACGCCCCTAACCCTATTCCTAGATCCCCCAGAGTTGTAGGTTCTATAACTACAGCTCTATTAATTAAGTAATTACCAACACCTCTGCTTATCGGTGCAATGTTATGAATACCAAACGTTCAAGACTGGATTGTAAGATATGCAGCCCATTCCAAAATATTCCACTGAACATATACGACGAATTTTCTAATGGAAATAGTTGTAGAAATTACGGTAGGTGTAACCACACCCTGTTCGCGTGTTTACAAGGCTTTTGGTACAAGTGAAAAAAGAATGGTGAGAATTGTAAAAAAAAAACATTAAGAGTATTCGTTTCTCAACCTCCAAGGCTTTTCTCAATTATATTGGGGTAGTCTTCCAGTCTAACAAGATGCGGCTAAATATCAGTATTTTACACGAAGCGCTGGTGTGACGCTGAAAGACAGAGTGATAAGGGAGCGTTATGGAGTGAAAGAGGATGTAGTAACAAGGATTGAAAAAGGTATGTTAAGATAGTTTGGTCATGTAGAGAGAATGGATGAACGGAGATTGACGAAACCAGTATATATGGCGAGTGCGGATGGACGAGTTGGAAGGAGACGACCTCGGCGAACGTTCCGCAACCAAATTGCGGATGTTCTTAAAAAAGGCCACGTTCCGAGCACCCTAAACCGACGGTCATGCATGAAGAAATTAATAAATGTAGATGAAGCGAAAGTAGTGTTCCAGGATCGTTGCAAGTGGAAATTCATAGTCTCTGCCTACCCCCATGGAAGACAGGCGTGACAATATGTATGTCTGTATGTACACGAAGCGACTACCATGGTTGGTTGTTAGGCTTTTTGGGCTACTACCACTACCAATTTATGTTCGTATGAAAACCGGGACCCACGGCTTTACGAGCTCTTCAAGGCACGGAGGGTGTCGATGCAATGTGTTACCATTACCCCGCGTTCCAGGACGACAAAACATGTTGCAAACAGCTACCTATCCCTCTCACTCGTTGTTAGATAGAGTAAGATAGGTATTTGCAACATTTGTCGTCAGGCACGCGGGGTTACGTTAAGCAGGGTTAACAGTCTGTCTCACATACTAAAACTAAAAGAGTTTCTATTATATTAGGATAAAAAACGCGTAAATTTGTCGTTTACATATCCTATTTACAGTTTTATTAGCCATATATAAATACTTAATTGCTATTACCTTATTTACTAAACTATCCCGTTTCTTATTAGATAAGGATCTAAATAACGCGTAAATTTGTCACTTAATAATCTAGTTTTTAGTAATTATTCTATTAGATATATAAAAATTGCTTTGAGCTTATTTACCATACTGTCCTGTATTCATTTATACTTTATTGTGTTTACCTTTTGGGAGCTAGGGAATATGCGATATTTAATTAACCTCACCTGGTGCAGTTAATGTATTAGTTAACCAGTTAAGTTAACTAGTATATCGACATTATAGTTTTAACTGCCAGCGCTGACGGTGTTGTTTCGGTAAGTCTTTTTGATATTTGCTTAAAATAAAGGTAAATTTTATAATACTATCCCTAATATTGTTATTGATACAAGAAAATTTAGTAGGTATAGAAAGTTCTGGAATGTGTAAGGTTAGACCTTTTCCCAACAGTGTTACTTAAATGATTAATTTATTAATGCCTAAACGCTAGTAGTTACGTATTCCAATCGTTTAGAAAAAGTATATATATAGGGAATTACCAAGTGTTTTGTGTTCGTCGTGTTTTGTCTTATTGCTATTTCTCAATACGCTGTTAGAACCTTCAAATTAGTAAAAAATATAATTTATCTATTATAATGTGTATACTGTTTTGTGCTATTTCTCATAAATTTTCAGAAACTATACAGCTAAGATAAACTATTTAATTTGCATGTTAAATTAAGGGATAACTTAGCATTGTTCCTAAACAACAAATATTATATCTGGTACAACCTGTATTATACGCAACTAAATTATTCTTTCTTTCTAAGTACAAAAAATATATGAAAGTTAAACCATTGTAGATACAAAATTATGTATAATTGTAAAATTTATGTTGTTTTAGTTTCTAAAAATTGGCCAGAATCTTAGAATTCAACCTTATGGAAAATTCTATAATAAACCCATTACATAACTTCCTAATAATTTCTTAATGTCTTTGAACAGAATGACAACAATTCATCTAGGGGTACGGTAGACTCGATCAAAACCTTATATGAATAACAAAACATAAAAAAATATTGATTTCGAGTCGACAACATAATTATATCTGCAAAATTCGGATTATGGAGAATTTCGTACTTTCATTATTTTGTATGACTGTATTTAACTATTTTTGTATATATTTTATAACAATTATAGAAGTAAAGAATGATATTTTTATATCACATTACTGTCTTTCAACCAACACGACTTCCTTTACAAGTAGTTCAATATCGAACGATGTTGCCTTACCGTATTTTACTAGTAGTAAAAGTAAAATACTTATAAGTATACTTTATTTTTCTTCTTTCACTTTTATATATGAAGTTAAACACACACACCGGTTACTAGCAATATTACTCCCGCAAAAAGCGAAATAATATTAAACATGCTTAAACCAGTGTGAATAAATCAAGTGCCGTGTTTAAACGTGGGTTGGCCGGCTAATGTGCCTTCTCTTATCTGGATGAACCTTTTTACCTAGTTTCAGTATATTTATTACGAGATTAGTAAGGAAAACTGGCTCTAACTGATATTGTAGGAAATAAATTAAAATTATGCTTAAAATAAGTTGTAGCGGAACTATTTTTCATGGAAAATGAGATAGGATTGGAATAGACCAAAGCCAACATGCCAATAAAATAAAGTCTCCCGCCGCGTCTGTCTCTCTTATCGCGATAAACTCAAAAACTACTAAACGGGTTTTCATGCGGTTCTCAACAATAGACAGAGATTCATGAAGGTTTTGTGATTTATTGGTTGAAATATGACGATAATTGTGTACCTTTAATTGTGTTTATATAAACAGTTGATAATTATGTACTAGCTAAAGCCCCCCCCCCCCCCCCCGGATTTAGCTAGTAGTCACGGCTACACATCAAGCTATACAAATCTAGTGTAGGCTGACCTTGAATTATATGCAAAACCTTTACTATGCGAGGTCAGTCTAAACTGGATGTGTATAGTTTGATAGCCGAGTTTACAATAAAAACCTGTATTTTTCAGTTTCATGGCAATAAAGTGAAACATAAAAATCATTTCTATCCTAGCCCATAGCTCTTACATAACATCAGATCTAATATGACATTAGAAGCATGTATTAGACATCAATTCCATCCATTGTATGCATTCCGGCGTTTCAAGGAAACGTTCTAGCGACATAAATCTTCATATTGTGTGTATTCGATATCGTACCTCACACAGGCTATGCATGGTAGGTAGGTACTTGATGATTAATTGCTCATAAACAAGTGATAAGACCAGACTGGCGAGTCAAAGGTCTTGATTTCGAATCGAAGGCCTCAGATTGTATATTGTTTGTATATTTCTTTATACACTAAGATATAAAAAAATAATTCTTACTACAATATACATAATATTGAATTGACTGCGTCATTAGGCTAGCGGTCCTAAGCACGACTGCTACGCTAGAGGTCCTGCCTGGGTTCGGTCCCCAGGGCGAGTAAATTATTATTGGGTTTTTCCATGAAATTCTCAGTAGCAGCTCGGAGTCTGGATTTGTGCCCGGTTAATGGCTTTGGGTCGCCCCCTATTACATAGGAGCTAAACATACTGGCGAAGTTTGTGTGTACATTAGTACACCTCTGCCTAACCCTGCGGGGAATACAGGTGTGATGGTATGTACATAATTCAGGTCTGGTCTGTGTTGAAGGAATTGTAATTTATAAATTATGTAAATCATATTAGATAATAATTAATCTTGCTGTCTTTTTCATCACTTAAGTACATCGTTTTTCCATATGATGTCAATCACAGATATTATTTATATTTCTATGATGTCAATGGATATTTGCCAGTTATCCGACCTGAATTCGTCGGTATCACCGAATATACTTCATATAATGTCTATGACCTAAGTATATACCTACCTTCTAGAAGTGGCTCAAGCATCTTAAGTCTTGCTGCGTTGTTCCAAACTATTAAGCTTTAGGTCCCCGGGAACAAATAGGTACTTCGCCTGTTCAGTTCACTTCAAGTGTACACTTATACAAAGTAATCATAGTCGATCGATTCTTGAGGATCCAGAATTGAGCTTACGTGTCATCCTTAAAAATGAATTGGTTGTCATAGTCAAGAGTTTGTAGATCGGACGAGCATGTGTTAACTGACTTCAGAAAAGAGGTATTTATTAGTTCGTCTGTATTTTATTTCAAAGATTCTGAAACGAATCGTAGCTTTAGAATAAAATATAGATATTTTCTGGTAAGTATAGTCAAAAAATATTATTTTGTCCAATGAACTTATCTTTCGTTGACAAACATTTGGAAAACCCACTCTCGTAACGCAAGCATTTAGCTTAGCACGAGGAATTAACAAGAATACTAGTAATGTGTAACCCACATTGCTAAAATTCAACGCAAGAAGTTGAACTTATTTATTCTTCAAATCTATGCTTATACTTATATACTTATCACTTATTTACTTATATAATATAATATATATAAAGCTGAAGAGTTTGTTTGTTTGTTTGCTTGAACGCGCTAATCTCAAGAACTACTAGTCCGATTAGAAAAATTCTTTCAGTGTTAGATAGCCCATTTATCGAGGAAGACTATAGGATATATCATCCCGCTAAGAAAAGTGTTGCAAAAACGGGAAAAAATATTCCTTTTGAATGCAGAAAAAGATGGGACCACGCGGGCGAAGCCGTGGGCGGAAAGCTAGTAAGTAAATAAAAACTTTCTACAACATATCCACACAAAATCTACAACATCTAAATGCAAAAGCAAAATATAGACAATTACAATAATAAAAGACTCTTTTACCAGCATAATTGGTCGTTATGAATATTCGATACAATTTATATTCCACATAGTCCGTTTCAAAATCTCGGAGACCGAATTGACACATGCTAAATGTCAAATTTACAAATAATGTTAGCAATAATTGTAAATTTGACATTTAGCATGTGTCAATTCGGTCTCAGAGATTTTGAAACGAACTATAGTTCATACCCGTAATATATTTGCAGCAATACACGACACAAGTGACATCAAACAACGCCTTGCGCGTCCCTGGAATACTAGATTTTATACCCGAAAGGAGAAAAACGATTTAATAAATTGCTTGAATATATTAATCCAAAATCAACCTTAACTTGGTCAGTACTGAGTTTAAACTTGTTTGTTATTTTTGGAATAGATCTCCAACATTTCAGTTCCCGCTATGACAATGATGTGTTGCTTAGATTTTAACACAAATGCCTTGCAGTCATTAGTGAATGCACGGCACGATTTTTTAATACATACCATCTTTGTTTCGTAAAACTCCACGAATAATGGAGGATTCGTCATTACGCATACGGAATATTAAATAAAATTTCTCCCGAAAGCCATAATCTTCTATAGCTTTGCCGAAGTTAAAGTGTTTTGTACAGAAAAAGTGATTTTTAAAAGCACTTTTTTAAGTGCGTGGGTGTTATTATGCCGGCGGTATAGAATTTCCGTGTAGTATTATTATTTTGATGAAGAATAGACCTTTTTACGCTATTGTATGGTTTGTGGGTATCAAAGGAGGGTTCTGATTTTTCAGCTATATAGGGTTAATACCTCAAGCTATCAGGTTTTGAATGAAGACTGACGATGACATGTGTATGTTAGTCTGATAAATTCTATGTATGTCTGTAAATAGACCTTTTAAAGACACTTTAAAAGAAACTATTATTCTCTGAGTTTGTTCTGGCTTTTCTTCTTAGAGGTCGTCTCAGATAGGAAAAGCCGGCGCAATCTAGCTTAAAAAAAGTAAAACATTGACTTGAAAAAGTGTCTTTGAATGATCTATTTTCAGAAGTAAATATCATTTCATTTCATTATAAGTCAATGTATTAATTATTTTTTAAATAAGTAGTTGATTTTCTTTCTGACGACTTCTGAGAAGAAACGCCGAAACAAACTTAGAGAATTAGTCTCTTTTGAAGTCCAGACCAGATTTTTACAATGTAGGGCAAAATCTGAACAGGCCTTTTGAAGAAAGAGCCATAAGCTTTGAGTTGACCTGACCTAATTGACAATACACTCATCAGAACTCAAAGCTCCACTGTTTCTTTATGTATCCCAAATTACGAATTGAATTCGTGCAAATAAGACGTCATTTTATTCCACGTAGGTATCTTTTATTGAAAAAATAAAATGTGATCAAACCTATTTTTTATTTCATATGTCAGGGTTCTCAAGTTGAAAATAATAAATCCTTTTACAGTTTACAGTGAATACAGAAACACATTTTCTTTTCATATTTAATTTTTTTTCAGGTCAGTTGTTTTTATTAGCCTGTATTCTCCCACTTGAGCAAAGGCCTTAATAGGTTGTTCACTCCTTAAAATAATAAAATAGTAATTAAAAGCTTGCTTAAATTAATAACTCTGTATCCTTTTAGTATTGCCAGCACACAACGTTGCCAGACATAACATTGTCACCGTTCCTAAGTCGAACACAGACCAATTTCCTACATTAATTGAGTCCGTCGGTGGCGCGGGCGCCGGGCGTCGCAACACCACGGAACCTTAATTATTTCTCAGTTAAGCCATCCTCTTGTTAACTGCTAATTAATTGTTATACCTATTCGTGTTATCCTTTTAGGGTTCAGTGAAGTTTAAAAGGAATAATCCGTCTTTAGTTTAGAACTAGTGGTCCTAAGCGCGACTGCTACGCTAGAGGTCCTGGGTTCGATCCCCAGGTCGAGCAAAGTGTTATTGGGTTTTTCTATGAAATTCCCAGTAGCAGCTTGGAGTCTGGATTTGTGCCCGGTTAATGGCAATAGGCTCGCCCTCTATTACATGGGACCTAAACATACCGGCGAACTGTGGGTGTACATTAAGTACACCTCTGCCTAACCCTTCGGGGAATACAGGCGTGATGGTATGTTAGTTTAGAACTAGACACTAAAGCAGTATTTAGTTTACTGTTATACTTGTAGGTTATAATAAACTGTTTATTAAAGTCTGCCTTATTAGTCATGTGGTTGTAAGCCCGACTGCTGAGTAAGGGTTCGATTACCAGGTCAAGCAAACTAATGCAAGGATTTGCAATGATTTGCCCGATCAATGGCAATAGGATCGCTTCCCAATGCATAGGACCTAAAAATACCAGTGAACTTTTGTTGTAGATTGGCATATCACTGTCTAAACTTTCGAGGGAAACAGGCGTGATGGTACGTAAAATTCAGTGTTTATAATTTTTTACGTGTTTATTCACGTATTTTTGTTGACACCTTAATTAATTTTTGGTGTAATCTTGGACTTCGCGAATAATAATTAAAATTTGCAATACTTAATAACTTTACCAGTAATAATAACTTATTAATAAAAATAATAAAAACACTAAAGTACTTCTCTTTCACACACGTAAGAATGTGGTCTTTAATCAATAAAACAGGTCTCAAGTAGATCCTATCTTTAAGATGATAAATTATATTATTTATTCCTGTACATTTTTACAAGTGAATGTTTTACAACTTTTTTAACTAGATGGCGCTGACTTTTCTTTGCTCTGCGAAGAAATACCGACACAAACTCAGAGAGAATCGTGGACTCTTTTGAAGTACAGATATAGTCGTCGCAGTATATGAGAGTAACCACGCAGAACAATAATTTGAGACGTAGCAAAGATTCGCTCAAATTCACAAAGAAAATATATGAACTCCTATTTCATAACGCCAAGAAAAGCTCTGTTCTCATAAAAAGGATACTTTATTGTGTTGAGTTATAATTCAATCAAGGTTGAGTAAACTAAGATGGCGGGTTAACTTTCAGTGTTTGCTTAGGACGGTGGACGAACCCTAGCGGTTAGGACGCGCGTTCCGAACGCTGCCCTTCCGACATTCTCAACAAATAATATAGAGTTATTGGGATTTTTGATTATTTTTAAGACGTTGTTCTGAAATACGAGTAAATTTGATCAACTTTGTAGTCACTACATAGTATAAAACAAAGTTGCTTTCTCTGTCCCTATGTCCCTTTGTATGCTTAAATCTTTGACTGCTATGCTAAATGTCTTTGGTACCATTCCCAGGTTGATAAAAGTGTTATCGGGTGTTTCTATGAAATTCTCAGTACCAACTCGGCATTTTAATTTGAATTCGCTTAATGGCAATAGACTCACCCCCATTGGACCTAAATATACTAGCAAACTGTGGGTTGACATTAGTTCAATCAATTTTTTTTATTTTTTATTTATGGGATTACTCGGCAAACGAGCAGGCGAGCTACCTGATCGTAAGTAGTCATCGCCGCCCATGGACATCTGCAAAACCAAAGGAGTTGCAGATGCGTTGCCGAGCCTATTTAGGGAAAGGGAGGGGAAGGAGAAAAGGAGAAGGAAGGGGATTGGGGGAGGAATTGGGCCTCCGGCCCTCTCGCTCACCGAACGAAGCGCAGTAACGAAACGCGACTCCTCGGACGTCGGTCTTCTGCGAGAGTGTGGTACTTCCCCGGTCGAGCCGGCCCATTCATGCTGCGAACAGCGTGGCCCTACCACAACAAAAAAGCTTAAAGCCACCGATAGTTGCTTGCCGTATTTTCGACGATATAAAATTTTGTCACTACCTTGTTTGTACATTCTGTGTTTGCGCTTTAAACTTCTAGCTGACGCGGTTCCTAGAAATAGACGTGACAATAGTCGGCTATGTCTACATACTGCCAAAACAACACTTCTGCGCAAACGTGTCTTCTGCATGGCTCCGTTAATATAATTATAATTATACATCAGACAGTCCTTTAATGATTGACCAATATGTAGTATCCTCTCTTTCATCCATATGACGCACGATTTTAAAGCAATGCAAAAATTCTTGACTTTTTATGTATAATGTGTCAACCTACTGTCATTGTCACCTGGAACGCATTCTTTTTTTTCGTGCAACGACGCACGCCGTAAAAACTTTTCTTACAGGATTTAAAATGTTTTTACGACTAAAATAAGCAATAAAAGGCATTAACAATAATGCCTAAATGCAAAGTAATAGTGATGTGTATATTTTGAAGAAGTTTTAAAGGATTGAAGATACGACAACGTAAATTAATAAAATATCGTTACACTCTCCCTCCAAAGAAGACTGTTCCTTACTTCAGTGGTGATTTATTATACAGATACTTACCTAGTATCACCAAAGAAGAGGTTTTTTGCAGGATCCAAGATACTTATTGAGGTAAATGATAACCTTCTACATGGAACATGTAACACAGTTGCTATTGATTCACAATGCACGAAATAAACAATAAGACCTAAGATCGAAACTGTGGGTTCGTTTAATGGTCGTTACCATGTCTGGGACCAACACTGTGGGGTTGTTCGAAGACATTAACACGCCAAGGATTGTCACTGTGGGGTCATTCACGGCGCTGTTCACTGCCTAGCATTGGTACTGATGGACCATTCGATGGCAATATTTTGATGCAACAAGTTGCACAGGTGCACACTACACTAAAAGTGTTCGGATTTCGTGCAATTACAATGTAAAGAAAAGAAAAAAAAAAGGGGGGGGGGGAGTACACCAGTCCAGGGATAACAAGGTATGTAAGTAGAAAACAGTTTTATTTTCAGATTAGGAAAAAATATAACATAGGAATGTACTAAAAGTGCCTGGTTCATAAAATAATGTTAAAAACCTGAACAAAATACCAGGAAATAGGCCAACAGTGTGGTGCCCTAAGGGCAATACCTACTCTAAATGTTGAGATGGTCAAGAGGCAGGAAAACATCTCACAAATGTGCACTGACAAGAATGACAACACATTCTTCTATCGGTCATTATATGGTTACACCGTTAATCACCCAATTAACTAGGTACTTATCTCTATAACCTATTTTGTATCTTGTTTGGTCATGGAATGTGCATCAACTACGATATTAAGCATTTATTTTACCTAACCTATGCTGAGCATGCATACAACTGAAAAAGTGTTAACGGAAGAGGCAACATTAGATACTTCTAGTAGTATTGTACAACACTGGAAAATATTGTTGGTAATTATGTTACTAATATATAATGGGAGATAACCTCCCTGACAAAATCAAATTCTCTATAGTGGCTAAACCTATAGGAAACATAAGTCAGAAGGTAATATCATAAACTTATTAAATGTTTACCGAATGCTATACTAACTAGAACTGCAGCAGGCACATCAAATTACATCTCTGAAGCAAGCTGCAACAAGGAGAGAAGGTAGTCAATAGCAGCAGTACCAGTAGCAGATCCAGGTGGTTCCCGGGGAGCATACCTACTTCAACAATCAGTGATCAGTATCATCACAGACATACTGGCAGGTATAACATAAATATTTTATTATAACCAGCAGAAAATCACTGAAGACCTCCTACCAATGTATTTGGACAAGGAGAATGATATACCTATCATTTTGTCAAAAACCAGTTTGGTTATAATAAGCATCTGGTACCTACCTAGCTCCTCAGGGAGGAGAAAAATAAAGTAAAACAAAATTTGTTACAGCGGGTTGTTATATCTGAATCCAAAAGGATGAGGATCTCATGGAATTGTAGTATGCAACCAGAATACTCTTAACATCAGAATATTGATTATGTTTAGTCAATTAATTACCCAGCGTTTTAGATAAGAATATTTTAAATAATATGCTTATGTTTTAAATACCATCACTGCAGAAAATTATTTTATAACTTACATGAAATCTATGTCTGCCTTATGGTAATAATCAAAGATAATAGGAAGTACCTATCACAGGATATACAGATGCAAAATATTTATATTTAGAACCAAAACAAATTTAATAGTTTAGCTTCTGTTAATCTATTGAACAACTGCGCCTTCACTTAAATTCTAAAACTGTACTATTCTGAGATCCTAAGGCTACAAATCAGCACCTTATTTAAATAGTTAATTCAACTTACCAGTGCAACTGTGCCAGTGCTGTAAAGTAACCAGAAAAATTGCCTTATATACCATGAAATGACTAACTATCAGGTTTATATTTAATTCAAAACAATATGTACTAATTTCTGCATAAAAGAGAAATCATAATTTAAATTATTTAATTGACATTTACAAAAACAGTTCTTACACTGCCAAACAACTTGGTAAGGATTTAAGTTTCCTATCCTCTTATATACCTAATCATTGTAATTGATTAGAGGTTTTAAGTTTTTGAGGAACTGTTCCTACATTACATGTCACAGTGATTATAAAAAGTCTCTATACTCAGAGCTTAAAACACCTGCCTACATACATACACACATATATACCTGCATTTCCTGAAGAGTTGGCAGAGGTGTACCAGTGTCAGTTCGGTGACATGTTTAGGTCCCATATAATATAAAATTGAACCTAAAATTGAATCATAGTACTTAAAATAACAAAAAATAAAAAACAATATACTTAGATTCTAGAATCTGTGGCTAATGTTAAAAACACCATTTCTCTTTATTATATCAATGATACCTATTATAGAATGTAACCTTTGGATTGGAATGCTAACATTGCAATCTTACTTATTAATTAGAATTAATTAATTTTAATATGTATTAATATAATTAATAATATTAATGAATTATTATTAATTTTCTAGCATATTATGCCAGAAAAGCAAATGAGGTAATTTAATAGGTAGGAACCATCAAGAGATATAGGTAATATTGGGAGATTAAATATTAAAATAAAATCTGAAATATGAATTATCATATTATTAATGATAACATTACATTGTGTTAATTATAGTTCTGATTTATGTAGAATCACGGGTGACCATTTCATATTCTCCAATCAATTCCTTAATAAGTACCAATGGCAATAGAATTGTATATGGAAATGTGATAATATAAATAATTAAATATTTACTTCACACATTAGCTACAAAGTTTAACTTAATTAGGAATAAATTGTACGAGATTACTTATAAAAATTAAATATAAATCAAAAAGAATCAGAAATAATAACAGATTTTATAATAATAATATTTACAACCAACATTATTTGAAATTCAAATTCTTAAATATTAGGTGATATGGAAGAAGTACATAGGTACCATAGATACTTTTACAAACTAGTAGCCATTCTTCTTTTTAGGCCTTCTCAGCAATTTTCCTTAATGTAACTGAAATTAATTGTATGAGTGCCATATTGGATTGTTCAATCCTAGTACCCAATACTCATATAAGTCGATGCTTGTCTCACAAGTGATGATTGTTTCTCAGTAAAATAACATCTCGTGTTCAAAGAGTCCGCAACCGGGTGCGTTATCGCTAATTAGCATTCATGAGAGGAATCATGACATTCACAGCTATTATAATGGATTTCATAACTAAAACAATCCTAATCACCCGTTACGGTTTAGTGTGAGTCCTATAATTCAAACATTATTGATCGTATTCTTAAAATTATATCTTCTTGCCTTTTGTTTCATAATAAAAGCTTAATTAAGCTAAATGTGTGCTCACACTGATTCCTTAAATAGGTACTTATAGGTATCTCCATACCAATTCTGATAATTATAAGTTTTAAAGATTCTTTGAGAATTGGCATTTTACTACCCATATTAGATTAAATTACTAGACCAACAATAACTAAATGTGACTTTGATGTTATGTTTTCGTGGGTCGTTATTAAACTAGGAATAGCCTTTCTTATAATAATTTGAACCTAGGACAAAGAAAATTGTAACTATAATAAAATGTCTCTTTAACATCTGTTTAATAAATCTTACTAAATATCCTTACTTACGTACTAGCTCATTACTCAATCTTACCTACCTAGTTTAGCTTAAAAGCCAATCATAAATCAAATTTATAAAATTTCAAATTAAATTATCCTTAAGTCATTTTTTCGTCAAGATAAGCCTAAGATTTATCCTAGAAGGTTGTAGTTTATCTGCAGGCATAGAACAAGGAGTGAGCATAGAGAGAGCATTAAAAAACTATTTCCAGAATTTATAATATCAAAAATAAGTAAAAGTAAAAAAAAAAAAAAAAAAAACTTATCAATACTTACATACTTACAGTACCTACTAGTCCTGCAGTCGCAGATGCCGAAAGTTAATATAACGATAAATTCAAAGATCTGCAAGATAGACTTCAACTTTAACTGCGCAGAAATAATTATGCTGTATTAAATAAATTTAATTTTACAAGAGCAGTAAGTACCTACTCAAGGGAGGCCTACGTCCAGCAGTGGACTAGTATAGGCTGATGATGATGATGATGATGATGAAGTACCTACTCAATGAAGGGCTCACTCAAGATTTCGTGAAATTTTATTTCCTTGCTCAACTTAAAAGGAAGGAATAGGAAATGAATAGCCTTTTGGCTCTAAATTACTATAAAAATATATCATAACATAGTAATGTGATTTTATGGCAAAAAACAAATAAATATTTATAAATTAATTAATAAATTAAAACAATAATAAGAATGAATTAGTTATAAGTATAACAATAAAATAATCTGTAGTGTTCAAATACACGGTGAAATATAGTTAATAATCTTACAATATATGTAAAGTATTGAAACTGAATTTCCATTAACATAATAATGTATTTATTTTTACACATTTTGTTACAATTTTAGTTATTTTAGCTTTAAACATCTACATATTGGTCAATCATTAAAGGACTGTCTGATGTATAATGAGTGATTAAACGAACTTACCTGTAAGTGAAGTTCAATCATCATTATATGAAGACACTGTCCTTTAATGATTGTAGCAACCCACCCATACCCATTCGAAAGAACCTATTCTTATCTTCCCGAAATAAAATTGTAAAAACTGTGTAGCTTTCAATAGAATGCGTTCCAGGTGACAATGACGGCAGGTTGACACATCATACATAAAAAGTCAAGAATTTTTGCATTGCTTTAAAATCGTGCGTCATATGGATGAAAGAGAGGATACTACATATTGGTCAATCATTAAAGGACAGTGTCTTCATATAATGATGATTGAACTTCACTTACAGGTAAGTTCGTTTAATCACTCATAAATTACCAAAGAGTCAGAAAGCCAGCCTTTACCATTATAAAAAAAAGGCTCCGCATGTTTTTAGCAGATAAGGCATACTATAGAATAACTGATTTCTTTTATGAAAGGTCTTTATTGGAAGACATAATACGCACTTCAACGTACTGTGTTAGTTATTACAAAAAAAAAGCTACCAAATTGTGCCTGTACCTTACTATTTTTTAGTGTTAGTGTTATTTTGTATTTTTGTAAATTTTGCATGCCTACTGGCAAAATATGGCTGAACTTGTATTTTTTCTCTTATTATGTCATCATGTACTGTACTGTATTTTAAAAATATGTGTAAAATATCTTATCTTATCTTACACCTGTGCCTAACCCTTTGAGGAATACAGGCGTGATGGTATGTTGTTTTCATGTTAAGCCTTTTCAGATTAGTGTCTAGCACATTAATTATCTTTCTAACTAAGCTTTTAAAAAGGCTACATTGTTTCCGCTACCAGATCTAAATAATTGCCTAGTTGTTCCTTTTGTTGAAAGCTTTTTACCATCTAAATTAAGATTTTGTAGGTATTCCGGATAATAGAGATTTTGTATTCTGTATAAAAGAGACTGTATTGTACAATACAGTCTCTTTTATACAGAATACAAAATCTCTATTATCCGGAATTACTTAAATTTAATCTAAGTAATTAATTTTCACCAGAGGGCTGGATATTTTAGACTTAAAGAACTTGCCGTAAAGTGGCGATACTGGAATTCTTAGGCCAATAATCTTAAGGGCTATTCTGCTAATTAAAAATGATTAAAATATAGTTCCCAACGATACTGGTACTAACCAGTATCGTAAATATCATAAGATATTCTTATCTATTGTCATAAGTTATATTTTAATAATAAATGCAAATTGTCCCAAAAGTGACTTTTGTGATGTTGGGTTTAGAAATGAAAATATATTTCATCATCATCATATCAGCCAAATGAAGTCCACTGCTGAATGAAGGCCTCCCCCATAGAATTCCAAAACGACCGGTTATATGCCGCCTGCATCCAACGACTCCCAGTGAACCTTTACCAGATCGTCTGTCCATCTTGTTGGAGGTCGTCCCACACTGCGAAAGATACTGAAAATATATTTGGGTAATTTAAATTACCTACTTATAAGACCAAACCAGTCTGTGTTAACAGTGATGACATAAATATGATATAACAACGTAAGAAAGAAATCTCATAAGAAAGCTCAAGATCACTCAGCGTACCATCGAGGGAGCTATAATTTATTGGTAATCTTCTACATGACCGAATCGAAAATGAGGAGATCTATAGCAGAGCCAAAGTCGAATCAACGATAGCCGACATAGTTGAATGGACTTCTGATTACCAAGCTTGAATTGGCAGTGGACGGACAAAAGAACTGATGGCCGCTGGAGCAAAAATCTTCTGTAGCAGACCACGTACTAATCAACGAACTCTCCACCTTGTTAAAGTTGCTTGGAGACGTTAGATGCAGACTACATGATCGGTCGTTTTAGAAGTCTATTGATAGTCAATGAATCAAAGGACTCATCCTTTGGGACGTTAGTGAAACCGCGGACAATGCTGCAATGGTAGAAAAACGTTAACCTTACAAACGTTAACCGTTAAACGTTACCACATATACAAGAAAGACCGTATTGTTTCAGAATTTCCTAAATATTTAATATTATTTCACTTCACACTGTAAAAAAATCTAGCTCTATTAAGTATATAATCAATCTGAAACATAAAACTGTGTTTCGTTTTTGTTTCAGAAAAGGATTTGAATTTCAATAACTTTGCATCAGCACCCATTTTGTTGAACGATTTATTCACATTGCTTTATAGAACAGTTTTGAGCAAATAGGTCGAAATGGGGCATTTATTTTTAAGTTCTCATCAAACAATCAACGCTGCGTATAAAATCAATGAACCGTATTTTGAGTGTTTATAAAAATATCATTAACACAACCTGCATTAAAATAGTTCGGTAAATGCAATTACACATTACATAATCTTAACGAAATACAAACGGAATTCAGAAAAAAATAATATGGTCAGATGGCTCTTAACGTTTATTCAGGAAATGAACTCTGGTACCTACTTAGCAAACGTTCAAAAGATAATTCTACTAATAGGCATACTACTCTAATTCAACGTTGTGGTTTAAAAGACGATATAGTGACACGAATGTATTGAAATAAATATTATAAGATGGTTTGAGCTGGTCGAGAGAATGGATGAAAGGCTACTAATGAAAGGGAATAAAGTGAATGTCAGTGAGCCCTAGAAAGACTACCTACACCGACTTTATTGGAAAGGTCAGGTGTATAGTACCCGCAATAGGCGCGTGTGTGGGACAAGATGTATGAATGTGGACGAAGCAGAAGAATTATGCAAGAATCGTAGCAAATGCCTATTTCCCGGAGGGGTAAAGACGTAAGCGTATGAATGTGTTCCACTCAAGTCTCAATATATCATAAATGTCATACATTCTAATGTTATTAGAAACATCCCTGTCTCCTCATAACTAATGATGGCCTTTTAAGCAGAAGTTAATGGCTTACCCCAGAAACTTGCACGACACAATTATTTATTATACAGTTCTACAGTAGTAATCAAAATTACTCGCTGGAAATTTAATATCTGCGGAAACTTCTAAATTAGTCTCTGGAACTGGTTGTTATTTAAGTACATACAGGGACGCAATAAGAAGGAGATTGCGTTCCGTCCATTCGAAAAGAGTGCGTGTTTTACGTTGCTTGAAAGTATCCCTTCTTCACTGAAAACACGCATAGTGCAACACAGAAAACGCATTCACGCGTAGTGTTGTAGCTCCGTCGCACAATTTTGATAACATATAATCTGAAGCCCTAATCAATATATCACGGGCTCTTTGTTTCTCTCATAAGGGAGAACTTAAACGGCACCAAATATATTACTCTTAATATGTCATTTATCAGTTTTATGGGTGCCCTACTATTATTGTGGTTGTGGGCTCGAAGTATGGGAACCCCTGCGGTTATAGAGTGATGGACAGACCGTACTATGGGAGTTGGGAAATGTTTCAAATTCAAATTGTTTATTGGTTGAACTATTTCCACTGCCAGACTGCCTCACTAGTTTTTTTTTTATGGGATAACTCGGCAACGACTGATTCTTTAGTCTAATGGTCCTCCTAAGCAAGACTGCTACGCTAGAGATCCTGGGTTCGATCCTCAGGTCGAGCAGTGTTATTGGGTTTTTCTATTAAATTTTCAGTAGCAGCGTGGAGTCTAGATTTGTGTCCTGTTAATGTCAATAGGCTCGCCCCCTTTAACATGGAACCTAAACATACCGGCGAAATGTGGGTGTACATTAGTACACCTCTGCCTAACCCTTCGGGGACTACAGGCGTGATGGTATGTTATAACTCGGAAAACAAGCAGGTGAGCTACCTGGTGGTAAGTAGTCGTCGCCGCCCATGGACATCTGCAATACCAAAGGAGTTGCCATCTGCAACTGCTTTGGTATTGCGATGCCGAGCCTATTGGAAGGGAAAAGGAGAAGGAAGCGGACTGAGGGAGGAATTGAGCCTCTAGTCTCTAGTCTAATGGTCCTAAGCGTGACTGCTACGTTAGAGGTCTTACATTGAGCAAAGTGTTATTGGGTTATTTCTATGAAATCCTCAGTAGCGGCTGATAACAGGATACGATGGACCGAAGGTTTGAAGAAGGTGGCTGGCTGCAGAAAGATGCGAGTTGCCTAAGACCGTGATGGTTGGCGCTCTTTGGGGGAGGCAAACGATCAGTAATGGACGGCGCTAGGCTGATATGATGATGATGAAACATACCGGTATACTATGGTGTATTGTATCCTAAATTTGAGATAAAAAATGCCGATTGTATTTCTAAAAGATATTTGTACACTCGGCTACAGGTCAACCTATACTATTCCAGTTTAAGCTGATCTCGCATTGTATAGGCTTTCCATGTAATAAGAGGTCAGCATAAACTGGTATGTATGGCACGACATGTAGGTAAGCCTTGCGTGCCTACAAAAAATATTTTCAATTCGTTGACACCCGCCAGCATGACACTACTACATGAATGGCACGCACGACTGGGGAAGTACTACCCTCCCACAGAATATCGACGTCAAGTAGCAGTATGCATACATTTGTGTGAATGTGGAGCGCCGGAGACACCATTTCTCTCTCAGTCCCCTTCCTTTTTCTTTTCTCCTTCCCCTCCCTTTTCCTTAAATAGGCTCGGCAACTCGTCTGCAACTACTTTGGTTTTGAAGATATCCATGGGCGGTGATGACTACTTACCATCAGGTAGCTCGCCTCTTCGTTTGCCAAAATATCCCATCAAAAAACACAATATACGCGTATCATATTGATAATAATTATTACCTATTTTTACTAATTAGGATTATCGGATTCTTCGAAAACTAATTGGTATCGAAGTATTGTATATCTTTGTTTTGTCTACGTTCGGTTTAGCCTTGGGGCATAGACGATACTTTTATCCACTTATAGCAAAATATTTAATATTTTATACTACATTGAGCCGCGGGCTGGGTAAATAATAATATTGATTATTTATACAAAACATACCATCATGCCTGTATTTCCTGAAGGGTTATGCAGAGGTGTAATAATGTACACCCACACTTCACCAGTATGTGTAGGGCCCATATAATAGAGGGTGAGCCTATAATTATTGTGATTAACGGGGCACAAATCCAGACACTGAGCTTATACTGAGAATTTCATAGAAAAACCCAGTAGCACTTTCTTTCTTTTGATCTGGAGATCGAGCCCAGGACCTGTAGCGTGGCAGTCGCGCTTAGTATCACTAGACTAATGAGGCAATATTTATACGATTAGTAAATATTTGTTATACTTATTATGAACTACTTATGCCCCGCGGTTTCACCTGTTGTTTTGAGCCGTTCAAACTCGCCATAGCATCATTTGCTTAATTTGAAACCTGAAAACTTTATCGGAATCGGGCAGGCCGTTTTTGATTCCATATGGTGAAACATATAATTTAAATCCACCTACAAAGTTCCAAGTTAATTATGTGCTCTTAAAGGGGATGCTTTATCCCTTTCCCACAAAAGAGTGTCCGTATAGAGTTTGTATGGCGAACGGATGATGTGACGTGTACAACGTGCGCTCTCTGTCTAACATAAAATGAAAATGCTTTTATATGCCTTATTTTGAACCGATTTTAATTTTGTTTTTGTTGTTTGACCTAAAAAGGTATGAGTCAACAACCCTATCAGTACCTACCTACTACCTCTGCGTAACACTTCGGGGAATACCGTACCGAGGTATAATGGTATAAAGGTTATCTACTAGATAAATTGATTTCTAAGAAAACCTTACTACTTTGCTCTAGCTAGAAATTGAACCTACTTGTGAGTAATCAGGCTGATCTTATGTTATCTAAACTAACTTATTACAGTGGCTTCACCTCTTAGATCATACTGTCAAGGTTAATTTGTTCAACTTGGTGAGAAAGATACAGAAAAAAAACACGTTTCGGAACGATAAGTACCCATATCTATTAATATCTGAACATTATATCTACATTTGAGGCAAAACAAATGCTTAATTTTTTTTTATGTTTGTTTTTGTATGTGTTATCTCGCCATACGAGCAGGCGAACTACCTGATGGTGAGTAGTCATCGCCACGCCATGGACATCTGCAAAACCAAAGGAGTTGCAGATGCGTTGCCGTGCCAATTTAGGGAAAGGGAGGGGAAGGAGAAAAGGAGAAGGAAGGGTATTGAGGGAGGCATTGGGTCTGCGGCCCTCTCGCTCACCGAACGAAGCGCAGTAGTGAAACGCTACTACTCGGACGTCGCTGTCGGTCTTCTGCGAGAGTGGTATTTCCCCGGTCAAGCCGGCAAATTAATGCAGCGAACAGCGTGGCCCTACCACAACAGCTTTATTGAAAGCTGATAAGTCCGTATCTTTCCATGTCTGTTAAGTTAAATTTCACGCCAAACCACTGAACAGATTTTGGTAACATTTGGCATCTTGCTAGGATCGGATAGTAGGACTTGTTATAGAGGCAGCCGCCGACTGTAATAGCCCCAGTAAGTGTCGCACATATGACATAAAACGCGGTCCTTTGAGCGGCCATATGTGGCATGGTCCCACATTTTACGGAAGCCCCAGCGTAAGCTTGGCTTTAGCCTGTCATGGTATACCCCATGGTCGTGACTATAAAGCTAGGGAACGCAAGTGGGTACGAGTCCAACATAACCTGCCACCTCCACAGGTGACAGACTAAGTCTCGTCAAGACTCCACTTAATATATAAAAAATACTTCAAAAAAATAAATTGTAAATAATTCATTTTCACACGCGGGTGAAACCACGAGCAGTTCTAGTTCTATATAATCTCGATAAACATAAGTAGCTCTAAGTAGGTCCTTGACGCCCTTTGAACTGCAAGATATCAAAATAATTGGCACAAAATCCGTGTGTACAGCAAAGGCTCAATATGTTTATTCCTAGTAAGAGGGGCAGGAAAAAACACGTGTCACAGGAAATATTAATACTTAGTCGTGATCTGCTTTCAGTTCACCGCCTCTGGGCGTGTGCGCCTTGTAAGTAATGTTGGTTGCTTGGTAACAGCTTTTGTTAAACGGGGGGACGTTTGTTTTTTGAACTATATTTTTGCCATGGCCTAAAGAGATAAAATTATGTTCTTTATTATTATCATAATAATATATGTATATTCTTTATTAGACATATTGGTCCTTCGAGCCGGTTAGCTCGAAGGACCAATATATCGGGCGTAAATTCAACAATAAATATTAAAACACAGCATAGAATGCGCAATGGTATATTGGTTTGGTAAAATGGTGTTGGTTAATGGTTAGGTAGAACGCGGTTTAGGCGCTGTCCTGTGGTCAAATAACTTTATAATTATTTAAATATTAAAACCAAATATTTGGGTCAGCGTGGAACTGCTGACTGCGCGCTCTAAGTGAACTGTACAATATAAACGATTTTTTGGTAACTATGAGTTGATGTTAAGAAAAGTCAGAGGGTCGTATCTCGAGACCTTAAGCTTTTCTAGGTCGTGTGCGTATCAATAATTAAATTATCACTCGCTTAAACGGCGAAAATTGTGAGGACACTTAAAAAAAAAACACTTAGAAAAAGGTTGACGATGATGATGATGATTAATCGGGAATAATGAAGCTTTCTAACGGTGAAGAACAATTTATTAAAAACGCTTTAGCTGTTTCAAAGTTTATCGATTACAAACAAACAAATCTTTCCTCTTTATAATATTAGCGTAGATATAGAAGTATAAATTTATAGACTATCAAAATCATGAAACACCACATTAATGGACATAAAAATGGAAACTGTATATGATATCAATGTAAGATCTTACATGGAACAGTAAATATGAAAATGAAAAATGAAAAATTATTTATTAGTTTTACAGGTTATTCTTATCAACTAGTGATTGGAGCCTCCTTTTAAGCTAAAATGCCTGTGTTAGGTGACTCCGCTCTTCCAAATCTTTACTTTTACATATCTAACCTATTTAATTTTAATTATTAAGAATATATATAATTATTATATATTTATTTTATTTTATTTGTTTTTTTTTCATACAAATTCTAAAAGACAATAATATGACCAATAAAAAAATGTGTGTTCGTGTGTGTATTTGTGTGCGTGTGTGTGTGTGTGTGTGTACGTATGTAAACTATGTACGCGAGAGTGCATGCAGCCTGTATGCATGCGAATGATATATAAATATCCTCGCATACTCTCTCAGAGTCTCTCGCAGAACAACAGACATACCTATACGTACATATAAAGCACATTACAAACTTATGTGCAATGAAATCTAAGTCATAATAGGAGTGAAGAAAAAAGGATAAACTCCATGTATACAAAAGAATCTCAGAGTACATAAAAAGATATTGTCATAGTAAATAAAGAGAGTCGAGAGTGCCGCTTATACGTATGTGTCTCTTAATTACAAACACTATGTATTATTAACTAACTTTCCGCCCACGGCTTCGCCCGCGTGGTTTCACGACTCTTCTGTACTATAATATGTACGTATTATACATATAAACCTTCCTCGAGAACCACGCTATCCATTGCTGAAAACAGCATGAAAATTGGTGCAGTAGTTTTTGAGTTTATTGCGACCAGACAGAAAGACAGACGCGGCAGCAGACTTTGCTTTTAAAATATGTAGTGAAGTGCACATGTCCTATATGTAGTTCCTCTACCTGAATTATTTTATTAAATAAATTTATATTTATTATATATTTGTACATTTCTACAAATCATTCATACAAATTTAAAAATTTAAATGCGACTGCCTCATAAGTCTAGTGGTCTCAAGCGCGACTGCTATGCTAGAGGTCCTGGTCCTGGTTATTGAGTTTTTCTATGAAATTCTCAGTAGCAGCTCGGAGTCTGTATTTGTGTCGGGTTAATGGCAATAGGCTTGCCCCCTATTACATACCAGCGATCTGTCGTACTCCTCTGCCCAATCCTTTGGGAAATCCAGGTGGGATGGTATGTATATAATTATGTATGTATACTGTCTGAAGTTTAAAAGAGACCATGATTATCTGATTTTTTTTGGGCGTTCCTTTTCATAGTTCGTCAGTTAGGAAATAGCGATGCCATTAAGTTAAAAAAATTGGCTTTGAAGTGTCTTTAAAAGGATCTATTTACAGAAATAAATATCATTTATTATTTAGTCTACCACTTCTGTTCTTTTCAAAGATACTGAAATTAACTATATTAGTTTAAACTAAAAGCCTTCTAGCTGAAAGATTGCTAAAGAGCTCAAATAACGAGAAAATTTTGGAACAAAACAACAAAAAATAAACAACAGTCCCTTTGATTTAAAGAATCGTTCTAAAAAGGCAATGAATTCTCTTTGTTTAACTTTTATCTGAAATCGCTCGTTTAAAATACACATGTGTCCCTACAATAAACACCTCTACACGCCTAATTAGGTACCAAAGAATTATTCAAACAGAAAATACCAAAACAGCAACCCAGTAGTCGTAATTTTCGTACAATTGACTTGCAAATCGTTAAATCGAACCTAAACTGGCGGTACACGTACAAACAACGCAAAATGAGGATTCGTGATACGTAAGGTATAACTGGCGTTTGGATAGACAATTGTCATTTAAATCCACCCAAATGAATCGTTTTGGGTACTAGCCTGTACGGGGGCGACATAAAACCACAGCTTCCAAAAACCTTAAAAGGAAATTTTACAATTCACCCAGTACGACCGGAAAATTTCAGCCAAGTTTGTTAGCATGTGGCGCGCTGAAATCTGACGTCCTAGTCAGGTAGCGATCCGAACTTTCAGTATTCGACTTGCCTCGGGGGAGGGTAGACGTTGTGCGCGCCATTTTGCCGCCCAATTCCAAATTCGAATTCAGACCGTTTGATGGTTATCGTTCTTAAAATGTTGCAATACCGTCGCTTTGGTTAATAAGTTCTGATATTATAATATTTTAAAAGTGTGAAGTGGATTTTGTATTAGTGTTTATAATGTTAACGAAAGGAGGTTTAAAGTTTTTTTGTTTGGTGGTGATGTTCTTTGGGGGTGAGTTTCCAATTTTATTGTGTAATTTAAGAATAAGAATTTATAATTTAAATTGTGAATTTAAGAACGTTTAACTTTGTTGTGAAAAATGAGGAATCTAATTACAACGCCGCTGCTTTCATTACCGAAATCTATTGACTCTTCGAAGATAATTAAATAAATTGACGCTCAATTTTGTTTATGATAACAGTGACAGCTGGTACAAAAATATAGCCAACAAATTATTTTGAATAGGAAACCTAAATTTGATTTCCGCGTCAAATTTATATTATAAGAAGTAGGTAGTTATTTTACATACATAACTAACACAAAAAAAAAACATAAAGAGGAATTAAAAACCTCCTCCTTTTTGAAGTCGGTTGAAAATTCAGAATTATACTGCGAAAAACAGTTCTTAATTTAAAATTTATGAGTTATAAAGTCCTTTAAACTTTACTCGCTTATTGTCTGTGACATAAATTATTTTTAAATATAACCTTTTTCGCTTGTTTTTTTAAGACATTTTCAAAGCAGTATCTATAGTAAGTTGCCAGTTCTTCTCTATAAGACCGCACTTTTAGAAACGTACAACTAGTTTTTGAGTTTTTAAAGTTATTCACTTTTATACCACTTTATTTTTTTTTCTTTGATAGGTAAATGATTTTCTGATTTTCTAGTTTTTTAAATGT
The DNA here is from genome assembly GCA_958496365.1 of Subacronicta megacephala. Classification (NCBI taxonomy): domain Eukaryota; kingdom Metazoa; phylum Arthropoda; class Insecta; order Lepidoptera; family Noctuidae; genus Subacronicta; species Subacronicta megacephala. The sequence continues at coordinate 1,991,504 of OY292523.1, read as the reverse complement.
CAAACCTAAAGCCGTACCTAACATGAGAATCCGCGTATGACGACAGTTTAACCGGAAGACGACCGGTTATTGAAATGCTTTGAGTTCTCATACGATACCGTAGTTGCAAAACTTATATAGAACGTAGAATTTAGTATTGCGGAGGATATAAAATATTTCAGATACCCTGGATTTCAAAGGGTGTTAGAAACAATAGGAATACAAACATACCATCACGCCCGCATTTCCGAAGGTGCAGAGCTGTACAAATGAACACCCACATTTCACCGGTATGTTTAGGTCCCATTTAAAAGGGGACGAGCCTATTTCCATTTGGGCATAAATTCACACTCCGAGCTACTACTGAGAATTACGTAGAAAGTCCCAATATTATTTGCACGACCTAGGGATGGAGCCCCAGACCTCTAGCGTAGCAGTGCATAGGACCACTAGGCTAATGAGGAAGTCAATAAGAATATTTTCTTGAAAATCTGCATTATCAAGGAAATTGACAACATCAGCGTAAATAGGCAACATCAGCGTTTTGCTTTTTAAGCTAAGCAATTATTTTTTTGTTTTTGGTAAATATTGCGTCTTTGACACACTCGAAGGTCATGTTAGTAGGAATTGAGACATAAATCTATTATGTATACACAGCGAAGTGCTAAAACTTCTCTTATTGGAGTTTTCATGGATCTGGCGCCATTTCTTGAGTAATATTTCTGGTTCTCTAATTTACGATACCTATCGTTAATTGCTTCTTGCGCACCAAATTCATATTTTTGTTTGCGTTATTTTTTGCAAAATGTTCGTCTACCTATAAATATTTCTGGGTACGGTGGCACATCAAGTTCACAGTTCCACAAAATGTCAATTTTTCTCAGTCGATTTTGAACTTAATCATGAATATTTTAAGGCTTACAATTATTTGGAGAAATTAGGCAGTTTTGTATTACGTGATGTGCTGGCCATCGTACATGGCAGTACAAATAGCATCATCATCAATAAATAATTTATTCACAACTAAGTATTCAAACTTTTGCTTACTAATCGTTATATCAGTGCAAGTGGCGGTCTATAGGTTCTGCCTACCCCTGTGGGAAAAAGGCGTGAGTGTGTGTGTACTTATATCTATATTCGAAGAATAGACTGGCTGCCGGGGTTTATATGCGTCTGACAACCACAAATAATATTGTCAAAGGTGTTCGTATGACAACTGATAAACATAAAAAAATAATTGGTCACCCATCCGCAAACTAACCGCGGCAAGCGCACCCAAACCATATAGATCTGTTGTTTAGCAGAGTTTTTATTGTATTTTGTATATTATACCTATTTAGATTTTTCTTGTTACCAAAATTGGTCTTCTATAAATTAAGAATTAGAATAATATTGACTAAATATTATACTATTCCTCATTAGTCTAGTGGCCCTAAGCGTGACTGCTACACTAGAGGTCCTGTGTTCGATCCCCAGGTCGAGCAGTGTTATTGGGTTTTTCTATGAAATTCTCAGTAGCAACTTGGAGTCTAATTTGTGCATCGCCCCCTATTACATGGGACCTAAACATAGCAGCGAAGTGTGGGTGTATATTAGTACACCTCTGCCGTCCTTCGGGGAATACAAGCGTGATGGTATATAATATAGAGTAAATAATACTATTCCTTGACCGATTTGATCCTTTAGTTGTCCCTTGACAGTGTCGTACCTACATTTGGAAAGTGGATTACGTCACCAAGTCTGTCCACCTCGCCTGACAGATTTACTGAGAGTGTTGGACAAAGGATTTGCTGAGGGGACTGACGAGTAAGAGGTCTCGTCAGTAGTTTTTTTCCTAAATCTAACATCACGCCTGTTTTCCTCGAAGGTTTAGGCAGAGGTGTACTTAATGTATATCTACATGTAATAGGTCCCAAGTAATAGTGTAGCTATCAAATCAAATTAAATGTTGTTATTTCAAATAAGTTTTTACAAGCGTTTATGAAACATTATTGGCTCTAGTTGCATGGTTCCGGGATGATTTGGATGCGCACCGCGAGTGCTGATTCGAGGTGGCTCAAGAAAAGAGAACCTGGAAGAAATTGGGGAGGCCTTTGCCCAGCAGTGGGACAGTAACGGCTAGAATTAAAAAAAGTACTTATTTGTGTTTTTCATCTTTGTTTTTTTTTGTAACTTCTTTATATTATATCCTATTCAATTCTCTCTCTAATATATTTTTAAGCACAGACCCATGCCCTGCAGTGGGACAATATAATGGGTAGATTGATGATGTACTACTACTTAGTAGGTAGGTACGGTGGCAAGCACATCAAGTTACTACAAAATGTCAAATTTTCTCAGTTGATTTTGAACTTTATCTTCAACAATGTAAGGTTTAAAATCATTTGGAGAAATTTGACAGTTTTGTATACCTTGACTTGAATTTACTAAACATAGTGGGAGTATGATTGAATGGGATTTATTTTATTAATAGTTCTACAACAAACATGCGTAATGAATATCTAATGACTTAGATATGAATTTTGATATCGTTCCAAATTCAACCTACACTAAGGTCACATACAGTGTATTTCAAACGGTGTAGAGACGGTTAAAGCCTCTTTTCTACTCTTTCTTATATATCATCATCATATCAGCTGAACGAAGGCCTCCCCCATAGACTTCCACAACGACCGGGTATATGCCGCCTGCATCCAACGACTCCCACCAACTTTACCAGGTCTATATCTCTTATCTATACTATTATAAAATCGTAAAAAAACCTCGTTCGATTGACGATATTTAAAAAAATCAAATGAGTATCCCTTGTATGGATAAGTATAAAAGTCTGTTAATAGACTGGACGGCATTACGGTACAGCGGTTACGAACCGTGCTCGTGAAAAAACTGAGCCGGCAACGGCCCACGCACACCGTGAAGAAACCGTGCTGTCACAGGTGCTGTGAACAAGAGCCTCAGAGCCCTTCGAGTATGAAATAAAGAACCACAAGAGCATTGACGTCATGCATAAGTCTATTGTAGAACAATGAGAGTTCAACGACCTGTAGCCACCAATAGAGATTAGTTTGTGTCAAAAAATTAAACAAAAATATTTTAAGTTTATTTATTGAAGTGGCGGTAGCCGGCTAGGGCGTCGGACTTACGATCAGTGGTTGCCGGTTCGAAACCCACCCATGGCACTACCGAAGTGAAGCCACTCGTAACACAAACATTTAGCTTAGCACGAGGGGTAAACAAGAATACTAGTAATATGCAACACAAATTGCTAGTAAGCTTTATTTAAAAAGACTGTAAACGAAAAACTAAGTAAGTAGGTAAGTACATATTTTATTTTTGTGTGAAGTCGTTCATAATATACTCCGTAAACCGTATATAAAACGGATCATGAAATTAATAGCGGCGTAAAAATAACGAACTGCTACCGTGTGGAACAGGTTGTTAAATACTCGTAATATAATGGGTTGTAGCCACTTCACTAGTATCTACTGCCTTCAAATGGATTGCTTTTAAAATTAGAACAGAAAAGTTGTCATATTGAAAATGAAATTGGATATAACCTACATACATATATCTTACTTGAGAAGTAGTGGTACCCTGGATATTATTATGAACTGCCATTTCGTCATATTTATCAACCTATTATATTGTTTCATGCATGACTGCTGGGCCCGTGCTCAGCAGTTTAACCTTTTGAACGCCAGAGTATAAACGTATCGCCGTACCCCTGACGCCAGGCCACTTTTTCTGTCAAATGACCTTTATAAATGAAAACACACTAAAGTAATGACTAAATTGTTTATTTCATAATATGGTGCGACGTATATTTGTCATATATTTGTGACGTTGGCGTTCAGGGTAAGATTTCGTTTGTCACATATATGTGACAATGGCGTTCAAAAGGTTAATAACGGGTCCTCCCTCAGAATGGGAGGGGTTATAGTCCACTACTCTAGCCTAATGCGAGTGGGCATACTTTACAAAGTTGTAATAGGCTGTTCAGAAAATGTCACGACGTATTCCTACTACCGACTATGTCATTAATGGTGCATGCTTTGGATCGAACATTTCGAACTCGAGATTTTTGACTTGGCAGTTCCAATGGTCATTATCATAAGGATAACATATCCATTATGATATTCAAGGTTGAAAACATATGAACTATCACTCTCGTAATCAGTGAAGGACAACATCCTGACGAAATACATCGGAGACCTAGTAGTCTCCGATGGATCCGCCTTGCTGGACTGTAGCCTATTCGATCTCGTCATATTAACAGAAGCTGTCAACATAGCTCTAAGGATTAGCAAGCTTAAGTGGCAGTGAGTGGGGCACATAGCTCGTAGAACTGATGGCCACTGGGGCAAAAAGGTTCTCGAGTGAAGATCACACACCGGAAAACGCAGTGTGGGGACGACCTTTAACAAGATGGACAGACAACCTGGTAAAGGTCGCTGGGAGTCGTTGGATGCAGGCGGTGTATTACCGGTCGTTGTTGAAGTCTATGGGCCTTCGTTCAGCAGTGGACTTTATTTGGCTGATATGATGATGATGATATTAACTAAAAAAAAAAAAATTGGTATTCCTCTTAAGATGAGAGTTAGCCCTTATTCTGAGGGGAGCCCCATTTCCAACAGTTTGTAGGTTTTAGTACATAAGTACCTTTCCATAAAACATTTTAATCAATAAAATTTGCGTAAATTACAAAAAGGTTGCGGATACGTCGTGGTGACCTTACATTCTATCTCTTTCCCACATAATAGGCTAAAGTTTGCTATTCTGTTTCTATTCAATCTCAACCGGAATTCTATCCGCATTATGGTTATTTTAAGCGCTTCAAAAAGGTTTGAATACAGGTAACGGTTTCAAATGAATATTTATGAGTATTATGTTAAGTGGTGCTTTTTAATAAAGCTATTATGTGTATTTTTCTGTGTAATTATTAGGCCTCTTTTGTGTATGTTATCACGGATGTATTCTCTGAAGGATTAGGCCGTAAATGAGATTGTAGGACCTGGTCTGGTACCAGGCAGTAAAGTATATATATATATATATATTTACTTTACTGCCTGGTACAGGTACCATCAAATATATTGGAGCAAACAGACTGTTCACAATTATCTGAGCAACTAGAGAAACTAAACCACATCTCAACGGCCCAAAGGATGTTTTCGAATGAACGCTACACACGGCAGCTGTCATTCTGACATATATTTTATACCATTGAGATAACGTTTAATTTCCCTAGTTGCTCAGACAATTATGAAAAGTCTGTTCGCTCCGATATATTTGATGGTGACTGTGCTAGTTACAAATACATAATATACTTATTGACTACCAACGACCGGACTGCTTGGGTGCGGGGAGACGACTGCTGCGCTGCGCTAAGTCTCTAAGCGAACATAATGTAAACCTAATGCGTCAGCAGTGTCCCTCTAAGTTGATGATGAAGAGCAGAAAAAACGCATTTAAATAGAATGAGACGCTAATGATGGCTCCAGAAGGTAGCAAACTGTTTCTAATGTTAACTTTACGTTATATTCGCAGAATTTCTTTTCATTTAGGTATGACGAGGGTACATAAAAAGGGATTTCCTTTCAATTATATGATTCTTTGAAGCAAGAGCCTACTTGCTATTCAGGAGTTTCCTAAGAAAATAGAAAAGTGCCTGTATCAAATCGTTAATTTTCTTTAGTCTTGACGGTTGCTTTGAGTGATGGAAATCATAAACTAGGTTCTAAGATTGAGGATCCAATTCAAATGCTCTTTCCTCTCAAATCGAAGCCGACCTTTCTTTTATAATTTTAATTAAATATGTATTTTTTGCAACGATTTCTACACTGTTAATTATTTTATAGAATATCATTGTCAAGAAGCGATCATTTAAAAGATTAAATGTAGAGTTTAGTGCCATTCCTTTTTATTATTAAGACATACAGAGGTGATGGTAAGTATGTTTTGCTATGTGAAGTTAGCATTACGAATGATTACTCGACAGATTATTTTTTATTAGCTAATAAAAGATGACCATAGATAGAACATACATACATACATATTGTCACGCCTGTCTCCCATGGGGGTAGGCAGAGACTATAGATTTCCACTTGCTACGATCCTGGCACACTACTTTCGCTTCATCTACATTCATTAATCTCTTCATGCATGACCGTCGGTTTAGGGTGCTCGGAACCTGGCCTTTTTTAAGAACATCCACAATTTGGTTGCGGTACGTTCGCCGAGGTCTTCCCCTTCCAACTCGTCCATCCATACTCACCATATATACTTGTTTCGTCGATCTCCGTTCATCCATTCTCTCTACATGACCAAACCATCTTAACATACCTTTCTCAATCCTTGTTACTACATCTTCTTTCACTCCACAACGCTCCCTTATCACACTGTTTCTCACTCTATCTTTTAGCGTAACACCACACATACTTCTCAAAGCTCTCATCTCTACAGCATTTATTCTGCTTTCATGTTTCTTCTGCCATACCCAACTTTCACTACCATACATTAGTGTCGGCGCCAACACTCCCCCAATCACAGCCAGCCGTGCCTTTTTGGACACTTTCCGACTATTCATGAAGGTGTGTAGCGCCCCATTCACCTGGTTACCAGCACTCACTCTCCTTTCAATGTCACTCTCATGTTTACCATCTCTAGTAAACATAGAGCCCAGATATACAAACTCTTTCACTTGTTCTACTCTTACGCCACCTATCAAAATATTGCACGCTGTCATAACTTCATCCCTTTCAAAGACCATCACTTTTGTCTTGCTTACATTCACTTTCATTCCCTTACTCCTAAAAGCACCGTCCATAATTGTTACCATCTTCTGTAACTCCCCCTCCGATGGAGCAACGATAACTTGATCATCGGCATAGAGGAGACATTTGACGAGTAACTCATTCAGCCTTAAACCACATTCACTCTCTTTCAAATCCTTCAGACAACTGTCCACGAATAAGTTGAACAGCCACGGTGACGCTACACATCCTTGTCTAACACCCTTATTGATGTCAAACCATTCAGTATAGGCCCCGTTTATCATATAGAACATAACATCAAAAACAAAAATAAAGTTGTTTAAAAAATAAGAAAGTTTTACGCATTTTAATTTTATGCCAGACAGAAAGCGTACTTTAACGTTGTGAGATGTGAGATAGATGGAGCCAGTTATTAACTTTCTTTCTTTCTTTCTTTTGATTGATCAGAATAGTTTGTCAGAATCAACGCATTATAATCGGTCATCTTCCATATCGTAAGCGTTGTGAGAACGTAGCCTTAACGGTAAGGGGCAGCCATTAATTATGTGAAGCGTTTTTGGCGATTGTTCGACCCCCTTTGCCCCTTTACCGAGATGACGTGAGATCTGGCTCGACCCCCATCCCCTCTTTGAATCTTACATGAGATATTGTATAAATGCGTATTTTTAGCCGCGAGGCTGTGAATACTGTGTTCCTTTGTGGCATTTGCATAACCGCTATAGATGATATTTTGGTAGAAACTAGTAGGAAAATCTTAATTTAACCCAGTTTTCTTGTAATTTCAATTTGAAGAGAATTACGTGATATTTGCCGAAACTCACCTCTCTCTTACATGAGATTTGGTGAGATTTGACTCAACCCTCTAAACGCCTGACGCAATTAATGGACGAACCAATAGTAAAACATAGTAAAACCTTTCTTTTAATCAACCGTTCTGAATGTCTTCGCAATGCTTGGAACCAGACAAAAAAAACATTGCGACCTTTCCGTGTTTCCAGTTTTTGCTACCCTAACTAATTAAAACAAAATAGACATTTTCTGAGCTTGCCTCGATTACTTGGAAAAACTGATCCTATTTAAACACTCTTTAAGATTGAAAATTAATTGAACTCACATACGAAAGTGTGTTATAGTTTCCATGACAAATGGCAATAGGATCGTCCCCTCTTACAAGGGAACGAAACATAAAGGAAAATGTGGGTGTACATTAGTAGGTACATCGATAATTTGCTAGTATGTTTCCCGCACAAATTCAGACTCCGAGGTGATACTGATAAATTTATAGAAAATCTTAATAACACTTTGCTTGACCTGAGAAACGAACCTAGGACCTCTAGTGGTCGCAGTCGTGCTTGGAAACACTAGACTAATGAGGCATTTTCATTACACTCCATAATATATAACAATTATATTTTAATTATGTGATGACAGTATTTTCAAACCGCGGTTTAAGCAATTTGGATGAACGTAGCAATTTGTGCTGCAATTGTTAAATGTTTATTAAACCAATAAACTAAAATTACAGCGATATTAATGTGATAATACCTAGGTAATATAATAAGCAATGATACAAAATTTTGATGAGGCCAAAATTTACTTTATTGCTAAGCATTTAGCTACCTTTATTTAAAAATTCAATAATTGTTCAATAAAATCTGATATAGAAAATATGGCGATACAAATATAAAAGAGTTTTAATATAGGTAACCTCACATTGCATAGACTTATCATACACTTAGAGATCAGCTTATACTGGTATATGGCACGTTGGATCGACATGTATCCGTAAATCGTACTTTGATTCAATATAAGTGGCAATTTGACCTTAAATAAAATAAAATTACCTCCCCCCCCTCTGGGTATAGCCATATAATTATCTCGGAACTTACAGCAGCACTTGCAGCCAAAGTCACATCAAGGAATAAAACCGTTCTTTTTAAAGCTTTTGTGTAAGTATAATTATTATTGCCCGAATTAAAACTAAGGAAAATTACTAGTAGGACACGTAGAATTCACGACCCACTGTACAAAAACCGTTATCTCAGTCGCTGCGCTATTCATTCGCCAGTGCCACGAATAGCCAGTTGTACTCTAAAATTCAATCTAGAATCAACAATTGAACATTTTTCAAAGCAACGAACTCAAATAAGTTGCTACTGCAATACGTCCGCATTGCGAAAGTATTGAGAACGGGGGAATTTTCCCCCAAATTGTGAATAAAAGATTTTTCCCCATAATCCACAAAGGCTCCGTACAATCCTGGACAGATTACCATTCCCTTGAAGCGGGTTAAGTGATATACGAAAGCGGGGACCAACTAATTAGCAAGGCTTGTCCCCAACCCTTAAGAGATTTATTTTAACAATGCTGAGTTGTGACGTATTCTTTGTTGGTCCGCTGCCGGGGATTTAAAAAAGGTCCCAGGAAAAGTTCCGAGGATACCTACATTATACCTTTATTTGTTAACTAATGTACGTTTAGGGTAATACCGACTTGATTAATCCTATATAACCTATTTGTTGAATCCTATAAGCGAGCGATTTTGTATAGCCAATATTAAACAAGTTTAGAAAATGGAAGGAAGTTTTTTTTTATTTCCATGATGACCATACTTACATCAATAGGTATGTCGTAAAGCACATTGGTCTGTTTTAACTTTTGCACTTGGAAAATTCATTTTATTATGTCATTTATTCATGCGACGAAACGGGTTCGAATAAATATTTAAAACAATTTATTCATTCAGCGTTTATTGAAAACAAAACTGCTGTAAATTTTAATATAAAATACATAGAGGATACAAAAAAAAGCAAACAATAGTAGGTACTATTATGCATCTGTATTCACTTAAAAAATATAATCATAATCATAACTTTATTGCACTCATGTTGTTTACAAGTTGTTTAAGCATATTTAGGAACCAAACATGAACTCTGTTACGGCACTGCAACATCTTAGAACTACTTATTAGATTCTTAACATACCACAAAATGTCATAACAGAAATATTTATATATATATACTTACTTACATTAATACTTACGTATTTTTGCAGGTGTCCCAATTTCATGGATATTCTTCCAATTGATATATTAAAACTAAACACGACGAAGTGTGGGTGTATATTTTGTACGCCTCTGCATAACTCTTCGGCGAATACAGGCGTGATAGCTTAATGATATTTGAGATACACAATCACTACACCCTTAAGTCCTTCAAAGGCAGAGGTGTACTGTTGTAACCCACGGTATATTTTATTTTTAAGATACTTTATGTAATAAGAAGAGATCTCGTGGCTAAGTTAAAACTGCGCTGATCAACAGTGCAGTGATAGCCTAGTGATATGACCATTGGACTGCCAAGTCAAAGGTCTCGAGTTCGAATCCAAGGCACGCACCTCTGACTTTTTGAAGTCATGTGCGTATTAATAATTAATTATCACGCGCTTAAACGGTGAAGGAAAACATCGTGAGGAAACCTGCATGGCTGAGAGATTTTCTTGACGGCGTTTGAAGTCTTCCAACCCGCAGTAGGCTAGCGTGGCGGACTATAGCCTAATCCCTCTTGTACTAAGAGGAGACCCGTGCCCAGCAGTGGGACATTGTAATGGGTTGATGATGATGTAATAAGAAGAGATCTCGTGGCTAAGTTAAAACTGCGCTGATCAACAAATCTTCAATGTGAAGATGCGGTCACTCTGTGGATGGGTGCCTATTATTAACACTTAAAGACCCCTTTGTACCTAAAAGAGCCTGTAGAGCCGGTCTCAGTTGCCATAGGGACACCTGTGACAATCGTTAGTGGGAGTTGGGAGCCCAAAAAGCCTGACAACCAGTTAACCCTTGTTAATGCCTTCGCCGGAATTCTCATATACTGTCTCTTCTCTACAGTATTCTGTTTAATCCTCTTACTCCTTCTTATCTTAAAGAACGTTTCCAGTTCCTCCATGACACACATACGAGATATCTAAGATCATCGGAAAACTTGAGACTTGAGATGCCAAAGCACACCACATTTTTTCTGGACAATTCCTTTTCTATTCAAGCTGTACGGCTTTGGAATGCTTTGCCTGTGTCAGTGAGACGTGCGCAATCACTGGCAATATTCAAAAGATTGGTGAAGGAGCATTATCTGTCGCTATAACTGCTATATTATCCTAGATCTTAGTATATATCTATAATATATATATATATTTATTAATATATATATATATATATATATATATATATATATATATATATATATATATATATGTATATATATATATATATATATATATATATATACTATAATCAATTATCTATGTAACGTATATTGTGTATCTATATTATTAGAATTTAAGTATGATTTAATTTAAGTGTTTAGTTTATTTTATGTACGCCAGACTACCTAGTTATCGCCTTACCTTTCACTTGAGTCCATCCAAAGGTTGTCTGTAAGAGATCGCTTTAAGCGATAAGACCGCCCATTGTACCATTTTATATATAAAACTTGTACTTGAAAATATTTTTGGTGTGCAATAAAGAATATTCTTTCTATCTATCTATCTAATCCTTCGAATATCGATGTTCCATTCTTAACACATCGAGACCCCTTCGTGCCTAAAAGAGCATGTAAAGCAGGTCCTGGTTATCATAAGAACACCAATCGTTAGTGGGATTTAGAAAACCAGTCAACCAGTCCATCCTTCAGATATCGGTGTTGCCAAGTAATTGGGGTGCGGAGGTCTGATGGAGGTCGCTTCGTGTACAATACTATTATTCGGCTGCATTTAGTTAGACTGGAAACTGACCCTTAAGTAATTGGAAAAGGCTAGGATGATGGTGATGATGTTATGCAAAAAGGTTACAAATTCAAACGATAATTTCATAGAAAACTAGATTACTGCTACGCCAGAGGTCCTGGGTTCCCCAGGTCGAGCATAGTGTTATTGGGTTTTTCTATGAAATCCCAGTAGCAGCTCGGAGTCTGGATTTGTGCCCGATTAATGGCAATAGGCTCGCCACCTATTACATAAGACCTAAACATACCGGCGAATTGGGGGTGTACATTAGTACGCCTCTGCCTTACCCTTCGGGGAATACAGGCGTGATGGTATGTTATGTAATTTCATAAAAGAATCTAATCACCCATGACTTGACATGGGAATCGAACTTGAGACTAGACTAATGAGGTAGTATTATTGCGCTGACTAACAATTATACAATAATTATTCGCCATCTCTGTACCAATTAGTCTCATGATTCAGTAATATAGGCCATCTATTTTTAGCACTAATTATCAATACATTTTCACTTCGTCGAATCCGAACAAAAACAATAAGCGAATTTCGTAATCAAGTACATTGTCACTCGTACTGAAATTGATAAAATAAACAAAGAGACATTTGTAATAACATAAACATACCATCACGCCTATATTTCCCGAAGGTTTGGGCAGAGCGGGTGTACTTAGGTACTAATGTATATTCACAGTTCACTGGTACGTTTAGGTTCCATCGAATACGGAGGCTAATGCCGTTAACCGGGCTCAAATCGTATCGTATTATGATAAGTGGCATTATGTTTCATTATGATTTTATTCGTTCGAACAACGGGCGGGAGCTAGTTAAACTTAGACTTACAAACAATGTTAGTAGGATATTGATATGTAAAATGATAAACTGAAAATTATATGTGGAACAATTTATACAGGTATTTTTAAAAAGCTTACTAGCAATGTGGGTCGCTCTTTTCTAGTGTTCTCGTTAACCCCTCGTGCTAAGCTAAATGCTTGTGTTACGAGTGGGTTCACGTCGGAAGTGCAATGGGTGGGCGAACCGGCAACCACATGATCGCAAATCCGACGCCCTAGCCATAAGGCTATCGCCGCTTTTATCCGATTCGATCGAAACATCCTACTATGAGGTTATTCGATCACAAGCCGAAAAAAGATTCCTATTTTTTTTATGAGAGTACGGCCTTTTAAGGCGGCTTGCAAAAGATGAAAAATCTAGGTGTCTAACTCGGCTTAACTAATTCCTGTGAATGCCGCCTGCTAACCTAATTAAGTCTGGGAGCACGATTCTAGGTCATGGCTTTATACTTATCTACACGCTCATTTTCCTTTACGGCATGAGCAGATACGCTGCCGGTAAAATCAGACTTAGATTCTCAAGTAGAAGTGACGTTGCAAGGTTAAAAAGCTTTAAGATAAAAAGTTACGAACTATTACGCCGATAAGAATATCAGTGTAGGCAGCGCCTTACCTAAATTTCCTTTTCTAACTATTAAATAAATGTAGAATCCATAGATTATTTTTTTAGGGGATCATTGGTCTTGGGGCTATGAGTGCGGCTTTTGAGCGTGAGATTCCGGGTTCGGTTCTTAAAGTCGGGTAAGTCCTGGCAGACTCGGACGCCTCCGTCGAGAAAGTCTCTCAGGCATGCCAGTTTCCTCACGATGTTTTCCTTAACCGTTTTTTAATGCGCAAATGATTACGAAAAGTCAGATGTGCGTGCTTTGGATTCGAACTCGAGACCTACGACTTGACAGTCCAATGGTCATATCACTAGGCTATCACTACTATAAAACTTGCCCTTAATATCATGGAACAGGGAAAATATTTCTGAAGAATACTGAAATAAGGTTTTTATGGCAGCTTTTACTTCCTAATAATATAATATTATTTATTAACCTCTTCCAGGAAGCGGCATTAATGTTATTATTAAGCTCAATTATTTTCTTCGTACAATATTCTGTTTTATGCGAAGTTAATGGAAACTCTTAGTATAATTTAATTTAATTTATTTTATTCATAAATTATTTTTACTTTGAGTGGAATCTCTTAGGGTTAGTACACATTCGGCGAATGCACCGCAAATGAATACTATTGTAGCATACAGATATTGTAACTTTTATTACATGTTTATCTCTATTCACACACAAGTGTCGGACGGGACAGACTGACTAAATCCTAGTATTGTAACGACTAATGAGCCTGATTACAGTACTTATTCTTATATCTATCTCTCACAAATATTGTTATTTACACATTTACTTATCATGTAATTATAGTGTTTGTTTGTGAAGAGAAAATAAAATACGCATTGGTTATGCCCGAATTCTATGCACTTGTAGATTAATCAATTGTATTTAGTACTCTACTTACCTAATACCACTCAGCTACTTTAATCCACGCATGCAACTCTCCGTGTAACGTGACAGTCTGTCGCGCATTCGCCAGATGTGTCCATACCCTTATTCTAATCGCTAATCAATTTGAACATAAAATGTAACAATATTATTATTTACAGAATAGAACGATCAGCAACGAACATTACAATTTAGTTTACATAAAATTAGAATACATTTAGATATTATTAAAAAATGATTTTTTGCTATGACTTTGACAAATGCGCTAGTGATTCTGCTGGTATTACTGGCGTATTTATGGCTTTGGCTATCTATCTATCTGTATATGTTTGTTAATTTTAACGTAGAAGATTATTATTCTTTTTCTATTCTGTTCTATAGGTAGCTCTTGGTATACGAAGCACGGAAAAATAACATTAGCCACCCATCCATATAATATCTCTGGAAAGCTTAGCACTGCAAACTAATATAAAAACGTACCGCTACACTGACTAGCATCAATATTTTATAACGGGAAGACCTTTTACACCCGGCGAGTCGCAAATTGAAATAAACAGGTAAATGTTATAATAGACGAGGAGTAATAAAGAAAATAATTTAAACCAATAAGTATGAAATATTACTCTGTATACATTATGTTCATCTTTTTATAATAATCTCAATAAACGTTGCATGTGGTGCGTTTCCATTGAAGGTTCATTATCAGTTAAGTACTGGTGAATATTTGTAAATGGACTATTTGTATTTTTTTATTTTACTTTTATTATTTGTCTGTAAATCTCCCTTACATATTGACATACCATCATGCCTGTATTGCTCGAAGGATTAAGCTTACTTCCATTTTTTATTCTTGACTCAGTGTTGTGCCACTTCTTTTCAACTCCCAAAAAAACGCATTCAGGTCATCGCGTCTCCTTAGTGATTTTATCAAGAAAGAATTTGATCGTGCCCACTGCGTAGATATGACAACGATTTACTAGAGCAGGAGCCCTAAGAAAAAAATACCCTTCAAGAAAACTTCCTGGAAACTTTTACTTCAATTGATAACACAAAAATAGTCCCCAAGATAAATCTGTCAAGCTAGCTTCGTCAGCATTATATTTTGTAACAAAATGGAAACGCTCACTCCCTAAGTACGTGTTCCAATTCAATTTGCTTAGGTTCAGAGGGTTTTAAGTATTAACGGGACTTTTGATGTTGCTATTCATTAATTTTACGAACACACGTATCCCTTAGGGCAGCGGTTCTCAATGTGTGACTTGCGAAACAAGCTCGTTTACCCTTGGGCCTGACGAACTTTATAAAGGCTGAAGTAGAGGCATATTTACCTATATATAAGTTTATAGTGTTGTTATAAGGTGCCGTATAGATTATATTATCAATCTTAACATTTATGCACATCCTATATATTCGTCTTAGCATCTACTATCTGTAAAAGTTGAAAAAATGGTTGAGCTACACGAGGACTGATGTATGCGTGCCGTCAGTTAGGACAGCTCAACTCAAAGCTGTTATGGCTCTTTCTTCAAAATTTGCCCTACATTGTAAAACTAGCATATCTATGATATAACTATTGTCTGGACTTTAAAAGAGACCATGATTCTCTGAGTTTGTTTCGACATTTCTTCTCAGAGGTCGTCAGATAGGAAATTTCGGCGCCATCTAGTTTAAAAAAAATATGTAAAATAAAACGACTTGTAAAAGTGTCTTAAAAAATATATTTACAGAAATAAATATAATTTCATCATTTCATATAATTACACTCTATGCTAGCCATGTTAGAATAATCGCCGAATTCATTACTACATACTATAAATCAAAATCCCCCGTCGCGTCTGTCTGTCTGATCGCGATAAACTTAAAAACTACTACACCGATTTTCATGCTGTTTTCACCAATGGACAGAGCGGTTATCGAGGTAGGTTTATACGTATGATACGAGAAACCACGCGGGCGAATCCGTGGGCGGAAAGCTAGTTCTTGGAATAAAATTATGTGTTATCTCTTGTTTTGACACGTGATATTTTATTATGGGAAAAAAAGACAAAACAAACTAAAGCTATAATAAATGGATGGACGTGATATATATGTTTCAGAAAAATTCAAAGCGTGAATAACCTTCTTCCTGCTATGTAAAAAGATTGTCCACTATTAATGAACGTGAATTCATTATTTTAAATCTAAGCTTTTGTCTGCACAAGTGACCCTTAGTCGATTCTTCATCAGTTTTCACCAACGTCGTCTGTTATTTGATAAATACGTCACACCACTAGGCGACCCATAAAATTAAATAAACCAGTTGAGAATCGCTGACTCAACACAACCATATTTTTATACGAATTATATAACTCTGATGTGGGTTAATAAAATTCGGAATGATATTTTAATAAATGTGAGGAAGTAGGCAGAGTCGGCCTGTTTTATGTTGCTGAAATTTCATTTTGTTTTACAGGATTATTTTCCTTTATTTTGTTGATCATGAATCATTTATTTTGCTTGCCAAGTAAATAAGGGCCTTGTTAGATTTACTGGCGTATATTATATTAAATACAATTGCGGTGAGATGGAATACAGGAAAGTACTTATGTTTATGGCAAAATGGTGGAAATTGGCGCAATAATTTTCGTCTGTTGATCAAACAAAGTAATTGCTATATTTGGGAAAATGTTTTTCATTGGTAATTAAGTTGTGGTACCAAAAAGAAATTCGTCTGCCAGATTTGTTTACAAGAGATAAGTAGTAAATTTAGTATAGTAATAGACTAGAGATAGTAAGTATAGGACTTATGGGTCTATATACATAACTAGCTGTGCTCCGCTCCTAAGGATTGTAGCGTATTGCTAGCGTCGAGGAAATGTCAACGTTTTATCTTGAGTTTCGGTTCGGCCTGACTCTGCAATGGCTATAGGCTCGCCCCCTTTTCCATAAAACTTTTTAAATAAATTTAGGCACACCACATTAGTACACCTTTGCCCAACCCTTTTCGAAATACAGGCGTGATGGTATGTTTTGTTAAACTTTGCATCCGAGTATAAATAATTAGGATAAAAATACGTAGTGTAGGATGCCCTCCAGCAAGATGGAGTGATGATTTGCGAAACGTTCCTGGCGGAAGCTGAATACGACAAGGCGAGGTCAGGGTGAAATGGCGCACATTAGGGCAGGCCTATATTAAGCAGTGGCCAGTACCGGATGACGATTATGATATCTAAACTAATATATAAAGAGGAAACATTTGTGTTTTTGTATGTAGGTTCGTAATGTTTTCACATAAAAACTACAGGACCGATTTCAAAAATTCTTTCACCATTATAAAGCTGCATCTTCACTGAGTGACATAGGCTATATTACATTTAAATAAAAAAATAAGGATCATAATAAAAATGCAATAATATAATCCAAAGTGAGAAAACGTGGGCAAAGGAAAACTAGTTAATAATAAATAAGAATAAAATTATTAATCAAAAATAATTACATTTCCGTACATTTTGATTAAATTATTATTAGATTTACAAGTATGTTTTACAGAGATATTTTCCTGTAGCTTTTACACTAGGCCAAGCCTGTCTCGTAAAAACTTGAGTCAGTTTTGGTTCGGTTTTAATAGACTGAATTACGTATATATCTTTATGAAATTGAGTATCCCTTCGACTACATGATAAAGTACTAATACTCTTACATAAAGTACGCATAAGCCTATAACAAACTTGTCTTAAACAAACATTTGTGTACCGACTTTGTACCCGAGGTACCGAAGCGCTCAACCGTTCACCGACCATGACAGACGAGTGGGGTAACCACGATTTTATACGGAAACAAATGGACGTTGTACAAGCACCGGTAAGCCTGTTTTGGCTACCGAACTAAGCTTTAAGGCCAACGGACATAATTCTTGACGGAATCATGCGGAAAATCTCATTTCAGTTTGTTTATTTGGACACTGTTGGAAAAGTTATTTTGACAGAAGTGATATAAGATGTTTAATATCAAGATGACAGTTCATCCTTTTGGTCAAAGCTCATTACAAGTTTTTTTTTACGCTGCAATGATAACCTAGTAGGTAGGTAATATGACTGCGAAGTCAATGGTCTCGAGTTCGAATCCAAAACACGCACCGCGTATTGATAATTAATTATCACGCGCTTAAACGGTGTAGGAAAATATCGTGGGAAAACATGTATGCCTGAGAGATTTTCTTGACGGCGTGTGAAGTAGGCTAGCGTCGTGGACTATGAGTAATCCCTTTCATCCTGAGAGGAGACACGTGCCCAGCAGTGGGACAATGTAATGGGTTGATGGTGATGATTTGTAGTCAGTGATTTCGTAGTCATTTTTAGGCGTTATTAGTTTCTTAAAATCCTTGTTGATGTTCTGAAAATCCGTGTTAACGAAATCAGAAGCCCAAAGAGTCTGAAAACCAGTTTATCCTAAGGACATTATGGTGTTTGTAAAGGCTCTCGCGATACTGGAGAGACTTTTCTAAAACCTTGTAATAAGCTAAAATACTTTATTACAACTGGTTTCACGTCGGTAGTGCAATGGGTGAGTTTCGAACCTGCAACCACATGACCGCAAGTCCGACGCCCTAACCGTTAGGGCTACCGACACTCTACTTCTTTATGTGAAATACTGATAATCAGCTGCATCAGGTAAGACTGTATTCTGACCACAACATAATATGGAAAATTATAGAAAGAAGAGGATAAAATCATCAGCAGGTTGTGTTCTGCCATTTTATACCTAATACCTACCTACAATAAGGGCCCAGTTCCTTCAAACTTTTCTACTAGATAAGTAGACAATATTCTTAGGAATTCCCCAGATCAGTTTCATGCGAAACTTTTTCTAGTTCAGTGAAGAACAAATACAAACTTTGTTCCTGCTAACCTGATCTGGGAGTAAAAGAAAAACAAACTTAGTATGTTGGCTCAGGTATTATCTAGCTCAAGTTATCAAACGTTGTTAGCAACAATAAAGTCAGCGCATTTAAAGTGCTGACTGGCTAATTAAATTTCCGTATAACATTGCAAAGGCTGCATAGTATAACAAAACTATCTTTATAATATATTGTCTGCAAAGGGTCATAGCGCGATGTTAGCCTGTGACATTCGTCAAGAACTGGGCTATCAATTGCAATAATAATTATGCAAATCCGACTGGTAGTTCTAGAAATTACCTCGTTCAAACACAAAAACAAACTCTTCGGCTTTATTATATTACTTAGATATATATATATATATATATATATATATATATACGTACTAGCTTTTGCCCGCGACTTCGTCCGCGTGGAATAGTTTTTCCCCAATCCCGTGGGAATTTCCCAAAATATCGTTATTATTTAAAGCCTATATTTTATTCTGATGTATAAACAATAATACTGTAAAGTTTCATCAAAATCCGTTCAGTAGTTTTTGCGTGAAGGAGTAACAAACATCCATCCATCCATCCATCCATCCATCCATCCTCACAAACTTTCACATTTATAATATTATTAGTAGGAGTAGGATAGTAGGATAGGAAGTAGGAAGTAGGATAGTACAATTTTAATCTTGCGTGGTCGTAATAATTCTCCTCCTTAACGGTTGGACCGATTTTGATGACATTTTCTGTAGTATAGGGGTAAAATAGATATATCGCTGGACATAACAGGTGCGGCTGTTATTTACACCCATTGAGATGCGAGTAAAATTATAAACTTTGTTAAAGCAAAATTCGGCCTCGGGCAGGAATCAAACCTGCGTCTTCCTATCCTGTTTAGTAAAATAGATGGTTCTAGTGTGTTCTAGGGTGGCCAGCTTTAGCCAACTTTGCCTAAAGCATCCATTCCAGACCTCAAATCCAATACTTAAACGATGAATATTTCCGTTTCTTTCACAACATTAAATAACTAAACATGCAAGTAAAACAATTATAAATATATATTCATACGTATAAACACAACGCGTAACACAATTTTAACATAAAATTCTCTTTGCTTTACGAAGAGAATTTTATGTTGGTTCACATAAGTCATATACATTATATAGCTTCGTATATTTTGTTCAGAAGCTACTCAACGGAACACAAATGTATGAAACCCTTCAACACGCACTTGACCGACATTCCGCTTAAACAAAATAAGGCGTTACGTCTGGCAATTAAGGGCAAGTTACACTCGCTTCTACGGTCCAATTTTACGAGGTTTTCCCAAAATTATGTTTGTTGTTAGATTAGTTTTCGTATGTCTGTACTCAGACACACTACCATATTCACTGAAGGACATCCACTGCTGAACGAAGGCCTCGTTTTTATGTCTCTCGTGTCGTGTCTCTCGTGTCATGTCTCTCGTGTCGAGTCTCTCGTATCATGATTCTTGTGTCATGTCTTTCGTGCCAACTTTTACTTGACTGCGTATAGCAAAAGTTACGCAGCCAAGTAAAAAATGTGATTAAAGACACAATCAATTAAATTGTGTTTGATTCGAAGGTCAAGTAAAGTGTTGATTTTTTGTGATACCTACCTACTACTGCTTTTGCTGGTTTTTGATTTGAACAATGATTTCACCAAGGAAAGCATATAAAATTGTAGCCGGCCGATGTCTGTACATTCTATATATATTGCAGAAAAATGTGGGTCTTAATTAGAGCAACAAAATCCAAAATTGTTGTCTGTCCGTATATTTGTACACGCATCACGTAAAAACGACTGCATGCAATTGGATCCGGTTTTCACAGTTGTATTGTTGGAGGTATAACTTAAAATCTGGTGCATCTTTCATGTTGATCCGTCACGTAAACGCCGAGATATAGTAAGTAAATTCTGTTGGGACATTACATAGGTACTAGGCATAGTACTAGGGCTTTCGATATGAGAAAAAGTATGATTTATCTTTGAATGTCAGAGGGCAAATTTTCTCTCCCTTGCATTATAATAGACGTGGGCGTTTGTTTCCAAGCAATTGCATACAGAATTGACATTTTATTTTATGCGGACACTTATGGTGGGCGCCAATAGATTGCATTCACTGTCAAGACATAAACTGATGTGTCAAGATGATAAGGACAAGGTCGTTTCTGAATACGGTTACAATACTTAGCTTAAACGTTTGTTTTTAACCCCCGACGCAAAAACGACGGGGTGTTATAAGTTTGACCTGTCTGTGTGTGTGTGACTGTCTGTGGCATCGTAGCTCCCGAACGGGTGAACCGATTTTGGTTTAGTTTTTTTGTTAGAAAGGTGCATTAGTCGGCAGTGTTCTTAGCTATGTTTGATTAAAATCGGACGAAATATAATGCAATTGTCGGGGGTTTTTAAATTTTAAATTTATATTTAAAAATATACCATATTTCAAGTAACTTTTTAGATGCGTGAAAATACATTAAATAGTAACGTGTAGATAATGTAAAATAGTTCATGCAAATGAGTAGTATGAAAGTAACTTTTAAGTTACGCACCGCAACTAGATCATTTTAACTTACGACTTTGTTCTTAAGATCCGACGATTAAGCGGCGGTAGTCTAATGGCTAGGGCGTCGGACTTGCGATCATGTGGTTCCCGGTTCGAAACCCACCCATTGCACTACCGACGTGAACCCACTCGTAACACAAGCATTTAGCTTAGCACGAGGGGTTAACAAGAATACCTACTAGTAATGAGCAATGTGGGCTTTTTTAGATATCGTTCTAAAATACATATATAGATATAACACGTCGACGGATTTACTTTTATTATTGCTATAATTATAAACAAAGGATAATGCTTGACATATAAAATTTTATTTACGATATAGGTTTTGAGGCAGAAGTTATACTAACATAACATAACATAACATACCATCACGCCTGTATTCCCCGAAGGGTTAGGCAGAGGTGTACTAAATTAGTACACCTCTGCCTAACCCTTCGGGGAATACAGGCGTGATGGTATGTTATGTTATGTTATGTTAGTCGCACCTTCGGTAGAACAAGGGCATAATTGCAGTTTTTGCTATTTTACAGGAGAGCTATTTTAAGATATTTATTGCATTCAGTGAGGTCTTGCTCTGTTAATATTGCTCGAAAGTTTTTCTTCTTTGCATGATATAAACTATATACTATATCCTTTTTAGGCGTATAGTTAACAAGAATTAAGAACTTTTAGTTTTTTTTCAATTAATTTTAATTTTAAGGAAGGGATACATTTGTGCCCTTGTTCTACCAAAATGTATATTATTTTGTAATTAGGACTAAATTTGAGCTTTAATTTAGGATGATTTTCGAATAAAAATACCTTGTTTTTCCGTATAAACTTTTTATTTTCTTATAAAGTAAAAAAAATGTAGTAACTTTCACGAAATATAATACTTAAACTATCATTATAGTCTTACTAATCAGTCGTCAATAATCTCACGTTTGTGTCTCTTTGGAATCACAATGAAAATAGAATTATAGAAGATAACAAAAATAACAGTGACATTATTTTTAACAAGATTCACTGTTATGCAAATGAAATTCTTTAGAATCACACTTCAAAAAATATTAATTAAAAAATATAAAAATATCTTTATAACAATTATTTTTTTCTTACTAACGAATCAGTTCTAGCTCTCTCTCCTTTTCTTAAAAAAGGTTGTTAAAATATTGTTCATAGAACTTAGGAACTATATTTGAGGATATCAATTGACGAATGTCTTCTTTTTTTCTGTGAGGGATTGGTAACTTTTCCTTATAGAGCTGGTTTAGTGTGACATCTTTCACACTTTTTTTATTACCGATACGACCTGTTCGAATTCTCGCTGCTGTCCAATCGTCGGTTTTGTAGCTGCACTTAAATTGGTATATCTCTGAATCTTTCATAAATTTGATCGCTTTCGTATCCAATATTTTAAAAGTATTTCCTTCAACATCCTTGTTTAAATTCAAATTAATATCTTCAGATAACAGCTTCATATCAATGAAAGAATCAAAATTCATTTCTTTAACGGTAAATTGAACACCCTTTTTCTTAGCATTTTTAATAAGACTGATGTATTCTGCTGGAGTGTATATAGGTCCAGCCTTTTTAGCTCGCTTAACGTTTTTTTCTATTACAGAATGGACGGCATCAGCTTTATTCTGGGTATGACCCCTAATAAGGAATTTGTGTGTTATTGACTTTATAGGCAATGTGTTGACAGCATAATAATACATTCCAAAAACGAATCTGAAACAAGTAGAAATAATGATTTACATTATAAGTACATTACCTACCTATATTGTTCAGTATGAATTATAACAACAATCACTCCTATTTATCTAAATCTACTGTAAATTAATTGTATTATAAAAGGCAACAAACTTACTTATTTTTTTGCTGCCCGCAGCAATTATCCGAATAAAATATTATGTCTTTATCTGGTTGTTTGTTAGAAAGATCCTCCAAAAACTTGTAAAGGCATGTTCCTATTTCATTGGCGCCGCGTTTGCCAAGACCCTCGTGCCAGAAAAAGCAAATTGTGGTATCGTCTTTTATATTGGATACCTAAAACAAAATATACATTAGGTACATTCGAACATAAATTGATTAATTTTAACACTATAATTAACTAATTAGAAAATGAGTCCTCACCGTAAAATTGTAACAATTTAACTTGGACTTATAAAAGAAAGCTGATGACTGGCCAATTGGACAAGGTAAGACTGCCTGTAGATCGAAAATGGCAACTATATTATTAGAATCACTATTTTTGCATTGTTCTGTGTCGTGTTTTAGTTCTAATCTGCTTAAACTTTTCTCTTCTAGGTGTTTTTTGTATTTTTCCATCAGTGGTTCCTTATCGTTAGAGTTTTTGTACGCCTCACATTCATCGCACTGATCTTTTCGGGGAATAAACAAACCAAGATTGAAATCAGTATTAAAAATTCGATAGTAGGCATCATAATTTGCAAATTCCTTTCCAGCGGTTTCTTGAATCTTTTTGTAATCACGATGAAGCTCCGCTATAGTTAAACTTCCATCTATATATTCCCTGGTTGTATTAGCCCTTAAGTAGTGACTTTCTGTTCTAGGAATGGAATTTATATGATTTCGGACCGATTTCACGACTTCATCGCTTAAATTACAATGGTTATTATGCTTTCCGCGATTATCGGCAGGACTCATTATAAACAAGGCTTGATCAGATATTTTATCAATTACATTCCGCAATGTTTTTTCACCAATACATAAAGTATTCAGCAAAAAAGTCTTACAAATCCTGATTTCCTCACCATTTATCAGAAAATGATAGGTTGAGTTCGGTTTCCTCGGTGGTTTAAATGTGTTATTTGCTGTGATCTTGATTCTTCGGGTTGTAGGATTTTGTTTTTTAATACATGATGCAAGAAAATCTCTTTGCCTTTGGTGTGTTCCCAATTCCCAGTAGGATTTAAAAATCACACTCCTCGTTTCAAAAGAAACTTTAGTAGAACAAGACAGACGACACGAGGTTTTGCATGGAGGGCGCATGGATTTCGCTGGTGCGATCTTGCCTCTTTTGGTCGTGTATTCTTGGCCACTATTTTTTAAACGTTTTGAAACAGCTTGTTTCCATTGCTGTGTATTTTTTTGTCGCTTTCTTGACTGCTTTTTATTAATTACTTGCTCAGTGTGATCTTCACTCGTATCCACAAGGGGTCCTGGGTCGTTATAAACTTCAACACTTTCCGTATTACCATCAGCCTCATCAATATTACCCCTATTATCAGTGTCAGAAGAACTCGACGAACTAGATGAGCTGCTGCTGTTGGAACTAGACGAGCTACTGCTGGAACTTGAAGAACTGGACGAGGTGCTACGTTTGGGAGATCTAGTTTTAAATATACTCTTATGTTTCACAGTTCGTGGCGGTTTATAATCTGATCCTTCAGATGGTGAAAAATCTCCACTCTTTGAGGAGTTAAGCTCACTTGCAACCTCTAAAAAGGTGATGAAAGAATAATATCTCAGTTACTTTACACATGAAATAATCCAGATATTTGTATAGCAGTTTTATTATCTTACCTGTAGTATTTACCGCAGGAGAAATTTCTGTTCCAAAATTGTTATTTTCCATTTTTTCAACATCAGAATTCTCGAAATCTAGAAGAGGTGACGGTAATGATTCAATAGGTGTATCCGTTGTTTCTGAAATGATGCCTTCCATTGATTTAACAGGACCCTGGTTTTTTATATTCATATCTATCCATGTTTCAACCATGTTATTAGCTGTAAAAAAATATATATTTATATAAAAAACTTAAGTAACATACCAATATGAATTAAGAAATAGCAACAATATACTTACACATTGACGAGTTTTCGATTGAATTTGCTGCTCTGTTAGAGCCCACATCTCCTTCGCGACAAGATCTATTAGAATTTGTGTCAGTTTCTTTGATTTGCAAATTATTTTCGTCATTAAGCATCATTAAAATTTTTTTACTACGAGATCCCATTTTAAATTCTGAAAATTTTATTAAAATTTAAATCATACAAAGAAACTATTCATATCACAATTCACAAATAATGCATACCTACTAGTCGTAAATACATAAAAATACCAATACTAATAAATAAACAGAAAATTTATCACAAAATTTGTATTAAAAAATAATACAAATTTATTTCATTAACTTAAATAACAAACATTAATATTAAATCAAGTCAATTTGGAATGACAAAAACGTAATTGTCATTAAGTCTAGCAAAATAGCATTGCAATTGGAATGACAAAAACACATTTACTTTTAAGACCAAGGAATAAAACAAATCTTGAACGGACAAGGGCATAACTGTCTGAACGACTTTGTCCTTCCAATTTTAAAATTATAAATTAGGCATAAGTGTAATAGATGTGGCATTGTCGCTCCAGAAACCAAAAAATTAAAAGGGCATATTTACCTTTACGACGTTAGCGGTCCAAGTGACGACTGCCTCTCTCCCCGCCGACGGCGCAACTGACCAATGAGACTATGTCCAGCCAAGAGAGCAGTAAAAAGGCACCAATAAGACAAAGTCACTATTTTCGCCTAGCGGATTTTTAAAGGAATTAAATGACTGTCTTTGTTCCTCCAGTTCAAATAGCATTTTTAAGGCATTTCTGTATACTTAACTCATTTTTGCAATTTTTGACAATTGTGCCCTTGTTCTACCGAAGGTGCGTAATGTACACCCACATTTCGCCGATATGTTTAGGTCCCATGTAATAGGGGGCGAGCCTATTGCCATTA
This sequence comes from Subacronicta megacephala, assembly GCA_958496365.1. Taxonomy (NCBI): domain Eukaryota; kingdom Metazoa; phylum Arthropoda; class Insecta; order Lepidoptera; family Noctuidae; genus Subacronicta; species Subacronicta megacephala. Next base: position 1,965,434 of record OY292523.1, on the reverse strand, counting down.
ACCGGGCACAAATCCAGACTCCGAGCTGCTACTGGGAATTTCATAGAAAAACCCAATAACACTTTGCTCGACCTGGGGATCGAACCCAGGACCTCTAGCGTGGCAGTCGTGCTAAGGACCACTAGACTAATGCGGCAGTCATCTTATACTTACGGGTTGATTTTATTGGATAACTCGGCAAACGATCAGGCGAACTACCTGATGGTAAGTACTCATCACCGCCCGTGGACATCTGCAATACCAAAGGAGTTGTAGATTTGTTCCTGAGCCTGATCTAGACTAATGAGGCAGTCATTAATTAAAGTTATACTAAACTTAGATAAAACATATTATTGCGTTATTATTCAAGTAGTCCTGGGTGCCACTGCTACGCTTGAGGTTATGGGCTCAATTTCCAGGTCGAGCAAAGTATTATTCGGTTTTCAGCTATTAGGTAGCAGCTCGGAGTGTGGATTTGTGCCCGGTTAATAGCAGTAAGCTCATCCACTATTACATGGTACCTAAATATATTGGCGAATGGTGGGTGTACAGTGATTTATCCCTACTTATTCAGGGAACTTTAGGCAATATAGGCATTAAAGCATAGGTATCAAACCTAGAACCTCACGCTCAGTAGCCGCTAAAGTAACCCCAAAACCAATGTGCACTAATTTTACTGGCTTAGCGGTCATAGCGTCTGGTGTAGGTACCTAACCAGAAGACGCAGGTTCGAATAAATCCCGCGGTCGTATTTTTCCTTCACTAAAATAACTTAATAATCTTTGCATGAAAAATGTCTAAAAAATACAAAAAGATAGGCACTCATTTGTTAAGCTTTTTATTAAAGTCAGATTAATAAAAATCTGTTAATCCATAGAGCTTTTTTACAGTATATTTTTTTTTATAATTTTTTTGTTGAAGTCAATAATCCCCAAGCGATTTGTTTTAAGTTCCGACAAAGTATAGCTTCATAATCTCCAAAGAGGATTATTAGTCAAAAAATAAATAAATAGAAAAATAAAACTTTCTCATCACTCTGATCCCCGTCGCAAATGCTGGCACATACAACATAAAACTTTTTCAATATAATTTCAGAGGAATCGGTCAAAGAATGGAATATAAACTTTTTTGCATGTTCGAGGGTAAGTTTCTCCCTTTGTGTTGCAAGTTCGGGTGTTCCATTGTTGGCTACTGATAAATTATTCATGTTTGAACTACAAGGAGCCCTAATAGTTTTTCTGTCAATCATTTCGATAAACATTTGAATTTGTTACTGTGAGTTTAGGATAAAGCTTTATTTGATTAATTTTGGAATACTTTTCGCTCTAACTGTACCTGTCAAACTGTCTGCGTCTTCTGAATGTTAGTTTCACGTTCGATACCCATACCAAAGTACTAATGGGTTTTCCTATGGTGTTCCCAGTAGCCGCTCGGTCTTTGGATTTGTGCCTGGTTAATGGCAATAGACTAATTTACCCGTGACTAGTAGGTGTCAATATGCCTCTGCTTAACCCTTTGGAAATGGAAGACACAGATTAGTAAGATAGCGCCAATTGTTTGAGCGGGTTGTTGTGCAAACAGCCCTTAACAAACAAGTGTCTACTCTCACAATATTAATAACAGTATTTCAAAAAATATATTCTAAACAAGAGTTTCCAACGTCAAAATCAACGTTTTGAGGTTACTCCCCATTGTGTACATTTACATTCACAAGTGCTCGAGAGCGACGCTTATACATTTCAAATGCTGTCAGCGACAGTACATAATGGTGACAGTGTTATTAATTGTCAGTGCAATGACTGGGCATTATCGTCTGTCTGTTGTTTTGCGTGAGAATTTGCATGCGTTCTGTTTTTGAAAAGATATATTTTCTCTTCCTTGTTACGACTGAGTCCATGGCCCATTTTATGAAAACTATTCTATTCTGGAAATCCTTAACAAGTATCTACACCATAATATATACCACTTTATATGTCTTCCCTTATCTTGACTGCATAAATTCAGAAAAATAATAATGTTTTTCGTTAAATAAAACAAAAGTTATCTGCAAAAAAAGACAAATACAATTTCACAATTTCCTCCTTATAAGTCAACAAACACTTGATGATCACTTACCATCAGGTGACTCGCTTGGTCGTTTGCCTCCCTCTACTATAAAAAAAAACTAACAATGATTTCTGTAAACGCGCCAACGATTCGGGGAATATCCTAAAATTTTGTTTTTGGGACAACATTTCAACACAATCCTTCAATAAACTTATTTAAAGTCATGGACACAATTTCATGACTTTTCTATATTGTTACCACCAAATCGGTCCGCAATTGTATACACGCCCTTACAGTTGAGCCAGAATTCAAAACAACAAACTCGACTTGAAGGCAAGTTTACAAATGTATCAAGAATTTATGAAGGACTGTACAAGCGTACATATTTGGTCATTGTATACTTCTAAAGCCTCTAATCCTAAACAGAGGACTATTATGTTAGACCCAACAATTCTGCCTCCAAAGTGGATATTATGAGCACAAAGGTTGGCAGCTTTTGAAGGCTTGAAACTAACTAAGTATTACTGTACAAGGGATCAAAGCAACACCTGCACAGTACGTAAGGCTTATTAACTAAGTTGGAGCTGAGTTAAATTGGATCAAGAATCTGCTGACAATGCTTTAGAGGTAAAGTTCACTCAACCCTCTTCTAGTACTAAATACTCTTTAGACAATTCTTAAAAGGTAACCCTTTTTGCAAGCGCGTTTTGTGGCAGCTTTTCCGTATCTCTTGGAATACATCATAATTATACATGACGAAACAAAAATCTTTTCTGCCCTTTCAACTGAGATATCGGAATTAATATAACCTAAATAAATAACCCGTTTCTACAAAGTTCAGTTGTTCCGCCGTCATTCGAGAACGTTTCATCGTACACTGTTGTTTTTTCTAACTTAATTTACTTTTTTTATTTTCAATTCTTTATTCATTGAGTAAGTACTAGTAGTGCTTCGCTGGCATGTCAGCATGATTGGGTTGGCCGGGAAAATACTATAGAATATCGACGTCAAGTAGCAGTATGCATACTGTTGCGTTTCGTACGGCGAGTGCGACAATTCCTCCCTCAGTCCCCTTCCTTCTTCTTTTCTCCTTTCCCTCCCTTTTCCTTAAATAGGCTCAACAACGCATCTACCTACAACTCCTTCGTTATTGCAGATGTCCATGCGCGGTGATGACTACTTACCATCAGGTAGCTCGCCTGCTCGTTTGCGAAGTTATCCCATAAAAAAAACAATCAGTAATTTCATCCTTCAATCAGTTCTTAGACGATATATCTTTTTACAGGCTTGGTTCTAGAAGTTTCAGTACCTAATAGGTCTTGTTCAAAATTAATGTTTTAACTATGATAGCTTGTAGGACACCTAACGGCTGATATTATCATCAACATAGATATTATCCTGAATAGCGTGCGGCGGGTTGAGTGGCTAATTATGAGCGCTATTAGCACGGTGTTTATGGGAGGTGAACATCGATATAGGGTTGAGTGTTGGTAATCGTCTTCAATGTCAAATAATACGTTACTGCAATATGATGATACCAATTCGTAGTCTTTAGATGATGATGAGATGGTGCTACTAGCCAGCTGATGGAGCTTGACAGAGACTGAGCAGCGTGACAGTCGCCCTTAGGAACTTAAACTAGACTTATGAGGCAAACAAATTATAAATATAATCAAATATCATCATCATCATCAGCCTATACTAGTCCACTCCTGGACGTAGGCCTCCCCTAGCAAGCGTTATTTCACCCTTTTCTTCTATTTTCGCATTAATTTTCTGCCAACAACTTTTCAATCAATACAAATTATCACTCTGACTTTCCAATTTCCATTCTCTAATAAAATTCAATGAAGTAAAGCATAGACACGCCTCCTATTTTATGGGAACTAAACATTCTACCTACATTAGTATACTTCTGCCTTACCCTTCGGGGAAAACAGGCGTGTTAGTATGTTATATATTTTTCTCATGACACCCGCCTTCTAAAACAGTTTTTGTGCGTATTTACGGTAGTGAGATATTCGCGCCAGTGAATTCAATTATTCTCGCGTGACTAAGTTGCTTTTCTTATATAGAATACTGATGTAGTGACATTGATGCCTGGGTAAAAAAACGTCAAATGTATTCACGCCTATCGTACAACAAAAATTGTTTGCGAACGAAAATACCTAGAAATATTGTTCTAGCATCATAAATAACTAAAAAAATATTTGTATCTATCGATCTAGATTTTAATAACAAAATATATTATTTATTTTTATTTATGTATATGTTACAGGCAACGTGATTAACTCGGCATTATTAATAAGGACCGGCCATTATTAATAATGCCCAAGAGCGATGGGCAAAGTGATTAATTTATCACTTCTTTCTTCTTCTTCACTTTTTATGAAAACGTATTCAGAAAAAAATTTAGAAACTCCATGACTTGACTACCTCACATTAACTGCCTACGAAACTACTTTCCATAAATATTGTAAAAAAAAATATAAACTAAAACTTTTTTTGTATTTTGTAAGGATAAGTATTGTATACTTCTCTCAACCTGTAAAATATTATTATTATAATTGCTTGTGACAAACGGTGTGGATACCACAATTAATCATAATGTGTAACAACAAACTATCTTAAGATTTTGTTATTGTGATATTGTTAGATTGTCCAATAAAAAAAAATTGTATATATTTTTTTTTATAAGCTTACTAGCAATGTGGGTCTCACATTACTAGTATTCTTGTTAACCCCTCGTGCTAAGCTAAATGCTTGTTTATAAACAACATACCATTACTTGTACAGCCGCACTTCGCTGGTATGCTTGAGTCTCATGTAATAGGGGGCGAGCCTATAATTACCACATATCCAGACTCCGAGCGGCTAGTGAGAATTTCATAAAAAAACCCATAACTAACACAGCTCGACCTGGGGATTGAACCCAGGACCTCTAGCGTAGCAGTCGCACTTAGGAGCACAAAACTAATGAGGCAGTCGTAATTATTGTTTATACAACAGGATAACATAGGTATAGGCTTTAAATTTTAACGATATTTTGAGTTTCACAGTATTGTGAAAAATCTGTTCCACGCGGACGAAATCGCGGGTAAAAGCTATTATTATAATAAAAAAGTAATTATCTCAATAATCTCCGCACTTACAAGTATATAAAAAAATCATTAAACACAACGGAACATTAAGTTTAAATGTCACGGAGCCTCCCATCCATTCACCGGCCTCGCCCTATATCCAATTATGTTCCAATATACATAATCTCGGCGTATTTGGCCCGAGGATTACCGGAGAGCCGGCGGCCATTTTACATAAGTCTTCCTGAAAAGAAAATTGGGTGTTTCAAATTTTGTTACTTACCTACTTTTGCCCAGGCTATCCGCTTTGTTTTTTTTTAAGTAAAAGTTAAATGAATTTTATGAGCAACGTAAAAGAATATGTTTTTTTTAAATATTTTTTTTTAGTTTTTAATGCGCTGGCTTTTAGCTTTTTTTAATTAATTATGAAGCATTTTTGAATACATCATAATTACTAAAAATATGCGTTAAGTGTCACAAGGCTATTTCCTGCATTAAACACACATTAAATCTAAGTTAAGCTATTTTTTATGGTGAACATACCAACAACCCGAACGAAACGCTTTAAGTCCACTTTTATCATGCATACCGTATTAGTAATTTTAAAATAAATATCTGTTTATTGAGTATCATGAGTAGGTACTGTGACCAGTACATCAAGTTACCACAAAATGACAAATTTTCTCAGTTGATTTTGAACTTAATTTTCAATATTTTAAGGTTTAAAATCATTTGGAGAAATTTGACAGTTTTGTATAACCTGATGTGGTGGCGACTGTACCTACGTTATATACCCCACTTTAAAAGTTTTACCCTAACGAATAACCCTGTAAAAATCTTAGATGTAAACCTGCAAAGAACAACAAAAGTGTCGAAACCCGAAAGTATTTCTGAGCACGTTTCCAACTGTTCAAAAGTACATTCGTGTTCTAAATTTCTCCGCACTTAAGACCCTGATAGACAGTGTCTCGGTTCAACTCATTAGTGCTCCTGGCGTTCTTAGTTTGAAAATAGACTAGAGTCTGCCAAATTCTTTACAACCGTCTGGCAATAGGGTTGGGCGTTCTGTTCAAAGTAGCTGAGTGCTTTAAAGGAATCTTATTAGAGAATCTTGGTTCATGAATAAAAAATGTAACGGTAATTTCCTGCTACTTTCTCAGTTGAATTGATCCGAGTTATTACTTACGTAACATCACAACTCTAATGGATTCACAGAAATGGGTCGTGGAAATATTGTAAGTGTTAACCTTTGTGGTAATTTCTTATTTTGCTAAATATTGGAGGAATATAAAAGTAGCTATTTTTATATTTTGGAAGACATACCTTAACAGGTATGATTTCCCAGAATTTATTTAGTAAGTGTGAAAAGTGAATGAACTATCGGTATTATTAAGATATTTAGGGTTAAAGACCACGGAAGTTTTGGAATTCTGATTTTTGTTTTTTTCTAGATAATTTTCAATCATAATCGAAGATATATATATATTATGGTAATTATTATTAATTAGGCCAGCGGTATTAAGCGAGACTGCTACACTAGAGGTCCTGGGTTCGATTCCTAGGTCAAGTTTTTCTATCAGGTTTTCTAATAAATTCTCAGTACCATTTCGGAGTCTGTATTTCCGCCCGGTAAAAGGCAATATACTTCTTGTCCCTTATGAAATGGGACCTCAATATGATCTGCCGGTGTTCAGCATTATCCTATGCCTTAGCCATCTGACAATACAGGCGTGATGGGATATTTTTACTGTGTCCTTCCGAAATACTTAACTTGCTACAGATATTAAAGTCGAATTTACCTGAACGTGGACATGCCTGTGAATTTAAACCGTGATCTTCTGATCAACTCACGTCTTTGTCTAAACAGTACTTAGCCGAATGAGAATACAATAGTAATTCATTTTATTTTCGTCCATGTCTACGGTAAAAGAAGATAAATTATTGATCAATAAAAGTTTGGGACAAAAGAAGACAGATGTACTAAATTACTAATGGCTGAGGGGAGGGGAGTACAAAACAACACTGCCCAGTCGACCGTACTACCATGACCCGTCATATTGAGGTATTATGTCATCGTATAATACCTGTTCTGTCATTTCTTTTCATTTATTAAATAAAATTTATTTGCAGTCGTATTTTTCCTTCACTAAAATAATAATGCCTAATGGATGGATCCTAATCCAATGCGAAAATGCCAAAAAAATACAACATCAAAATATGAACTAGTTATACAACATCCGTCATTTGCCGCATGTATGAAAGATCTTCGTTCATTCATTCATTCAAAGATCATCGTCCATTTATTCGATCATTGGCTCGACCGTTTTTGCTGAATTCTTTTTGTTGTATCGTAATTGCTACAATAGTTTTTATAATTTTTGTTTAATGTTGCTAATTAATAATAGTCCCATATTACAGACACAATAAATAATTATTAATTCGATCTCATGAAACCGATTCAGACGTCGTTGAATTAATAATATTAAAAAAGGGAAGGTTTTTTGGTTTGAATTTTGAAACTAATTAACCGATTTTGGTAATTATTTCACCATTAGAAAATTACATTATTCCCAATCAACACGGGGAATATTTATATTTTTCTAAACAGTACACTATTTTCCATTGCCCGTGATGACGACGGAAAGTAGGCAAAACAATAAAGACAAATTAATCGACACCTCATTTGTCAAAATCGGATTAGTAGTTTTTGAGGTACATCCATATATAAATACATATACTGTTAAACTCATTACCCTTCCTTTTTCGTAGTCGGGTAAAAAAGGACAGTCATATTACTTACGTAGTTTTAGTAGCTGCTATCAAATACCAGTTGCTAACAATACCAGGGACGTTTTCTAACGTATTGTGTAGATTTCAACAACAGAGCTGCGATGCGTTTAGATCAGTTCGCAACAAAAGGAGTAGCCCGACACTAGAGTTCAACACCCCTGCTTCTTACTTAGTGCAGGGGTTACAAACATGTATGATCTCGTGTTGTATTTCAGTGTATGCGTTTGGCTATAGTAGAGTTTAATGACTTTATTTACAACTAGCTTTCTGGCCATAGCTTCGCCCGCGTGGTTTCTCGGCTTTTCTGTATTATGATATATATTTATGTACTATAAACACTCCTCTTGAATCATACTAATCAATCATATAATCATACGTTTTAAAGATCTAAGCATACATAGGGACAGACAGACAGCGGATCAACTTTGTTTTATAATATAAATAATAATAAAAAAATATACAAAATATTTATTGTCGCCAGTTAATACATTTATCTTAGCTTAGAGTAACCTAACATATGCATCGTATTGATGTATGGCACAAAAGATACTGCTACTGATTCCCTAGCTAAGCATGAGCTTGTATTATGGGAAAAATATGTAGTGATTGAGTAGAATTGTAGATTAAGCCATTAATTTGAATACAATTGTACTTTTATTCTAAATTAAAGTTTAAAAAATGGAATATCCGATATACCGAACACTGGATTACACTGTCTGGAAATAAAAAAAAATGTAGCTTAAAATATCCAAACTTTTTTCACTAGACTATTTTCTTTTTTCCTTTACGTTCTTTTCAAGCCTGTCGATCTCAGTATTTATTTACGACTGATCTTCAACCCAGCACTTACTTCAAGAACATATAAACGCTGATAGTTTTCTATGCCCTCAAGGGGAAGCTCGGGTAAATATATACACAACTATTATTTTCTCCTGTATTTTAACGCCGGCGAACCAACACCAATGAGCCTCTAGAGGTCCATATTTTCTTCAAGAAATATAGACACCGTACTTCCTTGTTAGGCAAAATTGTATTGAGAATGTAACGTAAAATGTTACAGTTCAGTAAATTGTTCCGTGCATTTTCGAGAACACTGCAGAATATCCGTACAAGACGATACTTGAAGCCCGACAACAGGACTTAATACGTTTGGTTTAGATTTTTCTTTATATATTAGAGGTTTTCAGGTTGAGCAAACTGTTATTGGGAAATTGTCAGTAGCAGCTCGGAGTTTGGATATATGCTCGGTGAGTAAATAGCAATAGGATCGCCACCTATGGGACTTTAATATACCGAAAAAGTGTGGGTGTATATTAATTAATACACCTCTATCTTACCCTTCGGTGTATGCAAACGTGATGGTATGTTATGTCAGACTTGTATTTGTTAGAACAAATACAGTAAGATGATATGATATAATAATATGACGGTATACTGTCTTTATTTAGACTATCGTCTAATATAAATATTCTGTTTGAAGCGATCGATGTGCTAACTTTGTTGTGTTCCACTTTGAAGGGTTAAAAGGTGAAGGAACATCTTAAAAATTTCTCAACAGCTCAGTAAATTATGATTGAATATCGTAAACTACAATTATTACATTGTTAATTACTTTTTAATAACAACAACAACGAGGACTGCCTCGTTGGTCTAGTGGTCCCAATCGCGACTGCTATGCTAGAGGTCTTGGGTTCGATCCCCAGGTCGAGCAAAGTGTTATTGAGTTTTTCTATGAAATTCTCAGTAGCAGCTTGGAGTCTGGATTTGTGCCCGGTGAATGGCAATCGGCGGCGAACTGTGGGTGTACATTAAGTACACCTCTGCCTAACCCTTCGGGGAATACAGGCGTGATGGTATGTAATTACTTTTTAAATGACAAGAACTAGTAGCACGTTTATGAATATCGGTGTTAAGGAAAAGGGCCAGCAAATATGCTACTCAAGCAAAGTTAAACTTGTTTCAGGTATAAAACTACGTTGTACGGATTTTCGTTTTTCCGCGTTTCGGATAGGTATACTGAGGTGTTAGTCGTCTTAATTTTAATTTCAATAGCCTTAATATTCCTTTCAATAACTCTGTAAAAAGTAGTTTTATTTCAATGTCTAATATTCTCTTAAGTGTCAGAAATCAGTATATATAACAAGATTAAAATTGTTATCACTATTAGGTCCGATAGTTGATATGGTAATAGTAAATGACAAGGTAACTCTTAAATAAAAAAAAATAAAAACCATTCATTCTTTTCACCATTTTTAAGATGGTATTGTCATCATCACCATCATCAACCCATATATTGTTCCACTGCTGGGCACGAGTTTCCTCTCAGAATGAGAGGTATTATTAGGCTTTAGTCCACTACTGGTTGGCTTTTTGTCTTCACACATCGTCGAGAAAATCTCTCAGACATGCCGGTTTCCTCACGATGTTTCCCTTCGCCGTTTAAGCGCGTGTTAATTAAGTATTAATACGGACATGACTTCTAAAAGTCAGAGGTGCGTCCCTTGGATTTGAACTCTAAATCTTTGACATGGCAGTCCAATGGTCATATTACACTATTTACACTGCACTGCATGTATGCTTTAAAAACATTACAAAATTTTAACGAAACTTTAGAAAGCCACAAAACAATTAAATGTAGTCTTTTGTCTGTACTCTTTTGTTTTATTCATAGCGGTCATTCGAACATTGTGTTTGTAACATTAAACGGGCAATTGTTGGCCATTAAACACACCTGTTCACACATTGGGGCAAGATTACATTCCCTTTATGTTGTATTAAGTGGAGTTTGAGTTGCGACAATACAATGAGTTTAATTTACTACATTGCACAAACATGCTATTAAATACTTAGGTACTTTGTAGGAGATCAGTTAACATTATCATCAAATACTTAAATACTTACCATCAAATAGTGATGTGGTTGGTGTGGGGTCTTCCCCGTCCTTCTCCTTTTCTCCTTCCCCAACCTTTTCCTGAAATAGGCTCGGCAACGCATTTGCAACTCCTTTGGTATTGCCGATGTCCATGGGCGGCGATGACTACTTACCATCAGGTAGCTCGCCTGCTCGTTTGCCGAGTTCTCCCATACAAAAAACATTAAAATTATAATTATGCATTGTAAACTGCTTTACTATGTTAAATACTAGGCTGTTGGTCAATTGATTTCAATCACGTCCGAAAAAGAATTACTTTCTATAAACTCAACTCACTCAACTTCTAGGCAACGTATCAACATAAAGATTTTAAGTTAGACTTCTAGCAATACAATTATGAAAATCTCATCTAATTTCGTGCAGTAGGAATTGGGCTTCCGTCGCTCTACACGCACCGAACGAAACGCAACAGTATGCATTACTGTAGGAGGGAAGTGCTTCCCCATTCATGCTGACATGCAGCCATTACTGTAGGAGGGTACTACTTCCCCATTTATACTGACATGCAGGCATGCCAGCGAGACACATACAGCTATTAAATTCTACTTCGTACTTCTCATAATTACTATTGATCACAAGGTTGAAGCGTGGTATTGGATTTTTCCATAAATACATTTGCAGTAGCAGCTCAGAGCTTCGATTTGTGTCCGATTATTGGTAATAGGCTCGCCCCCATTGGACCTAACACATACCGAATAGGTGTACTCCTAACGTTAGTGTTCGAAGAACACGGGTTTTGTTTATGTTTAATAATTTGTTGAAGTCAACCTTAGTTTACCTTCGTCATAGAAAATTATCCATTATGAATATTAATGGCAGAATGTTTTATATATAGCTTAGGTTGAAGGAAGGTGATTTTATATCTCACTAGCTTTCCGCCCACTGCTTCGCCCGCGGGTTTTCTCGGCATTTCTGCATTTAAAGGAATATTTTTTCCCGTTTTTGCAACATTTTTCATTTATCCTCCGCTCCCATTGGTCTCAGCGTGATGATATATAGCCTATAGCCTTCCTCGATAAATGGGCTATCCAACACTGAAAAAAAAATCAGTTCAAATCGGACCTTCCTGAGATTAGCGCGTTCAAGCAAACATATTCATTTCGGTGTATAATATTATTATAATTATACGGACATTTGTTTTGTTTTTTTTTTTTTTTTTTTTTTTTATGGGATAACTCGGCAAACGATCAGGCGAGCTACCTGATGGTAAGTAGTAATCGCCGCCCATGGACATCTGCAAAACCAAAGGAGTTGCAGATGCGTTGCCGAGCCTATTTAGGGAAAGGGGGGGAAAGGAGAAAAAGAGAAGGAAGGAGATTGGGGGAGGAATTGGGCCTCCGGCCCTCTCGCTCACCGAACGAAGCGCAGTAACGAAACGCTACTACTCGGACGTCGGTCTTCTGCGAGAGTGTGGTACTTCCCCGGTCAAGCCGGCCCATTCATGCTGCGAACAGCGTGGCCCTACCACAACAAAAACAAATGTAATTGTGTAACAAAACAAATTGTGGTCGTAACAGCTACACCAGATGTCACTTCTCAGAGGTTGGTTTCGATTCCCAGTTTGAGCAAAGCATGTTTTTCCTCAGTTTAGCCTCAACCGGTATTACGTGCAACCTAAATACACTGCCGAACTGTATATTAGTACACCTCTGTCTACCCTTAACATACAGGTGTAGGTACCTAGGAATACATTTTTATCCATTGACAAATAAAAAAATATTAATAAGTAATTTTACATTTAAGTAATTAAATTTCACTAGATTTTTTAATTTCGAAAGAGGTCTTGCTCTTTTTTCGGTGTGTGAATAATCTTTATGGATTGTCTGCTACCCGGGGAGATGAAGGTTATTATTATTTATTTTTTGACTTAACAAAGCTTACTAGAAATATGGTTCGCACATTACTAGTAATCTTGTTAACCCCTCGTACTAAGCTAAAAGGCTTGTATTACGGGTGGGTTCACGTCAGTAGTGCAATGGGTGAGTTTCGAACCGGCAACCACATGATCGTCCGATGAAGTCCGACGCCCTAGCCATTAGGCTACCACCGCTTCAATTTATTCATCATCAACCCACTGTCCCACTGCTGGGCACGGTTGTCCTCTCAGTACGAGAGGGATTAGGCTATAGTCTGCCACGCTAGCCTACTGCGGGTTGGCAGACTTCACACGCCGTCAAGAAAATCTCTCAGGCATGCAGGTTTCCTCACGATGTTTTCCTTCACCGTTTAAGCGCGTGATAATTAATTGTTAATACGGACATGAATTAGAAAAGTCAGAGGTGTGTGCCTTGTATTCGAACTCGAAGATTCTCGATTCACGATAGATTCATATACCTATAGGTATTATGTTGACTAAAAACTGCACCTTTTCTTGCCCTATAGTCGGTGCCATAGGAATTGGGACATTCACTACGACCATAATAGGCTGTGGTTCAGCGTTCGCATCGTCAGAGAGTCAGAAATCAGTATCTAATACATTTATTAAGTTCATTTTAAGAGTTATTTTATCTTAAACATGAAAATTGCTGATAAAGCTACCCCTTCCGTGATTTTCGCTCAACAGTTTCACTTTATTCTATATTTTATAGCGCAGAGAAAAGCTGAGCTAAGCTCTCTCCATAGCCTGTAAACTTGAAGCTTTATTTGCGACCAAGCGACCAAAATTCTACACAGAGTAGAATTTCATACTATGTAAGCTAAATGAAGGTCGTAAAGTATTGTAATAGGATTTATATACCTATTAACTTAGTTTTTATTTTATTTAATGTCACGTTAAAGTAATAAAACTATTTTATCGGATTTTTTTGTGTATTATGAGTGACTTTTATACTTTGTTATATATTTTCTATATAACGTAACATAACATTACGCATGTATTCCCCGTATGGTTAGGCAGAGATGTACTAATGTAACCCACATTTCATCGTAAGGTCCCAATACAAGACTAATGAGGCTGTATATTTCTAGTACCTATATTTAATGAAAAAATAATCAGTAAAGGTAATATAAAATACAAACTGTACTTTAAATAAAATTTATTTATTCCTACTTTCGGCATACACCTAAAAATAACTGTTCAATCCCTTTGTTTCAAATAATCCTGCGTTGTATTTGGGGATAAAATATTGTTTATTAAAAATACCGGGAAAGGAATGTTCAATAACAAACTGTATTATATTTTAGATATAAACTCAGGTAACCGGTATTTATGTATTGCTCTTGTGTCACCAACGTGGGTGCGGAGTTTTAGAGTATTCGATTTTCGGAGCAGACATGTTTTCATTGGGTTTTCTTTTAGGCAATTTTCAGTAGCAGCAGTAATTTGAAGTATGGATACAGAATAATTAATAGTAGCTTCTACGTACAAAATGGTTACTCTCCCTTACAACCTTAAGTGCATTCGATACCATAATGCACTAGCACGTCGTAGTAGCGTTTGTTTTCTTTTTAACACATTACGCACTATTTGTTTTTTGTTGAACACATCACACACACATTTGTTTTCTGTTGAACACATCACACACACTTTGTTTTCTGATAAACACATTACGCACGCGTATGTCTTGTGTTTAACACATTACATAGTTTTTTTTTTGATAAACACAATCTCAGATCAAATAAAATGTTAAGATGGAACTTTGCGAACAAATAAGTGAGGCCGGTTAAAACTACGCCTTGCCGTGTACAAACACAATTAAACGTCTTATTCTGTAATTCTTTTGAGAAAATAAAGATCTTTAACCATATTCAAAAAGGACTTATCCGAATTGTTGCCGGGTAGAAAATTCCTCGTGTTCCTGGGAATTCTCTGTCCCGAGTACTCAGAGCGAAAATCCCTGATATGTTGCAAGTACGCTAAATATCTCCAGGGAGGTATAGAACTTGGGATCTGGTCTTTTAAGAGCACATAGTTTCTGTATCCACGTCTTGACTGTGGCCTTTGAATGGTTTTTGTGGGTAAAAACCCCACTTCCCGGTCTTATCCCCAAAGACCGATCGCCTTTTTAAGGATTCCCCGTGTAAAAAAAAATACACTCATAAATTTCCATGTAAATTAGCTTTACTGTGACTGTAGTCATTTCCTGAACTACATATGCTTCGGAAACGTTGGAAGAACGGTTTAATTAGTGGCAATTATTCAGTCCGATAATTTACGTAATTGTTCCGCAGTCTTGTCTGTTGTGGCTGAAAGTGACTTCAGTTTTCAGAATATATGGCTTCTGAGAAATATATGTTACATGACAAATTTAGACTATTAAATGAATGTTGTAATTAATTCTGATATCAATTAATGGATCTAATTCTTATCCAGTAAATTTGTTTTACCACAAATTTACTGGATAAGAATTAGACAGCAGTTAAAAAAGACATTAAAATAGATACAATCCAAGTAAGAAACTACTATATACACTACTGCGTTGATGTTGCTGACGTCATCTTAAGACGTTGGTAGGGAAATTTATGAAGTAAAAACCAAAAATAAATATAATAAATAAAATAAAAATTCTGCTTTGTTGGTCTAGTGGTCCAATCGCGACTGCTACGCTAGAGGTCTTGGGTTCCATCCCCAGGTCGAGCAAAGTGTTATTGAGTTTTTCTACGAAATTCTTAGTAGCAGCTCGGAGTCTGGATTTGTGCCCGGTGAATGGCAATAGGCTCGCCCCCTATTACATGGGACCTAAACATACCGGCGAACTGTGGCTGTACATTAAGTACACCTCTGCCTAACCCTTCGGGGAATACAGGCGTGATGGTATGTATAAAAATTCTAAAATAAAAATTTTTTTTTTAAAGCTTACTAGCGATGTGATTCACACATTGCTAGTAACCTTCAGATAGTATTCTTGTTAACCCCTCGTGCTAAGATAACTGCTTGTGTTACTAGTGGGTTCACGTCGGTAGTGCAATGGGTGAGTTTAGAATCGGCAACCACATGATCGCAAGTCCGACGCCCTAGCCGTTAGGCTACCGCCGCGCCACTTCAAATCAATTGAAGTTTAATTTTATATTTTCTTTAAAGCTTTCAATGTTCTTTCTATCTGTAAAATTATATATGGAAGAGAAATAAATATATAATATATTTAATTTAAAAGACGAGTCTAGAACATCCTGATATTTTAAAGTCACTTAATAATAAAATTAAGTTAAACATAATATAGGTAATGTCGTCTTCAATTCACTTGTAATCTTGGCTGTCTGCCCATATGGATAGAAAACGAAGTGTTGTTATGTTCCTTTTGTTCTGGAGTGTCTCAACAATACGTGACGTCACGCCGTATCTACCATGGCGGACGCTAAAAGGCGTTATCCAATACAACAATAAGTTTTTCTTCAAAGTATCAAATAACATGGAATTGTTTCACGTAAAGTCTCAAACAGAAACATTGTTTATTTGTATTTTATGTTTCTTTCATTGTAATCTTGGGAAGCGGTTGATTTATTGTGAATAAGGCTGGGAACTCATTGGATGGTTTTTAACCTGCACACAGCTCGGTTACAAGACACTAAAATTCATGACATCACGCTAGGTATAGCTACAAAGGATTAGAACGAAATAATCAGATGTATACCTACATTTTGCCGGTATTTATCCTTAGTTGCTAAGAAGTCTCATGGGTGCAAATCGACACTCCGAGCTACTAATGAGAATTTTGAAATAGATAATATTAATAATAGTTTGCTCCTTCGACTAAGGTCAAATAAACTATTATTGAGCGTATATGATGAAGTGAAACTAACAGCACTAGAAAAATAAGGCACGAATTTTATAACAATGGTTTGCTGAAAATTGGCCAAATATTTCCTGGATATTTTGCAACGCATTCTAAAAATTGAGCTGTGACTAAGCTAATTTACTTTGCCAAGATGAGAAAAAATTAGTCATAAGACTTGACCTGCATGATGAAAAGGCACAGAAATAAACTATTAGCTTGCGTATTGCATGTAATACATGGTTGTTATTTCTGTCTGTTCATTCACTAAGGCGTTAGAAGTTCCTAGTTGCAGGATTCATTGACGCAGCCGTTGGGAAAGCAAGTGATTGCAAGTTGTAATGAACTAGCTTTCCGCCCGCAGCTTCGCCCGCGTGGACAACACGATTTTGACTGTTTAGTTTTTTCCAATTCTGGCGGGAAATTTCAAATTATCCTAACATATATATTTCCGTCCGTTTCTTTGCTCGGGTAGCTACAAAATTTGCCCAACTTTATTATTAACCAAATAGGTATAAACGCAGCTTATATCGTTTCCCAAGGTCTAGTCTATTTTTGTACCAAATTTCGTCAAAATCATCCCCATACAGTTTGAAATTTCAAAAACCCCATATCAAATATTTATTTATTTCTTATCAAGTGCCTAAACACAAAGTTTCAGTGTTTATCTTAAACAATGACAAACTCCCATAAAATTTTTGATCCCTTATTACAACCCCTTTTTTACAACAAAACGTAGCTTATATCCTTTCCCAAGGTCTAATCTATTTTTGATTCAAATGTCATCAAAATTGGTTCCGGGGTTAAACTTGAAAGCGTGACTTTGTTTGGACTTCTAAACGAACTTTCATCCCCTATTTCATCCAGAGAAAGAAGACAGGTCGAAATTTCAAAAACGCTAGAGTAAATATTTATTTATTTCTTATCAAGTGCCTTAATATATAGTTTCATGGTTTTATCTTGAAAAATGACAGACTCCCATACAAACTTTCACCCCCTATTTCAACCCCTTCAAAACTATTTTTTAGTAGCCTATGTCCTGTCTCAAGCTTTAGTCTATTCCAATACAAAATTTCATCAAAATCAAAATAAAAAATGAGTGGTTTAAGCGTGAAAGCGTAACAGACAGACAGACAGAGTTACTTTCGCATTTATAATATTAGCAGGGATAGGGATAACTGACCTTATAAAGGCTGAACGCAATTCGCGCACAAAACTGTATTATTATAAGTTAATTTAAAAATTAAACAAATAATTTGTGACTGCGATTGTGGGCAAACTTTTAGTATTCGTGTGTTAAAATCGCATTATGTGTACATAGCCTAAACACTGAATACGGGATACAGTTTTTTATGTCCTGGCGCTGTTATAGATGTGATCGATTTTTGGAGGGTATTGATATTCAATAAATTGTTGTTTTGTAGCTTTTTATATAGGGAACGTAAACCTCTATTACCTTATAGGTCTTCATTCATCATCCATTGCTTACCCCCAATTATGATTGGATCTGCTTCCAGTCTGTTTCGAAGCGGTTTTTTATAGAACTTTCAAGCAATGTGTCTCTCACATTACTAGTATTCTTGTTAACCCCTCGTGCTAAGCTAAATGCTTGTGTTAAGAGCGGGTTCACGTTGGTAGTGCAATGGGTGGGTTTTGAACCGGCAACCGCCGCTTAACCATATAAATGAATGATTTAAAAGTACCAGTACTTTATTATATGATATGACTGTCATTCCTTCACAACCTACTATTTTAGAGTGATCCCGATAACCTAGGGATTAACTTGTTAGCAGACTTTCGGGCTTCAAAATAGTTGTAGTAAATATTGTTACAATACAAAAAAACTGCACTTATCTACCCAATTTTTATGGTTCGGATCCGTGACCTGTATACGACAAACAGTAGTAGGTACAATGTACTACTTCGCTCTGGGAATACAACCCTTATTTCACTCTTAATAACCGCACTTGCATCTTGTAAAGATTTTCAAAATTATTCAATAGTATTAAGTCCCATTATTGCTTGGCACTGTCCTCTTTATATAACGAGATGGTTCCTATCTACGCGAGCGTAGTAAGGGTTGTCAGATGGCTCATTTAATTATCTCTGATATTCTATTGTGCTCATCTGTTACACCATGTTCGCATTACCTTTGATCTCTGGGTCTTAGAAGCCCTTGGCATGAGCCGGTAGTGGAGCCGAGACTTATAAATTCCTGCTTCTTATAATAATATCATTTTATCATCAATTAAAACATGTTGCTTTATAAGGAAATAATAGTTTACTTACTTGTTGTTTTAAAAAGTTTGCTAGCAATGTGGGTCACACATTACTGATACGAAGCTAAATGCTTGTATTACGAGAGGGTCCACGTCGGTAGTGCGTGGGTGGGTTTCCAACCGGCAACCACATGTTCGCAAGTACGACGCCCTTAGCCATTAGGCTACCGCCGCTTAAATATTGAGAAATGCACAGGGTTAAGCTAAGGTGACCTACTAATGCACTCCTAAGAGGAGAGAGCCCATTGCTACTAACCGGTCACAAACCACTACACTAAACAACACACACACACACTAAACACTAAGAATTTACTGGAAAAATAACACTGGTCGTCTTGGGAATCGAACTCACAACAAATAACAACATCAGCATGAAACCCGCGCTTAGGACAATTCGACTAATTGGGTAGTCACGTCAATATCTAAGTATAATAAATAATACGGAATTATTTTGTTGTGGTAGGGCCACGCTGTTCGCAGCAAGAATGGGCCGGCTTGACCGAGGAAGTACCAAACATTCCTCCCTCGATCCTCTTCCTTCTACATTTTTCCCCCTCCCTCCCTTTCCCTAAATAGGCGCGGCAACACATCTGCGACTTTTTTGGTTTAGCAGATGTCCATGGGCGGCGATGACTACTTACCATCAGGTAGCTCACCTGCTCGTTTGCCGAGTGATCCCTTAAAAAAAATATATAAAATTGTAAAAACTCCAATTCTGTACACGATTTTTAAAAGAAAAGTGGGTTAGGAAAATATTTCGGATCTACATTCTAAAATACTATTCAGTCGGTCTGGTTTGACATGAAGCCGGCCCCAAAACGGTTACAAAAAGGCTAGAAGGAGGAAACAATATAATAATAAACAAAAAGATTTAGATGCCTATAGAGTATGTTTCCCGGAAAAGCTTTTTCCGTAATGAAAATACTACGTATATTCCACGGCGATGAGTGAGAGAGATGAATCAAATGTTTGGTATCCGAGAAAAGTCAACTGATAAGCATATTGCGTTTAACAGTTTGCCATCATACCATCACGCCTGTATTCCCCGAAAGGTTAGGCAGAGGTGTACTAATGTATATCATATTTTGGCGGTACGTTTAGGTCCCATATAATAGGGGGCGAGCCTATTGCCATTAACTGGGCACAAATTCAGACTCCGAGCTGCTACTAAGCATAACATAACGTAACATACCATCACGCCTGTATTCCCCGAAAGGTTAGGCAGAGGTATACTAATGTATACGCACATAATTAGCGGTACGTTTAGTTCCCATGTCACAATAGGGGGCGAGCCTATTGTCACTAACCGGGCACAAATCCAGACTCCGAGCTGCTACTGAGAATTTTATAAAAAAAAACAATTACACTTTGCTCGACCTGAGGAATCGAACTCAGGATCTCTATCGTAGCAGTCGCGCTTGGGACCACTACACTAATGAGGCAGTCAGGAGGATTAATATACGTCATCATTTATTATATTTCCCTTAATTCCCTGGAATTCGCCTACATGTCCTCTTCAGAAATTCCCGGTATGACTGACTTGCGATCCAATGTTCATTGTTCGTCCTAAGGCTGGGAATGACGTCATTATTCCACTCCTCATTTGTTTTTCCGAGTTTTATTTTTTTCTGAAGTTGCTCGCCTTGCTTGGGTAATGTATTGGGGAGTTTATACGGTCCATAATGGTCTTTGGTCGTCATTTTGCTCACGGGAATTTCTTAGGAAGTGTATTGGGATGAGAAGAGTTCTTCCTTGTAGGATGCGGGAAAATAATTCCATAAATAAAAACTAAACTCTATAATTATAAATTTACCAAAAATACTGTCAAGAAGGTGGTTGGACACGTTTTACTCCGATTTTAAAATAAAAAAAAATACATCTGAATCTGAATTCCGACTACCTACCAGTATAATGGTTAAAGGCCTATTGTAAAATTAAATTTATGGTGAACACTGAAAAAATTTGTAATGTAATAATAGACTAACAAAGTTCTAAGATATATGCGTTTTAAGTTTTTGTTGAAGATTGAGAGAGGATGCTGTTCCTTTCCCGCAAAAGAGTGTGAGTATAGAAATTGTATGGAATATCGGATTGTGACAAAATTTAACTTATAACTAGGTATATTTTTTTTTGAACCAATTTTAATTAAATTTTGTTAATCGGCTCTATTTTACAAAGAAATGAATTTTCTAATTAAAGAAAATTTCTAGTGAAAGAAAAATTCGATCTCAGGCAGGGTTTGAACCTGCGTCTCTCTGGTTAAGTACACCAGACGCTTTGCCAACTAAGCTATCGAGACCACTGCCTGTGATGTCGAATTTCTCTTCCACCTTCTACGTCTTGAGGTGACGTCAGCACCATCTATTGAAGACATTACTATGTCTTTCAACCAACACGACTGCCTTTACAGGTAGTTCAATGTCGAACGATGTTGCCTTACCGTATTATGCTTATTTTTTATTATTTTTTAGCATTAAATATTGCGAAATTTTCACAAAGAAATGAATTTTCTAATTAAAGAAAATTTCTAGTGAAAAAAAATTTTTCTTTCACTAGAAATTTTCTTTACTTAGAAAATTTTTGTGTAATTATCATAGGTGTTCTCATGAAAACCGGTACCTACCGATGGCTTGATGTACTCAACTCATACTACAGTCGCCAGAACATCAAGTTATACAAAACTGTCAAATTTCCTCAAATGATTTTAATCCTTAAGCTGTTGAGAATTAAGTTCAAAATCTACTGAGAAAATTTGAAATTTTGTGGTAACTTGATGTGCCATGTACATGGACACAAAAAGAAAATAAATACTTATGTAGTTGAAATAGCAACACAGCGGGCGGTACTCTCGTTCAGATTATTTCACGTTTCATTTGCCTGTCCGCTCCGACGATCATTCCGCTACATCATGTGGACGCTGTACTATTTATTTCATTATTTTCTGTGTCCTTTGTGATGAACATTGCGAATTGAATAGTTATTAACGAAAATACAACGTATTTTTGTGTAGGTCATCATTTTATGGATCGTCGCATTTTCCTGTTGTTTTTATTTAGACATAACATCATTTACGTATGTGTTTCTTGTAAGATTCATCATCTGCTACATGTGTGTAGTCAGTAGTATGATCAGCAATCAATCCTGGCATTTCTTATCCATTGGAAACCCTAGCGACCACTTGAGGAACTAAAATAACCTTACAAAAAGGTGTATTTCTTATCATCTATAATTTTATTTTTAATATATTATTATAATTACTTGAGAAAATAATTATATAGTAAAAATTACTATGAAAAATATTAATTACTATACCTTGAAATAAAACTATGCGTGACCGGCATAAATAATAATCAACAAAATGTAGGGTAGCTGTTGATAATTTTGATATTAGGACGACCAACACCTCAGTCCACCCGTGACCATGGATGCTGTAAAGGATCCGAAACGTCGGGAATTTAAAAATATCAATATAACCCGATAAAATCCGTAAAACGTAGTAGTATTTCTAATGTTCGTTGTGTGTCTAATATTCGCGTAAGTGTTAGAAACCAGTAAATTACTATACCTAGTATAAAAAAGAAGAAACATAGATATTTTTTTTCGCCTAGTTATAAAACTCAAATAGCTGCGGCCAACCTTCAAATTTAAAGTCTATCTCAAATACTTAAAGGCAAAGGTTTTGTTCAATTTATATACTACTATAGCCATTCCCCGCGGTTCCACTCGGTTTCTAGGCGCGTATGAACATGAAACATGCACCAAATTTGATGTTAGCCTCTAGCAATACAATGAAAATCTCATCCAATATCGTGTAGTAGTTTTTGCGTGATGCGTGTACAAACTTACAAAATCCTGGCATTTGTTGCACTAATAAAAACCCCCCAAATGAGTTTTTCTTCAAAATCGTTATGGTACAGACATTCGTTTGTTAAA
The DNA here is from genome assembly GCA_958496365.1 of Subacronicta megacephala. Taxonomy (NCBI): domain Eukaryota; kingdom Metazoa; phylum Arthropoda; class Insecta; order Lepidoptera; family Noctuidae; genus Subacronicta; species Subacronicta megacephala. The sequence continues at coordinate 1,942,684 of OY292523.1, read as the reverse complement.
ATTTTATTAAATGTACAGATTTTAGTTGGAATATTATTGATAACAATAAAATATGTTAAGTTCATTCCGCTAACTTGCATTCAGAAGAAGCAAGTTTTGATCTAGACTCCCTTTGACAATAAAGCGAATAGTTTTTTTTTACGCTCATTAGAGAGTTGTATTTCAAACAAAAAGTATTTTAATGAGAGTGGAATCCAACATAGTACCTACCATGTAGCGCGATAGATGTCACTACTTTGGTAAAATTATAATATGTACAATAATTGTACGTAAAAATATGCAGGTTACTTAGGTTTTTAGTTTTTGAAGAGTTATTTAGTCATTATTTGACATATACCTAGACGATTTGGAGGAGAATATTATTGTGTAAATTAGATTGTGAACAATTTAATTTTCATCGTACATATTTATATTCTTTCAAGGAATTATTAAAAAAAAACACACATTCAGTGTAGGTACCTAATATTAATTTCCGTAAGATTATCTAATTTAAAGAAATATGCAAAAAAACATGATGAAGGTAGGTACGTCATATTGTTTTATGAGATAAAACGAAGTTTTCTGGAATCTTATAAACAGGAAAATTGTTTAAGTATCTCTTATAATATGATAATAATATTTCTGAGTTCCTCCAGGGTTAATAAGTTATTTACCAAAAGTAATTTAAAAAATGTTATTTACTGATGTATTGGATACATTTGGACCTAGTTGTACTTTTTTAGATAAAGTGAAAATTATCATGATTTATTAGTGTTTTCCTTGACAAAGTGTGACATCTGCCAACACAGATTATTCCAAGTGTGGTGTATAATAATCGAACTGCTCTTCGGAAAGAGGAGACCCATCCAGTAGTGCGACTGCAAAGTTCGGGCAAAGTGTAATAATTTTAATTGGCTTTTCAGAAGTTACTTGAAAATTGAAATAGTTTGTTGTGTAACTGCTGAATTTCAGCATATAGCGCCACGCTCGTACGCGTAAAAAGCAGTTTCAGTTTTGCGTTGAAAATGTTTGTAACAAACAGACAATTGACATCAAATTTAATTCAAAAGTATTCCATTTCGAATGTTTCAAACTGATGTCACGATGTTTGATGCTTTCATTTAATTCTATATTTGACGTCAGAAATGTGTATCGAATTTCAAAAGTGTTCCGATTTTAATTTGTTTCAAAATCAAAATAGGATAGGAATGAGTTTAAACGGTTCGTCAACAAAAGTCGTAAATGTCAACGGTTTTAATGTTGAAGCGCTTTCATTTAATGCAATATTGGCGCCAGAAAAACCCGCCATAAAACGTACGACGCTAGCGGTTGCAGTTTCGTTGTTCACATGCCAAAAACAATTTAAGAAATCGCAGACATTTAAGCTCATTGTTGGTTTTAAAGCTTTGCGGTGCCTACTACACAGTACTGTTTTATTTTTTTGGACTAACAAAATTTAGTTTTTGTCTATTAAATACAGTTTAAAATTTCAATTTTGATCAAGAGATTGTTTAGCTTCATTTTTCCAGATACATATTTTGTAATGAGTGAAATTTTCATGCTATTCCCTGAAGGGTTAACTTAGTTTGTGCTTAAAACTGTGAACTTATAGACCTACCTTCTATTATAAGTTTGCAGTTTTAATCCTAGCACTGTTAGTTAACTGTGCATAAATCCAAGAACGCTTTCATTTAAGACTGTTTACTTTTGAATTGTCAAAAACTAGGTGCGCGGTTTCAAATAGGAATTCATTCAGTCATAAGGAGAAGACCCGACAAGAAACTCTTCTAGATCAAAATTATAAGTAGGTACCATTTTATCAGCCAGAGTACAATAAAAACGGCTGCGTTTAGATAACGTTTGCCCAGATAATATTGTTAATTTAAATCTTGGTGAAACAGTAGGGATGTCCAGTTAAACCAAAGATAGCCGAATAGAAGCATATTGTTCGGTACTCAGAGAAAATGTGAAGTATTTACCAATTTCATAAAAAAAGGTTTATGTGTAAATGTAAGGCAAACATCTTTTGAAATAAGAATTTATTTTAAAAATAGCAACACTTTTCGTCAGCTTGAGTTAGGTTCAATTTGCGATATTTTCCGTACCTACATAATTTTATTCTCACGTTTCTTGTTAACTTTATATCTACTATACTAGGCTTGTTAGCACCTACTCGTTGTTTTCATTTTAATGCTTAGATTTAGCTTTAAAATTTAAAAGAGACAAATTGTAGCCAGTCTTCTAACAAAATGATGAAAGTACTTCCAATTAAGTAAATTAACATGTTTCTCGACTGAATCTTACCTAATATTAGGTAGGTACAAATATTTCAAAATCAGTTGACTATAGGTAGGTATCTATATCTCTAGACAATAGTGTTGATGAACTTAGGGATCAGAGCAAGTTCATCAAAATCGGTTTAGTAGTTTTCCTCCGCGAAACTAGATGAGCGCGTTGTTGTCTTCGGTAGCAAATGTAGAATTAGAAGTGGGCTCGTTGCTTCAATGTAGAGAATGTTGGAAATATAACAAATACTGACCTTAAAGAAATGATGTATTAAGAAGGTAATAAAAAAAAACCGACAAAAAGAAATAGACTATTTATTTATTTATGCTTGCCTAAACGCGGTCTCCGCTCAAGACCTTGTTGGCTCCGGTTTTTCAGTTCTCCGACAGTTGTGACCGGCCCATTGCCACTTCAGCTTGCTAATCCTTTGTGCGAAAGGCAGCTGGCAGTGACTGGATGAGGAAAGCCGAAGGTCGGTGGCGTTGTGGCGTTCTACGTCCAGCAGTGCAGGAATATATGCTGATGATGTTCAAATCAGTTTTAGAAGACGGTGGTGAAAACCAAAGGATCCAACCAAATCGAAAGCACCGACTTCCGAAACTGTTTTGATTTAAAACATGAAATTATTTCATTTAATTTTTTTTTAAAGCTTACTAGCGATGTGGGTCGTACATTACTAGTATTTTTGTTAACCCCTCGTACTAAGCTAAACGCTTGTATTAGGTTCACGTCGGTAGTGCAATGGGTGAGTTTCGAACCGACAACCACATGATCGCAAGTCCGACGCCCTAGCCGCTATCGCCGCTGAAATTTAATAAAATTAGTTTTTTATTATACAATATCATATTCAAAGGTATCTCCTCACGTTTCCAATAATATGATGATATCTTTGAAAGGCATATGCCGATATCGTTGTTTGCGTTATCCTTAGATATTTTATACTTTTGAATAGGTATATTTGCCTTTATTTGTTTTTGTATAACGACTCTCGTTTCGGCCATTTTTCTAAAGGTCTCTAGCAGTATCTTTATATGAGAATCGTTTGGCGCACAAGTTTTTATTATTATGACATTAAACGCATTCATTTTTATGTTTTGATATTGCAAAATCTGCCTAAATAAAGAAACAGTAGAATTCATATGGTTAAAATTATGTTTCGGTAAACAATCTAATATTGCCAATTATTTTTGACTCCACTCTCTTCTTACTCATTTATTTACGTAAATTCGGTATAGCATATTTAAGGTACCAGCCGTACGACTGTTGAGCTTGCGCCACGTGTCGTGGATTCAATTCCTACCGTAAGCAAATATTTGTGTGTTCCACGGAAGTTTGTTTCGAATCTGGGTGTACTTTGAGTCATGTTACGTTGCGATGTGTCATGTCATGTTAATTAAATGTTTATTTATAAATTAATTAATAAATAACTAAAAATGAAATAAAATGTTAGTGAAGTGCCCTGTCCCCTCGATGCCTGCCGTTAAAATTAACTTAGGAGTTCTCATCGTAAAAGGTCCATTTATTTAGATATGGTATATTATGTACTGGCGGGGTAGGCAACTCTTGGCCTGCTTGCATTGCTGGCTCATATTATGAAAAAAAAAACCCCTAAAGGTCCTATTTCTTAATTGCTTTAATTGACGAAAATTTATAATTAACAAAATTCCGAGCTGAAAACTGTCCAGTGGCAAATGTCGCCAATGGTCGTGATGTCGTGGCTATAGGATGTGAAAAACCGACTTAAAACATTATCGAATTTCCCTTCCCTTGACCAAAATTACAAAATGACTATAAGACTTCCTAAATCCTGTAGATATTTAAAGTACCTATTCAACAAAGAAAATGGTAGATTTAAAATTAACCGACAAAACTTTTTCTACTAAGTAACAATATTAAATTAACTATAACTTGCGCAAAAGAATGATTTAACTTCTAAAATTTTGACATCGAATAAAAACAAACATCCATAGACAAAAAACCGGAATCTAACCACAGACTGCACAATATTCATGCGATGCACCAACCAGCCATTTTACGTTGGCAACTCTATTGTTTGTGGTTTTTAATTAAGAGCCTTCAGATGAAGCATCGCTGCCACAGACTTTATAGAATTGAAAAGAAAAAAAATTAAGAGCTCATTTGTCTTTGTTCGGGGAATTCGCTGTTCTTTATAGCGGGGAATGTATGCTAGTTAGTATAGGGATTTTGCATTCATGTGTGTGTGTGTGTGCATAAATATGAGAGCATTTAAATTAAGTTTTGGGTATTAGGAAATTCATAACTTTCATACTTGTGTAGTTGACAATAGAATAGAATATTCTTTGTTGCACACCAAAAACTTATGAATCAAAGTGGTACAAGGGGCAAATTCTTAAAGGTGACAGCGATCTCTTACAGGAAACCTCGGGATGGACTTGTGTGAAACTTGGGAATGAGTTATGAGAAAAGGAGACGTGATAGTCTAAACCTAGATAGTCTGGCGTACACATAAAGAAACATCTTTATTTACGATTTTCAAATATACATAAAAAGCGAGAAAATAAATAATTACACATAGGTATATTTTTTTTTTATATATAAAACAAGAAGATGAGAAGGCGGTTTTTGTCTTTTTAAACAAAAAAATCTATAGATGTCTTTAGCTAGATACGTATGCGGTCAACCTGCCATCCAAAAATCAACTTTAACACCAAACATTTAACATGGAAATACTTCCATATCTCATCTATCTATCTCATATCTATACATATAACTTATTAACTACAGCTTGTTACATGCGGATAAGAAAATATATAGTCGTAGTTTACCAATTAGAACTTGTGACGTCACAAGACAGGATTCACTCAGCGAACATAGAGAGCGAGAGTTCTAGGGTTGCCACGTTAATTAGGCACTTTTTTTATAAAACAGCACGTTGATAAGCACCTGTGAACTATGCATTGGAACTCTAGATTCCGTAGTCGAACCAGTAGTTTCTTATTTTGTGACTAAGCGATACTCGCAGCTATCGAATCTTTATATTATTTTTTATGCTAAATTTGAATAGCGTCTAGTGGTCACCTAAAGAAATTGATTTTCCATACAAAATATTTGATACGATAGTGACTACCACTCATCAAACTCTTACTTAGGCTATTGTATGTAGGTCGGAATAAAAACTCTGTTCCATTTTTGCATATAATAATAAGTGACTAGTGGCTACTTATACATGGTGAAATGTGTCCTTAATATCATTAAGCCCGCATCTCACCGTGTAAGAGTAGCCGCTACACTCCGAAATAATAATAAATTCAAAAATGGAATAGGATTTGTATGAAATTAACTGTTAATAGGCCCTTAATGGCTAATATGAACAAAATGTGTAACTAAATAAAAATGCTAGGCCAGCGTAGTGTTTTAAAAATGGGACTATAAATGTTATTGAAGCTTGGCGACGAGTGGTAACCCTGAGTGGGACGAGACACAGCTTATACAATTATTGTTATGTGTGACCACCCTATTGTTAATAAACTTGCAGTACTTATGTATAAATAAAGAAAATATTAATTATGTAATTGAGAATGAGAGAGAATTAATTAATTATCTAATATAATAACCACCTGTATGTGTACATTATGGAATGCAATAAATATATGAATATGTTCCTATTTACTTGCACAAGTAGGTATACCTACTTACTTGTGCAAGCTTCAAACGCAAACAAGGAATTAATTTAATCATCCCTGGCATTGTGAATATTAAGATGGTGACGACTTTTAACTGTTTGTACTTTTTTTAAATATAACGCTAAGAAATCAGTTTTGATTCGCGAGGGATTTTATAAACATATCAACTGTTCCCCGCGGCTTCACCCGCTTTGCCACGCTCCTGAGGATCGTAGCGTGATGCTCAATTGTATATCCTAGCCTCCCTAGCCTTTCTTATGAATGTGGCTATCATATACAAAAAGATTTTTTCAAATACGACCACGACTTCCAGAGATTAGCGCGTTCAAACAAACAGACAAACAAACCCTATAACTTTATTATTTTAGTTTATATAATTACCAGACACATAAATTCATGTGCATCACACAAATATTTTTCTAGGGAACCTCAGATCAAATAAAAAGTTACGGTGTACAACACACAATTACACCGAAACTACGCCTTATTATGTCAGTCGAGCTATCGAGGTATCGAAAGCTCGACTGACAGGATAAGGCGTAGTTAACTAATACACATGTCCGTGTTATTGTGTGTTGTACACCGTTACGCGTAGTTCTAGCCGGCCTCACTTCTTTGTTCGCAAAGTTCCATCTTAACTTTTTATTTGATCTGAGTTGGGAACCTTTTCAACGCAATACACTCGGTGCAAGTTGATCTTTAAAATCGCTACAGAAAACGTGCAATCAAAGAAAATTGTGCGGCTCCAATGTGTCTCACAACACACTAGGTTCAATCTTTCTAAGGTTCATTTGGTATCGAGAAGGCCTAAGGTCACATCAGTATCGGGAAATGAAATGTGTAGTACCTCTGTTCACTCATTGCGATCTCCAATTAGAGAGCTTGTAGCAACAGCCTTCACTCGACAAACGTAGATGGCGCTAGTTCTAGGGTTATCACATAAATTTATCTTTTTTTTAAATTGTTATTTGTTTATCTGTTATTTTAGTAGCGGAACATACCATTACAACATACTATCATATCGTTCGTTGGTATGTTTGGATCTCACTTATGCAGGGGCGAGCCTATTGCAATTAACTAGCCAATGCGCAATAGGCCAGCATGGTGGACTGACTATTGCTTAATCCCTTGCCCAGCAGTGGGATAATACAATGAGTTGATGATGATGACAAAAAATAAAGTTGTATATTTTGAAGCGGCCTTAGTACCGATGTTTCCCAAATGTGGAATATTATTTAATAACTGCGTATCATAATTCTAAAGCTATAAAAATAATATTCTTAAAATATTTGTAATTATACGAGAAAAGGTAGGTATTATATAACCTTAATAAAGGAAATTTTATCGGTTTGCTGCTTATCGGTCCACGGGATAATAAAAATAAAGGAAATAGGTTTTTATAGCGCTGGTAATTGCACGCCCGGTAATAAAGTACCTTTGTGATTATTGTGTTTGTATGAAAAAGGTACTCATTTGTTGTGTATTGCTGAAGGGTAACATTGAGAACATTTGGTAAGTAGTACTTACCTTACTCAACTTAGCGTCAAATTTATTTTTCAATTGTTTTTTTTTTCTAAAGTAATTTTACCATACACTGGGACTTTTCTTTACTCTTTTGTGCATGCGTTAGCATACATGGCTATCTTACAACACTAATACAACATTCGAATTACTCAAAATTAGAGCTACTAAACATACCTACAAATATTTGATCAATGCGAGAACCGGACTCGCGATTTGCGTGTCAATTGTATTCTTCTTATATTCTTCCTCTCATGTTCTTCTCCGTCTAACTATTTGAAATAACAAGAGTTACAAAAACCAGTTATGTTAACGTTATTATTTCGACGAGAGCAATTTAAAGATTTATTTCCTTGTTGCGTTACGTGAGCAATACTTACTGATTTTGTTCAACTGAAAAGTTCTTCAACAATTGTATTAAAAAAAGGTAAATCCTATTTAAAATAAAGTAAGTAATATGTAAGAAAAGTCGAGTTTTTGCAGTTGTATTAGTGTTTGTTGTGGCAGTCAATTTACAAACTAAAATTTTTCTACCGTTAGCGTAAGTTAATAAAAAACTATTATGCAAAATTAAAATTGTATTCTCCAACTTATGCGCCAACCCTACTGTGTAGTCCCGGAGTCAGTTTTGAACTTGTTTCTGCTTATTCAGATTCGCGTTGAGTTGTAAAGCGACAGATTTCGTTAGGCATGCGACGCCTGTACTAAAGTTTATTCATTCGACTCACCAACACGCTTTTGAATGTGGATGTTTTACAATATTTTTTTCCCGCTCTTTTTGTGTTGATTCGGATTAACAATTGAACGCGGATTTAAGTTTGACACAATACAATAAATGTAGAAGAAAGTCTAAAAGTACCTGGAATGATGTATTTTGTATACATCCCAATGCGCGGCAAAGGCTTTTGCCGAGATATTTAAATATGTAAAAAGACACTTTTACAAAAAGACTTTTAGAAAGTTTGTTTTACGTATTTTTAACTAGATGGCTTCGGCATTTCCTTACTTGTGACCTCTAAGAAGAAACACCGAAACAAACTCGGAGAATCATGGTCTCTTTTGATTTCGAGACAATAGTATTTTCAGATAATATGTGTTGTATTGTATTGTGAAGGAATTGGGGGAGGCCTTTGCCCAGCAGTGGGACAGTAACGGCTAGAGAAAAAAAAAATGTGTTGTATAATGTAAGGCAAAATCTTTTGTAAGAAGAGCCATAGTAGCTTTGAGTTGACCTGTCTTAACTGACAACACGCTTACATCAGTCATCCTATAGCCCAACCATCATTTAAGGAGCTTAAACTAATACTTAATAGCTATTGAAAATTAAAAAAGGCGCTAGCTATGTAGATATTATTTCTGTTTTTTAAGAATAACTTATCAACTTTCAATTAATTTCATCTTCTGTTCAAATCAAATCAATCAAATTTTGTTGTTTATTCATTCTGACCATTATCAGTAGGTATGTTAATTAGGTATAATACTTCCGACGTAACTAGTCCCTTAAATATTTTGTTACTGACTGAACAACATTTCGGCGTTTATAACAAAATGCTAGAAGCGGGTTTTCTTTTTCTAACTTGAATTCTTATTGTAAATAAACTGTTTTAGTTTTTATAAGAAATCCATTTCTTTAAACCGATCTCGATCTAAGAATTAAATAGAAGACTTGAATCGTATTCGCGGTCACGTTCACTAGATAAATCTAAGATAAGAATAATCTGGGCTGCAGCTTCACTCGCGCGAATGTCATGCGATATCGTACTCCCAAATTTGATCAGCGCCATCTATTGAGTATTTTTGGAACTTGACTTTTAGTAACTTCTCTGTATCCGGGTTGAAAGTATGTTAAAAGTTAAAACTAAACTTTGTAAAAGCTTTTTGTTTAGTTTTGTTTCCCGGAAAACTGTATTAGATGTTACGGATCTTCCTGCGATCCAAACAGAATAATAGTTTTACTATATACAGTAATACATAACGTGCAAAGATTATAAAAATGGAGGTTGTTTGAATAAATTCCAATTAAAAATATTGCAGTACTGCGAGCGAACGAGGAATTAGAATTTTCTGCAGTTTTGTTTTGAAAATGGAACGGTGGGTTTAGCTCCCTGATTTGTTATTTATTTTCCAGCCAGCATTGTATTTTTTCTGGAAGTTTTATTGTTAATTAGTAAGTGTACGTTTTTAATAACCGTGAGACCTTTTATTTATAGATTTGATGTAAAATAATAAAATTATGAGGCTTCTACCCCCTCACGGTAAGAAAGTGAAAGTGAAGAGAAATTTGAACGTGTTTCACATTGGATAATTGCTATGGATCTAACATTACAATTAACATACTATCACGCCTGCATTCCCCGAAGGGTTAGGCAGAAGTGTACTTAATCTACACCCACAGTTATGTTTAGTTCCCATGTACCTAATAGCTCAGATCAAATAAAAAGTTAATATGGAACTTTGCGAACAAAGAAGTGAGGCCGGCTAAAACTACGCCATAGGTACCATGTACAATACACAATTCCACGCACACACGTATACCGAAAATACGCCTTATCTTGTCAGTCGAGCTATCGAGCTATCGAAAGCTCGACTGACAAGATAAAGCGTAGTTAACTAATACATGTGTGCGTGTAATTGTGTGTTGTACACGGCATGGCGTAGTTTTAGCCGGTCTCACTTCTTGGTTCGCAAAGTTCCATCTTTACTTTTTATTTGATCTGAGCCTAATAGTTGGCGAGCTTATTGCCTTCGCTCGCCCTGGGAATCGAAACCATGACCTCTAGTGTAGCAGACATACTTAGGACTACTAGACTAATGAAGGAGTCAAGGATCTGCTATTATCGTCATCATCATCAGCCTATTGCCTCCACTACTGAACGTAGGCCTTCCCCAAAACGCTATGCCTACTGCTATCGGTTTTAAATTTAAAAAGTCGATTACTCTGTCAAAACCTTCATCTTTTGCAGAAATAAGATGTATGGGATAAAGTAAGCATAGATGCTTAAAAACATGTAGTTTTTCATCATGCCTATTCTATATTTAAGCGGCGGTAGCCTAATGGCTAGGGCGTTGGTCTTGCGATCATGTGGTTGCTGGTTCGAAACCCACTGATTGCACTACCGGCGTGAACCCACTCGTAATACAAGCATTTAGCTTAGTACGTGCGACCTTCATTGCTAGTAAGTTAAAAAAAAACGGCGGTCGATAAGTAAAATTACATAAAATGAAAATCTTTTAATTTCATTTCATTTCATTTTCTCATTTGAGAGAGATTAGGCTATACTCCACCACGCTTGCCTACTGCGGGCTTTCTTCACAAGCCGTCAAGAACCTTCACTCACGTTCTTCACGAAGGTTCACTTTCACGAAGGTTCTTCACACACAAACACGCATATGACTTCGAAACGTCAGAGACTTGATTTAGCAGTCCAATGGTCATAATAATCACTAAGCTTCCGCTGTACGCTGACTTAATGCAAATTGAATTATAATGGTTTACAAATACGGTAGGTATTCGGTGCAAATCAACCTAATGAACAAAATGTGGAAGCAAATGGAATGCACGCATCTCAACAGCGAACAGAGCCAAACGAAATTGCTGAAATTACAGTTGAAAGCATCATCAACCGTCTAATAACGAAGGCTGAGTTAGGCGCTGTAGCGGATGATCAGAATCTAGGTCGAGAAACAAGACTTTTAATTTTGTATTATATTTTAACATTAGTATCACGCATGTACTCACCGAAGGGAGGCATAGATGTACTAATTTACACTCACAATTTGCCGGTTTTTAGGTCCCACATTATAGGGGGCGAAACTATTGCTATCATGATACTGAATAGATAGAGATATTTTTTTTTACAAAATGTGTTTATAAGTTTTTAATAAGTTTGACAAAATTATTGTCTAAGATTGAATTATTTATTCACGCTTTATTGCACACCAAAACAGTGTGTTTACTAGTTAAAAAAACCAGGACTGCCTTACTAGTCTAGTGGTCCTAAGCGCGACTGCTACACTAGATGTCCTGGGTTCGATTCCCAAGCTTAGGCCTCTCCTAGTGACCGCCATGGAGCCCGATCTTTGGCTTTCCTTCTACAGTAACTGGCAAAAAATATATGTAGGTATAGGTAAAAATAATTCGCAGTTTCTTCTAAAACATACCAACCCTAAATAGGAAACCTCTAGGGGTGCACAACTACCGTTTAACTAACACCAACTTCTGGATAATTTTGAAAACTTAAATTGCCAAGTTTCGTTGGTGGAAGTTATTTCCAGCTTAGCTACTAATACCTGCGGGTGCTGAGTGCCAACCCTGTTAATTATACGAGTATATTCGATTCCTTTCTTACGTAATTATCAGACAATCAGACAGTCAATCCATCGAATAATATTGATTGGGGAAATTAAGGCCATAATCTATGCGTATTTCGAATTATCGGGTACAGGAAAATATTGTCAGGAAATTATAATGTTCATACTGATTTCCGATTCATATTTTATTTATTGCAACAGTAGTATCCATGTTTTTGTTGACTAAGAGTTATAATGGAGGGGATTATGATTGAAATAATTATGATTCTGATGTAGGCAGACCTACTGGTTACTGCACTTGATGGCGTTTGTACATACACATATTTAATTTGTACATGTAATACTTAGATGTTATGTAACTTTAGTAGTAGTAGTAGTAGACGGTCTTATAAGTCCAGTGGTTCTAAGTGCGACTGCTGCATTAAAGATCCTAGGTACGATTCCCAAAACAAAAACACAAGCAAAGTACTTTGCTTGTGTTTTTCTATGAAATTTTCAGTAGCAGCTCAGAGTCGCCCCCTATTATATGGGACCTAATCACAACCGCGAAATTTGGGTTTACGCCTCTACCTGACTCTTCGTGACGATATGTAGGAGGTCTGTAAGACAAAAAAAAAGGTCTTATACATACCCCAAACATAAGGAACGATACAGTGAGTTACGTAGATAGTGACTATGAAGCAATCAAACAACAAATATGTAAGCAAAATTATTGGCATTATTTTTTGGAAGTATTGGAATTGATAAGGGTTCCTTTTTCCTTTTGACGTACGTAACTCTAAAAACATACTTATCCAGCTTGACTTATTAATACTTTGGAATCCGAAGGTCTGTGAAATGCTGTTGGGAGAAAAAATAAAGCCAGGTTGTGGCGTTAACACATCTTGAAAACATTTCTGGATAAGATTATTTTCACGGCAACTGAAATTAAATTGCATTATTAACTGGAGACTCATTAACCTTTTAAGTACTAAAACAGCTAAAATCATTACATATTTTATAGATAACTAACTTTCCGCCCACGGGTTCGCCCGCGTAGTTTCTCAGCTTTCAGCATATTATAATTTTTTCCCGGTTTTGTATGTTGCATTTCCATTTTTGCTCCGCTCCGATTAGTCTTAGCGTAATGATATATAGCCTATAGCCTCCCTCGGTAAATGGGCTATCTAACACTGAAATAATTTTTCAAATTGGACCATTACTTCCTGAGATTAGCTCGTTCAAGTAAACAAACAAACTCTTCAGCTTTATAATATTAATAATATGTTAAGTATAGATAACTCATAATAACCTTACCACACTCTCTTAGTGATTACAAAAAATAATACATCCACCTATATCAACACAAAATAATCCTGAAATAAATTACATGATTACGTAACGTGGCAACATCTGTAAATCTAATTGAAACCTTCTGAGCGTTCTGAAAAGGCTCCAAAATTACGTGTGGAAGCCAGCTTAAGGAACCGGCGTTTATTCAATCGAGTCGAGAGTGCGTAATTCTTTACCATTTTATCGATAACACACGCAAATTCCATTTTCTGGCACATTACACAGGTCAATCTTGGAGCCCCGCTTTTCAAGTATTGGTCGATAATGGTACGAAAATTTCGACTAAAAAAAGTTTCGGGAATGAATTCTTTAGGAAGTCTTTGTTAAATACGTGGAAGTTGAAGCTCAAATTTAGTTTTCAGTCAACTATGAATTGAGATTGAGTTGGTTCGCGGAAATCAGCAAGAATTGAGTTTGTATGTACGTTAATACGTACATAAAACTCAATTCTTGCTGATTATAATTGATATGGTATGGTATAATTACCATACCATATCAATTATACTTTGTCCATTATGAGAACCGTTTTTTGACAGAAGGAACTAGTGATTGCAGGAACGTGACAATGCCATTATTGATCCGATTATTGACACTTTGATTGTTGTCTAGTATTGATTATCGATTGTTAGGTTTTCGAATCGAAAATGGTGCAGCGACGACCAAAATAAATAAATATGTATAATATTCATCTGATTATATTAATTTTTGTATAATATTCATTTTCCATCCATTTCTTTTCAAAAAGATTGTTTAAATTATATTTTATTAATATTAGAGTGGATGCCATTTTCCGATGCTGATTTAATGTCATTGTTTAAAATGATTGCAGCGAATACATTCGATTGCATCACTAGACACTGTACAATGTGGTAGAATGTAACTAAATTTAATACGCTTACCAATAATACATTTATGGTATTATAATGTCTGCAAGGAATCATAATTAAGATAATTGAATAACATAAGGTAGATAATACATTTATTTTGTTACGCATTTCAAAGTTAACTTTTACGTAATCTGGAACAGCTACGCTCTAAGGCAGTCTAAGACATCTGTCAAAAAACGGTTCTCGTAATGGACAAAGTATAGGCCAGATTTGCGGTACTTTATGATAATCCATTATGCTGTTCATGCAGTTGAGAAATGTCTTATTTGATCAAAACTAGCAATTATCTAATCTTGCTGATGACGTACACACGGCTACACATTAAGCTATACAAAACCAGTTTAGAATGACCTTCCATTGTAAAGGCTTTCCGCACAATTCACGACCAGCCTATACTGGATTGTTTAGCTTGATGTGTACCTACTGGAGGATTAATATGTATGTATGTGTGTATGCCCTCCATGCAGGCTCTGCACATTGTAATTATTTTTGATAAATATAATGACGACTGCAGTGACAATAGAATTAACTTGTGTGCATTAACTATATACATCGTGTCACTACAATAACATCATCTTTGACAATATTTCGTAAAATATAACATAACATACTGTCACGCCTGAATTTCTCGAAGGGTTAGGCAGAGGTGTACAGTACACCCACATTCCGCCGGTATGTTTAAGGTCCCATGTAATAGAGGGCGAGCCTATTGCCATTAACCGGGCACAAATCCAGACTCCGAGCTGCTACTGGGAATTTCATAGAAAAACCCAATAACACTTTGCTCGAACCCAGGACCTCTAGCGTAGCAGTCGCGCTTAAGACCACTAGACTAATGAGGCAGTCAAAAAATAAAATATATACAAATACAATAATATCTTTGAAGCCTGTCATAGTCTAGGAGAGGCCTACGTCCAGGAGTGGACGAGTATATGCTGATGATGATGATGATGATGATGGCGATGATGATGGTCCCATGGCTGTGACTATATAGCAAGGGAAAGTTAATGCGGTTTTTAGTCAGGAAGAGTCCGACATAACCTGCCGTCTCCCAAAGGCCGCGTCGGTAGCCTAATGGCTAGGGCGTCGGACTTGCGATCATATGGTTGCCGGTTCGAACCCCACCCATTGCACTACCGACGTGAACCCACTCGTAACACAAGCATTTAGCTTAGCACGAGGGGTTAACAAGAATACTAGTAATGTGTGGCCCACATTGCTAGTAAGCTTTTTATTTAAAAAAAAAGGGGCAGACGATATTTAACGATTTTTCGAACTATAAAAAAAAAGGATTACCAACGCCAATAAATTATTATATTCGGAGCAGTAGACTAGAATAATCGAATCAAATCGATAACTTATAGAAATTTACATAAATTGTAAAGTTATCAGCCTAGCAAGTTTAACTCAGGCCGTATATAAATTGGACTGGGTATTGAACACAGCTGTAAATAACTATTTTTGATTATATTATTAACTTGCCGTCTCAAGATTTATTATTTATTAGATACCTTTAGAAATAGAAACAGAATAACTACTTACCTAGATATAAATACAGTAAGTTGAAGCGGCGGTAGCCTAATGGCTAGGGCGTCGGACTTGCGATCATGTGGTTGCCAGTTCGAAACTCACCTATTGCACTACCGACGTGAAACCACTCGTATTACAAGCATTTAGCTTAGTACGAAGCGTTAACAAGATTACCAGTAAATGTGCGACCCCCATTGCCAGTAAGCTTTTAATTATAAAAAAAAGAATGGAAAAATAATAAAGTTTTATTGTTTTTTAAATCGTATGTACAGTGGGTCATAGCTGTTACCCGACCCACCCAGACGCCGCCGGCCCAACTAGGGTGGGTCAGGTAACAGCTATAACTCACTGTACATAATTGCGTGGTTTTGTAGTTACAAGAAACAAAATTTAAGCGAATATTTCCTAAGAATATTTATTATTATCTGTAACATTAAAAGTCATAAAAATTATTCGCCCTTTGTTCTGTCAGTTATGACATCTCCAATTTTTCTACAAAGAATATATACCTACTAAAGAAAAGCGTTCCGAAATGAGTAACTCTTTTCTTTACAAACATATTATTATTTGGTGTTATTATTTTTTGTCGACGCATCGCGTGACCAGAGGACTGGGTTATTCTTTGGTCAAAGAATCAGTATTTCGATTCAACGTCGCAAGGCTGTCAGTCTTCTGGGCACGTTATCAGATGACAGCGAAGTTGAGGAGTAGGTACTTCAAAGCCTGGGCATGACAATTTATTTTTGTATTTTTGGCATAAATTAAATGAATATTTCAATTTTATCTTTATCATTTATGGTAACAGCCTACTTATAATTTTTTTCTGACAAGAATATTATATTTATACTTTTACAAAGTCACATATTTTTTAGCCAGATAGTACTGTTGTTTACTAGCTCTAAATTTATGAAGAAACTGCTTATTTCTTCTTATATTTTAGCATTAAATAATGCGAAATGTTCACAAAGATTTGAATTTTTGTCGACGTCGCCTGAAGACGTGGAAAATGTGGAAGGAAAATACGACATCACAGTGGTCTCGGTAGCTTAGTTGGTAAAGCGTCTGGTGTACTTAACCAAAGAGACGCAGGTTCAAACCCCGCCTGAGATGGAATTTTTCTTTCACTTGAAATTTTCTTTCATTAGAAAATTCACATTTTTGTTTATGAAGAAACGTTAAGTCTCAAAGTTTTTACAAGGAACTACAGTATGGTTCTTCAAACGGGGTGTGAAAAGATTTTACACGGTCGGCAACGCGCGAGCCATACCCCTGATCACTGGTGTTGGTGTCCAAAGGTTGTGGTAACCGCTTGTTTGCCACCTTAGAGGTAGAAAAAAATTGTCTCCTTTGTTTGCTTTTTTTTCCTTCATCATCATCATTATCATATACCATCACGCCTGTATTCCCCGAAGGGTTAGGCAGAGGTGTACTTATGTACACCCACATTTCGCCGGTATGTTTAGGTCCCATGTAATAGGGGGCGAGCCTATTGCCATTAACCGGGCACAAATCCAGACTCCGAGCTGCTACTGGGAATTTCATAGAAAAACCCAATAACACTTTGCTCGACCTGGGAATCAAACCCAGGACCTCTAGCGTAACAGTCGCGCTTGGGACCACTAGACTAACGAGGCATCATCATTATCATCATCAGCCCGTATTCGTCCACTGCTGGACGTAGGCCTCTTTAAGTGAACGCGACAGAGCCCGATTTTCAGCTCTTTTCATCCAGTTACTGCCTGGCCATTGGGCGTCCTACACTACGTTTGCCTAGCCGCAGTCTCCACTCGAGAACTCGTTTGCCCCTCGGTCGTCGGGTCTCCGAGAGACGTGACCGTTTTTTTTCCTTAATTCCCATTAATTCTAAATACGCTGAATAAGGTATTTCAGGGTTAAATCTTGTATCTCAGGAAGAATATCATACTTAAATTATGCGTACTTTGGAAAGTTTTAATTCGTTTGACCTAGTCCAAGTATATTAAATGATATGACCTCTTTTGTTCATATTTTGTGACCTAAAATACCTATTTGGTATATTCTACACAGACATGTGAAACAGCGCGTTTCAATTAAGCAAGTTATAATTGGCTGGTAGTTCATCCAAGCGCGCGGACGATGGATTTTGTACTCATATGACACTATCATAGAATACCTATTTAGATAACTTTACAAAATAATTATAATCATTCGTCATTATATTTTTTTAAGTATCTAGCTTTGTCTTTCTCGTTATACAGGTGGAGTTCTACATTGTAATTAATGTGTATATTATTATTATATAATTGAAGAAGTACGCATAATAATATTGATGTGTTCTAGTCAATATTAATATAAATGTGCTGTGTATAATCTTTGTTGGGGGCCCAAAATGAATGATATTTATTTCTGTTATTACATCCTTTAAAGGCACTTTTACAAATCAAAATTTTTCATTTTTTAAAACAAGAAGGCGCCTAAATTTTCTATCTGACGACCTCTGAGAATAATTGTCAAACAAACTCAGAGCATCATGGTCGCTTTTACAGTTCAGACAGTAGTAATATTATTAGACCATATATCAGATGATATTATCATACCATCACACCCTTATTCCTCGAAAGGTTAGGCTGAGGTATTCTGATATTAGTACACCCACAGCTCACTGGTATGTTTAGTTCCCATGTAAAATGTGGCGAGCCTATTGTCAAATCAAAACTCCAAGCTGCTAATGAGAATTTCAAACCCAATAACACTTTGTTTGACCTGGAAACCGAACACAGGACATCTAGCATTACATAGTCGTCACGCCTAGAACAATGGAAATTATCTTGATTGTTTAGCCGTGGTATAATACAAATTATATTTATTTACTGCCGCATTAGTCTAGTGGTCCTAAGCGCGACTGCTACGCTAGAGGTCCTGGGTTCGATCCCCAGGTCGAGCAAAGTGTTATTGGGTTTTTCTATGAAATTCTCAGTAGCAGCTCGGAGTCTGGATTTGTACCCGGTTAATGGCAATAGGCTCGCTCCCTATTACATGGGACCTAAACATACCGGCGAAATGTGGGTGTACATTAGTACACCTCTGCCTAACCCTTCGGGAAAACAGGCGTGATGGTATGTTATGTTATGTTTATATTTAATCGTCTGCCAAATTTAATCGTCTGTTTTAACTTAACCTATGGTTGAAAAATCAACCCTGAGCTTGTTATTTTAATACGATAAACATCGTTCATTATTCGCGTGTAATATTGTGTTTTTTATTTCTTTTTGACTGCCTCATTAGTCTAGTGGTCCTAAGAGCGACTGCTACGCTAGGGGTCCTGGGTTCGATCCCCGGGTCGAGCAAAGTGTTATTGGGTTTTTCTATGAAATTCCCAGTAGCAGCTCGGAGTCTGGATTTGTGCCCGGTTAATGGCAATAGGCTCGCCCCCTATTACATGGGACCTAAACATACCGGCGAAATGTGGGTGTACATTGTTACACCTCTGCCTAACCCTTCGGGGAATACAGGCGTGATGGTATGTTTTATTTCCTTTATTCTCGACATTCGTTTTGTAATTAATATCGGCTTAACGTAAGCTTAACATTCTCTTTTCACATTCTGAAGCTGTATATTAAAAAATGAATTAAATATGGACTTTGGATTATGTGATGGATAGTAAATAATTTTATGTTGAGTCAAATATTTGAAAATACAACATAATGAATAAATCATCTGGTTCATGGCGCCTTTCATGTATAGGGACTAATAAATGCGAAAATTACTCTATTTGTCTCTTTATCATCATCATCATCAACTCATTACATCGTCCCACTGCTGGGCACGGGTCTCCTCTCAGAATCAGAGGGGTTAGGCTATAGTCCACCACCTTAGCCTACTGCGGGTTGGCAGACTTCACACGCCATTATTAATCTCTCGATTTTTTCCTTCACCGTTTAATCGCGTGTTAATTAATTATTAATACGCCTATGACTTCGAAAAGTCAGAGGTGCGTGCTTTGGATTCAAACTTGAGACCTTTGACTTGGCAGTCCAATGGTCATATCACTAGGCTATCACTGCACTACTGTCTCTTCATCCCTAAACAGATTTCGATATAATTTTGGTAGGGATTGCATCCCATACTGTCTTTCCAATACATCATCATTAACAACACATTATACAACCCCACTGCTGGGCACGGGTCTCCTTTCAGAATGAGAAGGATTAGGCTATTTGTATATGTATTTAAAAAAAAACAAATTTTCTCCGTAGACAGTTCATTAATTAGGGCAATTACACATGAGTAAAGTTTAAAATTTCCCAAATGACATAAAATGGAATTATAAATACGTAAGCCCCGAATGACATTATTGTGACTTTCAACTCAATTCTCAGATCGTCGGTCCGATTAAAATATTCATTATGTTGGTATTAATTTACATTTCACAATGGAATGTAAACATTAATACGGTTGTAGCATATTGGTGCTAGATGAGGGAGTTGGTTGTTTGTAATCGACACCCTAAAGCTTATTGATTCGTATCGTATCGTATTATAACTGTACCAATCCAGTAAGATCTAATAAAAGCGGCGGTGGCCTAATGGCTTGGGCGTGGGACTTGCGATCATGTGGTTGCTTGTTCGAAACTCAACCATCGCACTACCGACGTGAACCCACTCGTAATACAAGCATTTAGCTTAGTACGAGGGGTTAACAAGAATACTATGTAGTAATATGTAACCCTATTGCTAGTAAGCTTTTTAAAAAGAAAATTGAACGATGTGAGATGTGACATTCCAATTGTGCTAATATTTATGGCGATTGTAACTTTTGCGATATTAAACAATATTATTAACCTTAATAATATTGTTTAATATTATCAATTAGTCAAACAATTCATTTTTTGTAAATAAAATGTTTTGCATTGCTAAAACAAAAAGGGATTAACAGTCTTCCACCGTGCGTTATAAAACTTACTTTTCATTGTTTCCAAAGCGACACAGGCAAACGATAACCGTTTGTTACTTTATAGGGACAGGGTCCATAGGTACGCACGGCTACACATAAAGCTATAGAAAACCAGTTTACGCTGGCCTCTTATTATATGAGAGTCTATACAATGCGCGATCAGCTTAAACTGGTTTTGTATAGGTTGACTTGTAGCCATGTGTACTAAAGCTCTACGTGCTATAAAGTAATTAGCGTGCCATAACAACGATTTCTAGTGGAATTTTTATTTCTGTGTTGCGATCTACATGGCGTAAAAAAGCTTTTTACATTTTTGTGAAAACCTCTTTCATTTCGATTTTATGTTGGATATTTTCTTTGTCGTCATCATCAACCCTTATATTGTCCCACTGCTGGGCACGGACCTTCTCTTAGAATAAGCGGGATCAGGCTATTTAATTTACTTCGGTTGAATTCACATTTGAATATAATCTACTAGCTTCCCGCCCACAGCTTCGCCCGCGTAGTTTCTCGGCTTTTCTATACTAAAATATGTATGTATTATACATATAAACCTTCCTCTTGAATCACTCTATCTATTAAAAAAAACCGCATCAAAATCCGTTGCGTAGTTTCAAAGATTTAAGCATACAAAGGGACATAGGGACAGAGAAAGCGACTTTGTTTTATACTATGTAGTGATATGTAGTGATGATACATAAATAGGAAAGAAAAAGCAGTTAAGTGTGAACTTCTCTTTCTGTTAATAATTATCTGTTGACGAACTTAGTTTATTGCGTTTTACAATGAAGCGTGATTTACGCAAGAAAATAATGAGCTAATATTTGTACGCACGGCTTATTTTTAATATCTATAAATATTGTTTGTGCGTCTGTCCATATATTTGTACGCGCATCATGCTGAAACTGTTGC
The DNA here is from genome assembly GCA_958496365.1 of Subacronicta megacephala. Lineage (NCBI taxonomy): Eukaryota > Metazoa > Arthropoda > Insecta > Lepidoptera > Noctuidae > Subacronicta > Subacronicta megacephala. Next base: position 1,921,329 of record OY292523.1, on the reverse strand, counting down.
ACAAAATTGAATGTGGTTTCCAGAGTTGTATTGCTAGAGGCTTAACTTAAAATCTTGTGCATTTATCGTGTTGAAATACTGCCTAGAATCTGAGTAATATTATGTTTATTGAATCAAAAAACAAAGCTTTGTTCCATAGATTTGTTTTCACAACAGCGGCTATTTTCTTTATACATAACATTATTGTATAAACATTTACAGAGAAAACATATATTTTCGATTTGAAGATGGAAAATGTCACAATGACCTCAGCTTCGCGGGACATTGAGAAAATACCATTTACATTAAATGTTTTATCAAAATATTATAACTAGGTTATTTATTATTAAAATGAACGAAACAGGCAAAAAAACTGACGACTGACCCTTGTTACGTTTATTAAGACAAAATACATCATATTAAACTTAGTTCTATAAGGGTTAATGAGCAAATCTAATTAATTAGGACCGTGAAAATAAGTGATAAAATATAATATTACACAGGTCTTTTGGATACTACGAATTATAATTATTATTTTAAAACATTTAGGTACTAATCTAATTAATTAACTTAAAAACATAACTGATTAAGATTAAAACTAGACTAAACTTTTTTGATAAATGGTATCAAAAAACTCCTCCGCATCGCTACCAGCCGGGAGGGTACCTGGAAGGCTGGCTGCAATGCCAAGTTGTATGGCAATGCTGATTCTCTGAGCAAAGTATAGGCCAGCCTTGGTCACGTGAAGCGTCGTTCAGACGTTTGGAAATACCCTTAAAAAGGGAAGTGCGTACTGGTTTCTAACACTTACGCGAATATTAGACATTGAAATAAAACTACTTTTTACGAATTTTATTGAGTTAAATATCTGTAAAGTTCACAGCATCCATGGTCTCGAGGACTGAGGTGTTGGTCGTCCTAATGTCAAAATTATCAACAGCTACCCTACATTTTGTTGAAGGGTAAATGCGCTTGCACCCATTTATTATATATTTTATACAAATATATATGCTTTTGCAGTGATAGCTGAGTGATATTGAACTGCCAAGTCTCAAGATCGAATTTTAGGAAGATTGAATTACGTATTGATATAAGCAGTAATAGCGGAGTGATAGTCGAGTGGTGGTGGATAGTCGTGTGATCTTCGAGTGATAGCCGAGTGATATTGGACCGTGAAATCATAGGGCTCTAGATCGAATTAGAGGTACTCACCTCTAACTTTTCGAAGATAGGGTATTATCACTAGAACATCTTGAGGAAACCTGGAGAGATTTTCTCGACGGCACCGTGTGAAATCTGCCAAGTCGAATTAGGCGAGCTTTCTGGACCATATCCCTCTCGTTCTAAAAGGAGATTTGGGTCCCGTAGTGGGGGTAATACAATAGGCCTCTTTAGCGTAGGTAGTTGTCCTAAACGTTGGTACTATCCTCAGGTTGAGCATAGTTTTATTGGGTTTTTGTATGAAATTCCAGAAGCAGCTCGGAATTTAGATCTGTGCCCAATAAATGGCAATAGACTTACCCCCTTTTACATGGGCGAACTGTGGTTAGTACACCTCTGCTTAACCTCTCAGACTTTGACCATGCCCCTTATAAAGGCTCATAATATATATAACTACCATTATATCTAAATGATTTTATTATATAGTTCTTAATAAGGGACAAAAAAACTGGATTTTTGGCGTAACAAAGATGTGATTGATGGTGTGTCAATTCTCTTACTAAGTTTATTGCGCGCAATATTGACCGATATAAAATGTTCTTTGAACAAATGACGGTCAAGCTATTGACATGACTACATAGATTGATCGATCGGTAATTTAATGTAAAAAAGGGAGCTATTTCTGTAGATATTTTAGAATTTATTAGATGATTAGCTGTTGCCTGCGGATTTACTCGGATTGTAAAAGGATTTACTTTTGATGTCTTTCATCACCAAACCATATATTGTCCCAGTACTGTCCACGGACCTTCTTACAGAATGAGAGGGATTAGGCTGTAGTCCACCTCGCTAGCCTACTGCGGATTGGCAGACTTCACACTTCGTCATAATATTATCACAAGGCTATCACAGCTAACATACTTTTAATGTGATTTAATTAATTATCAATAACACTATCTAACACATATAATAATTATATTAAAATAAAGTAAGTTAATTAAAATTAAACTTAAAAACATAAATAAAAAGGTTCCAACACAATACTTCCATAAATTCCTTTCACAATAATTTTGATATACCAATATAATTGTTACTTGGCTTCAATTCGGCTTATCGAGATTGTACGTCCATTAGATGATTTATTATTTATTTAGGCATATCAACAATAAAAACATAAACATTGATAAGTAGTAAATATGAACCTAGCTATATGGAGTTATGTTAAAATCAATAAAAGATATGCACAACATTGTACAATAGTAAAAGTTGAGTAGAAAAATAGTATCCTAAATTAAAAAGCTTATGTATGTTTGTAGGTATACAATGTGTAACATAATAAACGCAGGACATGAAAGTAGTTTTTTCAGAATCGAGTACCGAATCGATTACAGTGGTTTTTAACAATAATGATAATACCTACCTAAAATGATGGCCCCCTAATCCATCAGTCGAGTTATAATCGGTAATAATTTTTAATTTTGTTATTAATGTAGCAGAATGCATTTTAGCAATTCATAAAACTCCATAAAACTGTTTCGATAACGATTTTCCACGTATTTTTTAGTTTCCAGTTATTTAAAAATGGTCACCTATCCATCGGTATCTACTGCTTAACCTTTAGTTTAACCAATCCGCTTGTTAGTTAACGAATCAAGTTTAGGTTGCCCTTTGTAATGACCCTAATTTGACTCATGACGACTTATGATGGGTTATCAAAGTGACTTAGTTAGAAGCTTCATTACTCCTTATGATGTATTCCGGTTTCAAAGACTCAATTGCTCACAAGATAGTACCTATATGTACCTATATTCGGGCAAACCCTGCCTGGAGGCAAACGCGTTCCTTGAGGCGTTAATGTCAATTGAGGCGGGTCTTATTGATCAAGTAGTGAAGCGGTAGAGGGTTAGATATGGTACAAAGTTTCCGATACCAATGTCTTTTCGAGGCCCACTCTTTAGTAAGTGACAATCGTCGCCCATAGATCAATTGAGTTCACTTTGTTTAAATATTCGAAGAAAACACAATAAAGCCACTGTCTGCCGCTAGGAAAAGGGGAGAAAAAGAAAAGAAAGAAGACTGAGGGAATTGGACCTCCGGGATTCAACCGTTCAATTTTTTAGCAGGCACGTAGGTTACCTGCGAGATAATACAACAAAAAAACTGTCTACTAGAAAGAAAGAAAATACATTTGATTACGTCAGTATGACGCTCAGAAAATTATAAAACAAAAGAATAATGAAATTTTTTGAAAGATGTAGGTCACATTTACGCAATTCAGCCATCGCTCAGTATAAAGCTATGATTCATGCATAGAGCAGTGTGCTGGTTTTCCTAAACCAGCACACCACCTTTCATTTTTTAAACGTGATTTTAGTAAGACAGAACAATATTTGCCGGGTCTGCTGATATTAGCAGGTATAGATTAAACATACATACTTATTGTCACGTCTGTCTCCCATGGGGGTAGGCAGAGACTATAGATTTCCACTTGCTACGATCCTGGCACACTACTTTCGCTTCATCTACATTCATTAATCTCTTCATGCATGACCGTCTGTTTCTCAATCCTTGTTACTACATCTTCTTTCACTCCACAAGGCTCCCTTATCGCACTGTTTCTCAGTCTATCTTTTAGCGTAACACCACACATACTTTTCAAAGCTCTCATCTCTTCAGCATTTATTCTACATTCATGTTTCATCTGCCATACCCAACTTTCACTACCATACATTAGTTATAGATTTAAACTTGTTTAATTTACTCAAAAACTATGATAAAAGATCTCATCCGAATAAAACATAATACTAATCATTTCCATAAACTCCCCAGGGTGAAAAATACCCAGCTCTAAACAAGGCGCCATAAACAACTAACATAGGTACTCCGAATTTATTTAACCTACTTCGATATTTCTATCGGCCTGTATCTCAATTCAATTTGGATGTCTTATTTCATGTTGGCGGCTCCCGTACAACCATTTCTGTCTCGAAGGTGTTACTAGATAAACTATGGAAGGTTTTGTATGAAATTTATTGTTTTTATGATAGAGAGATAGTTATAGAGATGGGGAATGGTCGGGCTTGAATCCAAATAATATGAGAATATTATTGTAGTCATATTTATATCATAGTAATGTAATAAAGTTGTATAGAAGCGGCGGTAGCCTAATTGAAGCGGCGGTAGCCTAATGGATACGGCGTCGGACTTGCGATCATATGGTTGCCGGTTCGAACCCCACCCATTGCACTACCGACGTGAACCCGCTCGTAACACAAGCATTTAGCTTAGCACGGGGGTTAACAAGAATACTAGTAATGTGTGGCCCACATTGCTAGTAAGTTTAAAAAAATAAAATAAAATAATTGCCGATTTGTTTTTGTATTTGTATTTTTGATTAGGACATGATTACAAGTAAATAATATGAGTGGTCTTTATGTGTGTCGGATTATATATTATAATATATTATAATATATCATATATTATAATTTATTGATATTTTTTATATATTATATCTATGTTTTAACAAAAAAGTATATAGATAAGTAAATAAAAAAAAAATAGCTTACTAGTTGGGTTACACATTACTAGTATTCTTGTTAACCCTTCGTGCTTAGCTAAATGCTTTTGTTATGAGTGGGTTCACGTCGTTAGTGCAATGGGTGGGGCTCGAACCGGCAACCACATGATCGCAAGTCCGACGCCCTAGCCATACGCTACCATCGCTAATGTCATAAGTAAATATTATATCCATTGTCTAGTACCCATAGTATAAGCTCTGCTTGGTTTGGAACTAGATGGTGTTGTGTAAAATGGAGGAAAGATATTTATTTATCATATCAGAGAGAGAGAGAGAAATAGAAGCCAAAAAAAAAAATCCAATTTTCACGTTTGTACGCACATCACGCAAAACCTATTACACCTGGATTATATCTGGATGCAATTTTAACAATTGAAGTTCTAGAGGTTTATGATGTCTTATTTCATGTTGGCGGCTCCCGTACAACCATTTCTGTCTCGAAGGTGTTACTAGATAAACTATGGAAGGTTTTGTATGAAATTTATTGTTTTTATGATAGAGAGATAGTTATAGAGATGGGGAATGGTCGGGCTTGAATCCAAATAATATGAGAATATTATTGTAGTCATATTTATATCATAGTAATGTAATAAAGTTGTATAGAAGCGGCGGTAGCCTAATTGAAGCGGCGGTAGCCTAATGGATACGGCGTCGGACTTGCGATCATATGGTTGCCGGTTCGAACCCCACCCATTGCACTACCGACGTGAACCCGCTCGTAACACAAGCATTTAGCTTAGCACGGGGGTTAACAAGAATACTAGTAATGTGTGGCCCACATTGCTAGTAAGTTTAAAAAAATAAAATAAAATAATTGCCGATTTGTTTTTGTATTTGTATTTTTGATTAGGACATGATTACAAGTAAATAATATGAGTGGTCTTTATGTGTGTCGGATTATATATTATAATATAATCGAACCGGCAACCACATGATCGCAAGTCCGACGCCCTAGCCATACGCTACCATCGCTAATGTCATAAGTAAATATTATATCCATTGTCTAGTACCCATAGTATAAGCTCTGCTTGGTTTGGAACTAGATGGTGTTGTGTAAAATGGAGGAAAGATATTTATTTATCATATCAGAGAGAGAGAGAGAAATAGAAGCCAAAAAAAAAAATCCAATTTTCACGTTTGTACGCACATCACGCAAAACCTATTACACCTGGATTATATCTGGATGCAATTTTAACAATTGAAGTTCTAGAGGTTTATCTAAAATAGCACTTAGTAATAGTACCTATTTTCCTAGTAGTTACCTACTTACTTACTACTTAACCTAATTACCTACTTACTTATTACTTAAAATCATTTATTTTTCTAACAAAATTAATTAAAATTGATCAATCTCCAGTATTATCTGCATTTTAAAATATCTTAAGTTAAAAAAAGCTCTGAAATAATGCTTCTAACAAGTAGTAGTAGCTGTTATAGTTTATGAATTTTATAAGATTTCTCATTTTCTCATTTATGATAATTATTCTCCTTCTACAAATCGAATTTTTATGTTAGTTATTATTTTACTTTATCACAGAAAATTAACTATACAAAGAACATACCTAATATTTATCAATGTTAGAAGGTAACCAAAAATTATAATTTTCCTTGCCAAACTTATTTCGCGGACAAGATTGTCCTATGTAAATAACCAAAATATTAGATAAAATATACATTATACAATAATACGCTTCAGTATCCAACAAAATAATATCAAAATTATTCTTTGTATACGCACAAACGTTATGTGAAGACATAAAAATAAACATGTAATAAAACTATGTAATAAATACATTTAAAAGATTTATAATAAAATGATCTATACATTAAAATACCATCAGGCCTATATTCTCTGAAGGGTTCTCAACAATTCCTTATCTCCTTTTTTAAACAGGTAAATACTAAGAACGCTCGATACTGTAGGGATCGTAGCGGAGCACCGAATCAAAATAGGATTTAAACAATTATTTCTTCGTTTGTTAATATTAGGGGGGCGAAGCCATAACAAAAATATATGACACGTACGTTCTCTTACAGACATCTAGAACAATTTTATTCTACTTTCAAAAATAATGATTGTTTAAACCAGTTAATCTAAAGCCTTGTATCCACTTGAGCATGCTCAGGCGAATGAGCGGCTCATTTGGCCGAGCCGCTCAAGTGGAGACGCCTGAGCACGCTCGGCCCGAGCAAATCCGAGCGCGCTCAGGGCGAGCCGGCGCTCAGTGTTGACGGTTGTTTTTGTGTTTGAGGCGAGCACGTCGAATTCCAGCAGCAGCAGCTACACGGACACGTGAAGACATGACGGAGCATATACTGAGCAGCCTGAGCACAGCTTTTTCAATGTTGAGGCTCGTTCGAACCAAAACATTCATTTTTGTTCCTCTGAGCATGTTCAGGCGAATGAGCGGCTCATTCGCCCGAGCATGCTCAAGTGGATACAAGGCTTAATAGTTACATTAATGAGATGTGATACTCCGATCACTACAGTATCTACATCCTACAGTATACATCCTTTAAAGACTTTAAGGACTTTGGATTTTCCTCTTACACGTTAGTTTTAGATAAAAACAAAAATAATTGTATACATACCATATTACCGACGCTTGTCGCACGGATGTCGGATCGACATTACTTCCCGAAAACACTCTCAGATTCCAAAATAGATTAGGACACCATTCCCGGATAGAGATCACGCTGTTACCAAAAGAGAACATTTTAATAACGGCGTGATTTCACTTGAAGAACGGAAAAGTAACATTATAATCATGCAAATTGCGGTATATTTCTTTGTTTAACGACTTATTAATGCTTTGGTTTAATACTGGGACTGTTTAGAAGGCACCTAATAGGATTAACGAAGATTTTATAGAAGACTACCTTCGGTGTTTACTTCGTACCTGAAGAATATGTACTATATAAAAATAAGTCGGGTTTTCCTTCCTGACGCTATAACTCCAGAACGCACGAACCTATTTCCACGGTTTTGCATTCTTTGGAAAGGTCTCGGGCTCCGTGAGGTTTATAGCAAAAAAAAAGTCCGAAAAAAAAAAACACGGGCGAAGCCGTGGGCGGAAAGCTAGTTACTTATGATTTTAATGCTGTTATTCGGAAGAAGGGAAGGTTTATTGAAATTTATCATACACCATCATCATTATATCAAACTTTTATAGTTTATTGTTCAAAATATCTAAAAATTCATTTATTTACTGAAACGTATAAGCATAGTACGGAAGGGTTCTGGAAGAATGATGAGGTCTCCGAGACCCTTTTGTACTGAAGAAGGCCGGTTGCCATAAGGTCATAAATTGAAATTCAAGGCGGACATTTTTTATCTATTCGCAAAAATTACGTGCATATCAAAATTATCACTTGCAGGAAAACATCGTATAGAAACATGCATGCCTTTTGCATGAGTTTTTCTCGACGACGAAAGTCTTCCAACCTGTAGTAGGCGAGGTGAAGTATAGCCTAAACCCTTTCACTTCGACAGGAAAGTCATGCGCTATAGTGGAACTATAAATGGTTTGATGATGTTAATAATGTCAAGTACCATATTGAAATCACCATTAACTCAAAAAACTTACTTTGCCATAAAGAGATGTATCAAAGAGCAAATTGAGTGGGGCCTACTACGGATTCGGAGCACGCAGCTAGGGGTACCTCTGTAAACATCGCGTCAGTTTTATTTGCCATCATTTCGATGACGCAGGTGAACCGTAGTTAATGTTGAGTGACAGCCCTCGTTTTGCCGTGTTCCCCTTCTTTATGATCTTCAAAAGGATATATTGTTATGTTCGGTAATACGTTTTATTCTGTTCAGGTTTTTGCTTGTAACTTCGACTGTAGATAATCGTTCTACATACACTGACACCTTTTTCCCACAGATGTAGGCAGAAACTATGGACTGCCACTTGCTACGACTCTTGCATATCTATTTCGCTTCTTCCACATTCATACACACAAGCCGGTTGCGAGTACTACTCACCTGAGCTTTTTGGAGAACCAAAGGTCATCTTTCTTCAGGGCTGATATTATAAAATTGAAGTTAAGTTAAAGCTGCGTTTTCACTAAAGGTGTGAGGTAGCTAAACGGTGCCTGAGGAAATAATCGAATGATTGGATAACTTTTCCTAGCTTTACTCAGCATAGCTCTGACGGAGGCGAAGTATGCTAAGCTTAACGAGGTCTTTTTACATAGAAAGCAAGTGAGAGATATGTGCGAGAGAAGCGAGCGAGGAAGTCGAGTGAGAAATATGTGCGAAAAAAAAAACTAATGAAAGATATAATATGAGGTGGCTTACTTAGTAGGTTTCTAAGAGTTTGCTACTCATGATCCAGTTTAGTTCCCTAGTACAGCTTTAGTGGAAAGAGTGACATCACTTCACAGGTCCACCACGCCCCCTCTTACCACCGAACTTCCTCGCTTAGGTATTACCGGTGTAAACACTGCCTTACTTTCCGCTTTACTGCAGTTTGTGGATGGGCGATTTCTTCGATCATGATAAACACATACGGATTCCTAAAACTATTGTAGGCAAAGGATTCTCTTGTGAGATACGGTTCTATTTATTTATTGTTTGCTTTGCGGCTATAGTAGCACTGTGTAGTCGATCTATTGATTATCTCTATCTATTGATATTGATCGCTACTCGATGAATCAGTACACCCGCGGCTTTGAAATAAAACTACTTTTTACGGATTTTATCACGTTATATTGATATTTTTAAATTCCCGACGTTTCGACTTTACAGCATCCATGGTCACGGGTGGACTGAGGTGTTGGTCGTCCAAATGTCAAAATTATCAACAGCTACTCTACATTTGTTTGATTATTTTTTGATCTGGTCACGCAGAATGAACCCTGCGGCTATTTAGGCACTAGGATTTGCTTAGGGATGAACTCCTTTATTTCTGGTTTCTGCCATTCAATATATTTTTTATTTTGATATTCTTTAGTTATTCTGTGCTAAAGGCGGATCATTATAGCAGAAAGTAGTGTAAATTGAGGATTCTACTAAAATTGACCATACAACAATTTTTAAGAAAAAGTATTGGTTGGTACTCAGTTGTGAATACCCTATCTATAGGTTACCTATAATGCAATTCTTAATACTATAAACTTAGAATGTGTCACGTACAATTTGCGAACAACAAAACAACAATTTAATTTGACGCCAAAGGCGGGACGTTTCGGCTTAAAATGTTTCCATAAATGAGCATTGATACGCACGCCAAACACATGAAGCTGTAAATTTCCAGTATAAGTTGACCTCTCATTTAACGAGGAGCCATTACAATGCGAAGCCAGCCTATAATGGGTATCGTTGATTAGATGTGTGTACACTCAGCGATACACAAATGCATCTGGTTAGAATGCAAACTGACCAAAACAGAACCAGGAAAAGGCAGAGCAGATGATATTTATGTGCTGTCTCGTATCTTACCCTGGCTTTACGGCGTTCTATCTGAAAACCAGCGCCTGCAAAGGCAGCAAATTACTGCAGTAGCATAATTAAGCTGGGAAAGGTGACGTTTTTTAATTTTGTAAGTACAGTCGCGAGCATTTATATGGAGATAGAGCTACATTTTACACTCAAATGTGACCGCATTTTATTTGTGAAATAACATTGTTATTTAAGAATATCCTATAAGTATACTATCGAAAATTATTTGCTTCAATAACGTAATAAGTCCGAATACTTACTTTTTTGTCAAATCAAACAAAACTTTCTTATAATTTCAGAAGCTTCGTTATTTAACAGCTATGACGTAAGGTAAAAAAGACAATTCGTATCATAAAATCGTATTTTTAAAGTAAAAAATATCCTACTGTAATTTTTTTCAAGATTATATATTGTAGAAGCAAAGAAGCGATAATAGAAAACTGCTTTAAAATTTCTCGAAGAAGGTACATAACATATTGATGGTCGTCACTGTATATATATTATTCTTGTTTTTTTTATGTAAGGAATAAACTGTTCCCCTCTATAATTTCTCTTCAAGTAAGGAAATATATCTTCGCCGGTGTATCTGCGTATACAACCACACATTTAAACATTCGCATAATGAAAAGCATAATGCTGGAGAAATGTGTTCCTTGCATGGTATGTATGATTTGGACACGTTGAGAGGATGAATGAAAGACTACTATCAAATGGAATTTATTAGGCGAATGTCAGCAGCAGCGTCGGGAATGGTCGCCCTAGAAGGACATACACCGATCGTATTGGCCAGGTCCTCCAAAAAGGTCAGGTGTGTAGTGCTCGCAACCGGCGCGTGTGTATGACGTGATGTATGAATGTGGTTAAAGTGGAAAAGGTATGCTAGAGACGTAGTAAGTGGCGGCCCTAGATATGCCTACCTCTATGGGTAAAAGGCGTGAGTGTATGTATTTATTTAAACATGATTTGTTCCTTGTGCGAATCGAATTGCGACCGAAACCAATCGCTTAACTACAGCTACATTCCATTCACATTCGTAACATATCAGCACCCCTGTATTCCCCGAAGGGTTAGGCAGATGTGTACTAATGTACACGCATATTTCGCCGGTATGTTTAGGTCCCATATGATAGGGGGCGAGCAAATTGCCATTAACCGGGCACAAATCAAGACTCCGAGCTGCTACTGAGAATTTCATATAAAAACCCAATAACGCTTTGCTCGACTTGGGGATCGAACCCTCTACCGTAGCAATCGTGCTCAGGACCACGAGATTAATGGGGCATTCATTCACTACTAAAATAAAGAGCTTTTCAGTTCCTGAAAGCACGTAATATATAAAAGAGTGCTACGTGCTTAAAAAAGGAATGTACTAAGCAGTGAACACATCTGCATATTTTAATACAAGCCTAATTATGTTCACTTAGCTTTGAAAATTTATTATGAGGAAAACCGCACGTTATTAATTAATTCTCTGCGGATTTGAGCAGAGATGCGACAGCCAACGCCATCTGTTAGCTCGAACGTGAATTAATTGTATACCCTATGTAAAATAAATTATTATTGTTGATTAGAAAGACGTTCTTTAATTTTTCTTTAAAACATCTCAGTCGTCCTGATCAACCCATTTATTGAGATACTACTGGGCTCGGTTCTCGTCCAAGAATGAGAGGGGTTGGCAGGGTTCAATTTTAAGAAAATCTCAAATATTTATTAGCAATATAGTTAGAAATATAATAGTAGTAGTAGTTTAAATACTTGCTCAGGATTAAAAAAATCGGAGGTTGGACTCTAACTCCAGAGGACTAAATTGGCAGTCCAACAGTCACAATTCTATACTAACTTTACTTTTCACTGCTTCTTCTAGATATACCTACGTGTATCATGATTCAATTAATAATTCAACTATACACAGGAATGGCTTGAAGTTTTAATTACTTTTAACAAAAAAATTAAACTACTTCTATTTGAGTGGGTCTTTAATTTTCGCCACCGACTTCCCAAACTGTTTTAGACAAAATTATTTTATTATTTTTTGAAGGCGGTTTAATTTTTTTGTTAAAAGTAATTTTATTTTGTAATTTTTAGTGTAAAGTTTTGTTTAGAAGTACTTCTTAGCCAACTAAACGCACTGCTCCAATAAAACAGCGATGTTTCGGAGTAAACGATAATATCATCGATGTAAACAAATTTTAGATTTTTGTTGATATACTCAAAACTGCTCAACCGATTTCGATAAAATTTTAACGGGACCACCTCTGAAGTATGACCTACCAAACAAAAAAACAATCATTAAAATCGGTACACAACTGGCGGAGATATCACGTAACAAACATACAAAAAAAAAAAAAAAAAAACATACAGACGAATTGAGAACCTCCTCCTTTTTGAAGTCGGTTGAAAATGAGCCGTATTTGCATCGCTACCAGAGGCGATGCATTTATAAAAATAAAAGCGTGTCTGTCAAGCGTTTTAATATTCATTTCTGAAGGAAAATAAATCGAATTAAATTATAATATGGACGTAAAATAATTTGCGTATTCATAAATGTAAATAAAAACATTTTCATGATACATACGTAGGTACAGATACATACCATCACACCTATAATTATGTGAAAGGTTAGTCAGAGATGTTCATTAGTACAGCTCCTCTGACACACCCACACTTCACCGGTATGTTTAGGTTCCATGTTATAGTGGGCGAGCCTATTGCCATTGACCTGGCCCAAATCCAAACTCCGAGCTGCTACTGAGATTTTATATAAAAACCCAGTAACACTTTGCTCGACCTAGGACTCGAACGCTCGAAACTTAGCAGTCGCGCTGAGGACCACTAGACAATGATGCATTTAAAAGGACGTGGTAATGTTTAATTAATATCTATGAAAATAATTTCTCACTTAAGACACTCAGAATTACGTATTTCGTCCAACCATAATAGAGGTCGTTTTAGTAAAGGAAAATTCGAATGCGGCCTGGATTCGAACCTTTGTCTTCTGGTTATGTACACCAGATGCTGTTAGCTATTAGCCTTCACATTTTAAAAACTTAAGTACTTCTTTGAGATGACGGCAGTTAATTTTCCATTACTAAAATAAGTTTATAATCTTTGCATGGAAAATGCCAAAAAAATACAAAAACATACAAAATAGAGATCTTTTTTCAGAAAAATCTGAACATTCTTTACAGGCCCATTTATTTATTCACACAGTTAATAATTTTTTACCCTAAGAAATGTATGGAAGCGAGTCTCAATCGCATTTGGCTGTTGCTGGTTTCTCGGAGACACTTCTAAAGTTCTTTGCGAACTATATTTATGGTCGTAAACAATATGTTACGTATAAAAATGCCAAGTCAGAGCTCTACCCAGTCACTTCTGGAATTGGACAAGGTACTAGCCTTGGACCCCTTCTTTTTCTTATAATTGTGAATGATCTTCCTAGCTACACTCCACAGTTCTAATGTTTGCCGATGACATCAAAGTTGCTCTTCCCATAGTTAGCTCTACTGATACAAACACACTCCAACTCGATATCGATAGTATTCACACTTGGAGCACTTTAAACAAACTCAACTTAAATATTAGTAAATGCGTGATTATGACCTCAAAAGCAACTCACCCAATACACAATGTGTACACTTTAAATAATGAGACCCTAAAGCTTGTTTCAACTGTACGTGATCTAGGTACACAGTTTGATGCACACCTTACTTTCAACCAACACATAATAAAGACTGATAACAAATCCCGTAAACGTCTAGGATTCGTGTTGTGACAGGTGAAAATTTTCAACAACCGTCAGGCCATAACCATACTCTCAACAACAACTCATATATTCGCAGCTTATTAGAAACTAACAGTGTAATCTGGAACCCCCGTGAAAAAAAAAATGCACTGCTCATTGAAAAAGTTCAGAAGTCATTTGTTCGCTACCTCTACTTGAAATTATACGGGTACTACCCATACATGTACCCAACACCATTCGTCCTAGGTATGGTTGCCTACCAAAGCTTGGAGGTTAGGAGAAATGTAGCGCTTGTTAAATATTTTGTCCGCTTAATTCGTGGTACCCATTCCAATTCCACGTTACTGCAGTACATTTCTTTTAAGATTCCACTGCCTATCAGACATACCCTTCGTCCTCGTCAACGTCCTCTATTTTCGATACCGCAAACTAGTACCGTAACCCTTAAAAGGAGTCATTTGTATCTAGCACTTACCCACATTAATAATATATTGCATTACGATGACTCACTAGATGCCTTTGCGAGCACGGGACTGAGATTCCTGAGTACTGCCACTCGATACCTGGAATCTATTGCCCCATCTAGTACAATCCCATAGCTTAGTAATTGTTTTATTATTTCCTAATTTTATATTTCAAAATATTTAAAAATGAATGGTCTTTCGTTACTACCTATATGACCGATAACTTGTATGTGTAGTGTAAACTGTAAGTAAGTTGGTTAATAAATAAATAAATATTATTATTTTTTAAATAAATTTGACCCGTTCGAAAATGTACTTTATGAAATCGCTGAGGAGTAATGACTTCTCTGCCTAATTTCGTATATAGCTTAGAAGTCATATTTGACTGATAAGTACACGGACATGAATTACGTAACATATCTGCGGTCGCCACGTGCCTCGGATATAACCTTATGTTTATATTTAGCAAGTAAACATATTCAGTACATTATACCCTTTAAGGACTTCAAATTGTGGTTGTTTACATAACTGAATTGCCTCAAGGCAGACTAACAATAATTCTTTTGTAAAGGCGCTTTGCTAACGTTTAAGGTTCAAGTGTCAGGGTTGGTCGCGAATTTCTATTTTTTTTTTCGCCAGGGTTATTAACGATGCATGGTCAAAAATCGAAACTGAGGTCATTAAGCAAACCACCAAGTACGAGATCCTTCTATTGGTGTGTGCAGCGTTATTTGGATTGATTGTGGTATTCTTCATGTGGCGACATTTCGCTGGGCAAACTAAATCTTGGCTCCGTAAACAAGTGAATAAGGCGGTTATTTCAGAAACATTATCCTCTATTAAAACCAGTAACCCAACGCCCAATGTACAACCAAGTGTATCTCAAGCAGCGCAACAAATTCAATATATGTAATGTTGTTATCACTGTGAATATATTATCACGTGTCCGGTGTGTTAAATAATATATAATAATTGTTAGTAATACCTGTCTATTGTAACCAATATATATACAAAAATATATTATGCATAATTTGATGGTCACGTACGACAAATAATTGTAATTCTGCTTTACCAGGTATGTACCTTATGTTATGGGTTGTTTTGTATTCTTTTTGTAAGGGGGGGAGTAGTGTAGGTGCACATTATATGCACACAAATATACATACGACGTGTTACACATATACCTATGTAACTATAGTACTTATGGAATGAATGAGGCGACGTTGGGGTCGCCGGTTATCTGTTGTGCCGTGTACAGTCCACTTGTACTTTTATGATCATTATATATATTATTATATTTCGTGTGCGTGTATAATTTGGAGGCCAACAGGTAACTCCTGTTGGACACCGTAACCCTGTGCATTCACCAGAAACTGAATACGTCCTCCAGAATATTTCCTAGCACAGTTAATCATATCCTACAATGGCAATGAATAGCCTCGAAGTAGGTCAGTGTATAATAACTAAGTAGTACTTAGTAAATTCAATAACTTTTCATAAACTTTTTTAGGCCTGGGACCAAGGCTATCACATTCAACCGGATTTGCTAAGGCAGTATTGTAAATAATATTTACAATCCAAGTATTTTATATCTCCGGAAAGTGAAAAGTTGTGTAACCCGAAACATCCCAAGTTTTCTAAAGTACGGTATTAACTGACCCACGCCACGTGGCGCAATTCTCATTAATAACTTTGGTTAAACTTATGCTTTGATTTAATATCAGTACATTAACCGAATATGTCTTTGACGGTAAAATGTTTGGGAATACTTTGTGCAAGAGGTGTCAATTTTTGGTTATATCAAATTTAATACATTTTATAGATCTGATTGTTAACTTAGGTAGGTATGTATTTATATTAATGGGGTGGTTAATTTATAACAATATCTAATGATCCATGGGGTCTTACTTTTAGCTACGTTTGTCACGCCTGTCTTTGGAAGAACCATTCTAAGAACTTCTGCTCTTTACCATCATGCTTGTATTCCCCAAAGGGCAGATGAGAACTAATGTACACCCACATTTCGCCGGTATGTTTAGGTCCAATGTAATAAGGCTACTGAGAATTTCATAGAAAAACCCATTAACACTTTGCTCAACCTGGGGATCGAACCCAAAACCTCTAGCGTAGCAGTCACGCTTAGGACCACTAGACTGATGAGGCAATGCTAATTTTGGTTTTTAAATATTTGTGGAAGTCCAGGAAATGTTTAAACAGTGACAAAAATTGGCAACATCTATTGGGCCCACTAGTTTATTAAAAAAGTGTTTCTATTTTAAGTTAACTAGGGTTTGTTTTCCTCTAGTAAAAAAATATGCCGCATGTCTCCCTGAAATCAAAATTCGGGACAACACAAGTAGTTTATATTTTATGCCTCGGACCGGTTCAGACAATATGTGGTATGTCGTATAAGAGTTATGGGACAATCGATCTGAGTTTCGGTAAAGGCCTCTATTTGATCTCCAAGAAATGTGATCATACTTTGTCATTCCTTTTTTGGAACGTAAGCTGACAGAGCAACGCGATATGTCTTGACGTCGGATGTCTTTGACGATTTATTGAA
Source organism: Subacronicta megacephala (assembly GCA_958496365.1). Taxonomy (NCBI): domain Eukaryota; kingdom Metazoa; phylum Arthropoda; class Insecta; order Lepidoptera; family Noctuidae; genus Subacronicta; species Subacronicta megacephala. Next base: position 1,904,394 of record OY292523.1, on the reverse strand, counting down.
GAACAAAGTCTATTGAAGACTTCGTTTAGAGATAAGTTTGTTATAAGTTCAAGTTCAGTTAACAAAAGAGCAGCTACTGAACATCTGTCTTGATATAGATTTCGTTATAAATAATTATACGCCAAAGCGTGCCATATGAATGCTGCGAACAAAAACAGTATTTTGACACGTATTGCGTGATATAGGTATTATACAAACTGTGTCAAAACACATATATAGTGAGTTAGTTGTTATCTTAACCTATCGCAACTCTTTAAAACCATGAGTTCGGAATTAGTTAGAATTTTTGCTGCTACAGGTTTTGCATTCAAAATAATATACAGAATATATGCTAGCGAGTATCACTCACTAACCTCCTCCGTATACATATATAGAATATAAAGTTATTTTACGTTACCTGAGAGATGTAAATTCAAAATATGAAGGCAAATTTTGACCTATATGAAGGCGAAAATATGAAGCCTGGTGGGAGTCGCGGTGGCTTAGTTTGTCATAGCGTCTGGTGTATCTAACCAGAAGATGCAGTTTTCGAATCCTGCTCGCAGTCAAATTTTTACTTCAATAAAATAACTCCTACTTAGGTAAATATATTTTTTTGTTATAATCATCATCAACCCATTTTCTGTTCCACTTTCGGGTACTGGTTTCCTCTCAAAGTGAGAGGGTTTAGGGTATAACCTAATACGCTTGTGTACTGCGTGTTGGTAACACCGTTTTAAGGGAGTGATAATTTGTTAATAGGGATATGATTATGAATAGTCAGAGGTGCGTGCCTTGGTTGACTACGAAAAACTGGTGCTCTTGCTGGTCCAGTGGTCATATCATAAGGCTATCACTAATTAATAACTTATTTTTTTAATTCCAGGTGTCACCAGCCTTCGCGACGTCATGCTACTAGTTGAGCCATCCAGGGTCATCAAGGAGGGCACAGCCACCTTTATTTGCTCCCGGGACATGCAAGGTGCACCGTTGTACTCCGTCAAATGGTATAGGGGCAGCCATGAATTCTACAGATACACACCGATGGAGGAACCAGACACAAGGGTATTTGGATTATCTGGAATTTATGTGGATGTAAGTACTCAATACACAATGTTTATTGCATTCCATATATTAATAAAAATAATACTTCATATTTAAATATAAAATAATATACCTGAAAAAATAATAAATTCAATAGCAAATAAAAACAAGTACCTAACTAATCACATTACAATATAAAAGACAAAAATAATCGATATAAATATACTGCTTCCTCTCTCCTACATTGATGTACCCGACAGGGTCCAATATGGACAAATGTACTTGTGTATAATATTTAAATTTGAAGTATTATTGATATAAAACTACTTTTTACGGATTTCCCAACGTTTCGGATCCTTTACAGCATCCATGGTCACGGGTGGACTGAGGTTTTGGTCGTCCTAATATCAATATAATGCGATAAAATCCGTAAAAAGTAGTTTTATTTCAATGTCTAATATTCGCGTAAGTTTTAGAAACCAGAATATGAAGTATTATTTTTATTATTATGTAGATATCGCTCAACTGTAAGAGTCGCCTCTTACAGTGAGCGGGTCTTATTTTGTATACATATAGCAATATTCATTCATATTATAATGTAATTTAAAGCTGCTTACTAATACGGGTCAGCAGATTTTAAAGGAGACAGATAAGATTTGATAAAAAATTCTAATCCAAGTTTGCTCTTATATCTTCCAAATAATGAATTTTTACAATTATATAAGTATTCTGAAATTTTAAAATCGAGTTCTTAGCTTAGCTTTGGAGATGGAATCTCTTCTTCTTTATTCAAATCTTTAGCAACAAAAACAAAAATCTTGTATTTCGACACCTATACGGTCCTTTCTATTTTTCATAACTTTAAATTTTCTACAATCAAAATTCACATCCCACCTCATTCCTGCAATAATCTCCCGAATTTCGAAATGACACCCAAGAGATCAATAAAGACAATTAGACCCTACCTATGCTATTCCATTGGCTGGTTTGTGTTCACCGGCTCACGGACAGATTAAAGATGCTATTACATGGATGGATAGCACTCGATTGCAGCTATCGAATTCTCTGGAGTCATCTTCAATAAACAAAATAACGATTCTGATTCCATTCATTGCTCAGACGTAAAATGGTGCACTATTACTGCAATTAATTTTGTTGATGGACATATTCAATTTGATCGTCAGCTTGTTTTTATAAATCTTTTGCGAAGAGTTTTCTTTGTACTTTCTTAACATACTAATTTAGAAAAAATTCAATGGACAGTGATGGATGAGCCTGGATTAGGGTCAGAAAAGTTAGCGCAAGCAAAGTTAGAATTTCTTAGGAGGTGTATGCGAACTAAAAATTAAGATAGATATAATATGACTAGATAATACCTACCTGAGATTTTAGATTTTTACTCAAAAACTTCTAGCACATGGGTTTAATGTTAAATTGTTTGATAACCACGATAAGTGAGATACTTATATGACCGAAATTGAAAATGTGGGTACCAAAAAGTTTTAATAGCTACGAATATATTGCCCTTAATTTGGGAGCAAACGGCTGAAAATTAAAACAAAATCGCAGACAGTTCCACATTTGAATACGGTGAGTGAAAAAGAAAAAAACATAAAAGGATGTGAGGCGGCAAAAATCTAGTTCACAGATTGTGTATCTGTTTGAAAACATTCCAAATTTTACTCCCAACGTCACTGGTATGGTCTCACTTTGCTAGATTGAATCGATAAAAGACTGGATCGGGATTGAAAACGATTTTCGAGGTGCGATACAGCGAGAGTGGAGCAGTCTTCTTTTCATTACAGCGGGATGAGGTTTTGTAGATCTCTTTTAGTATGATAGTGAAGGTGTTTATAGAGAGAAACTGTTTGTGGTGGATATTTTAAATCCTTGATATTGACTACACCAGATGCATTGGGTTCTTTTGTTCTGAAATAAGATTTAACACACCGAGTAATAATTGCGTCTGCAACATTAGATATATTATTCTTTATTGCACACTAAAAAGCTATGGACAAGTTGAGTTAGAACAAGCGACCAAATTTGGGGATCACGGGTCTTAGTAGATAGTGCAGTAGTTCTACCGGGAGTAAGTTTGGTGAACGACTGACACTGACAGTGCCCTTACGGGGTTCATTGGGTAGTCTAGAGTCTTTCCTTAAAAATATAACACCTACATGACGTAAATCCAATAAAGAACTTGAAATTTCTTCAAAACGCGTTACCAAACTGTCGTATGATGCCAAGCAATATACATGTTGACTTCCAGATGAACAGATCCAATGGCAGCCAGGTGCTACTGCGAAGAATGGGCCTCACCCTAGCTGGAAACTTCAGCTGCGAAGTCACTGCAGACTCTCCATCCTTTGCCACTCAGATCGCCACCAAATATATCGATGTCATAGGTAAGAGACATTCTAACACACCATCACGCCTGTATTCTCCGAAGGGTTAGGCAGAGGGACAATTTACACCCACATTTCGCCGGTATGTTTAGGTCCCATGTAATAGGAGGCCAGCCTATTGCCATTAACCGGGCACAAATCCAGACTCCGAGCTGCTACTGAGAATTTCATAGAAAAAGCCAGTAAGAGAAATTCTGTGTTTTTTAAATGAAACTTCTTTTTAACTGCCTCATTAGTCTAGTGATCCTAAATGTGACTACTACGTTAGAGGTTTTGGATTTCAAGGTCGAGCGAAGTGTTATTGAGATCTACTATGAAATCATCAGTAGCAGCTCGGTACTTAAACAAAGCGGCGAACTGTGGGTTATATTAATACACCTCTGAAAATAAAACTATTTTTTACGGATCTTATCGCATCGCCATCAGTCTCAGCCCTTAGTCTTACTTATCCAGTATGCTTTTACTATCCTCCTTATGCCATCAATCCATCTGATCGCCGGAAATCACACATTAGACAGCGTCATCAGAAGGGCTCGTAGCTAAGTAAGGTCAGGTTAGCAAGGTTAAGCGGTACCTGCCGCGGTCAGTCTATGGATGGTACATATTTGATTATCTATGCTATCGTATGCTTCAAGGACGCATCTGTTTCGAGCACACGGGTAGGGATAGGGTAATTGATGGGCTCGTATTTTTTGCCCAAAATCCTTCGGCGGACACCCATCTTTAAGATTGGCACTTCGTTTTTTGCCCAATATACATACAAACGTATAATGTTCCCACTACTGGGACACAGGCCTCCTCTCGGTGAGAGGGAGTGGGCCGTAATCCACCACGCGGGCCCAGTGCGGGTTGGTAGATGTCACATATCTTTGAATTTTGGGTTCTAGGACACGCTGGTTTCCTTTACCGTTTTGGGTGCAGTGGTGATTATTAATTTACTCAAAGTAAAGCGCCTATTTGAGTTTGAATCTACGACCTACAACACCACCCCTCCCTGGGCCTAAACCATCTGTTAGTACGAGTGTACGCTGGTAGTAGTACACAGTGGTTGGGTACAGTACTGTAGTGTACATCTGTAAGCTGGGCGTGGGCATCAATATCCTATGTAACCAATAAGTGTGGTCGAAATATCCTCGGTGTACCCACTCAATATATCCCAGTTGTGAAGTTAGTTTATTCGTGGTAACAGGTGGGGCAATTTGTCGCCATTTCAAAACGACACACTTTATAGTTTATTATTTATTGAGTAGACTTGTGCCACTTTGTTTCTATATTACCCTGAAGAGTAGGATATTGACAGTGTGAATATATTGGTATTAACTGCCGTCGTAACTTTGTCGAGAGGTAGGCGGGAATTTTCAGGAAATTGTTTAGGAAACAAAGACCTGTTAGCGTATAATAACGTTCATTTCTACGGCGATTCGACGCCACTTCAACATTGCCTCGAATTTAATTGAAGCAACAAAATTAATACCATTAATCAATAAATAAAACAAGATCAATTAATAAATCACACTTGTAACTGTAATAAGAAAATAAACAGTTTCAGTTTCAGTCTTGAGTGAGCGGGTACGCGGGTAGGACGTTTGTCGTTCGTAATAGTGCATCGTCAACCTTTTGGCAGTTGAAACTATTGATTTACTTTACAACTAAAATGAAGTCGTGTGCAGTTTGTAATATCCAGTTCAATGACGGTGTTCAATGTGCGAGCTGTAAGAAGCACTTGGACTTTGGTTGTGCTAGTATATCTGAAGGAGGTTGGAGAAAACTCGGTGTTGATAGGAGGGCCCAATGGAAGTGCCCAATGTGTAAAATCTCTTCACCAGCCGTGCTTACACCTACACCAGGGGGCCAACCACAAGCTCTTATAGCAGTACTATTATAATCTTACTTCAACGTTTCGTACCATGACGTCTTAAAAACAAGCTTATTATAATGTTGAAGCATTACTATTTTCTTAGCGGTTTTGGTGACGTCACCTCTAAAAGTTCATTCAATTCGTACCACGACGTGACTTTTGACACTTAGCAGTATTGTTTTTACGTCAAATTTTACGATCTTACAAAAGTTCCTCGAACTCGACCGAAGTATTATTGTTTTGCAAATTTATATAAAAAAACGCCTTTTCGTGTGTTAAAAAGTAAGTAAAAAGTATTTATTAAAGTAAACTTGCCGAACGAATCGCGTGTTTAGTGATTTTTGTTAATGTTTAAACTAGTTTCTTGTTTGATTCCAGATGGCATACGCTTACGAATTATTTGAGTTAATGGAAGCTATAACACAGAAAGCAACACCACAGGAAATCGGGTTCCTATGCAGTTACGTGAGGAATGCGACCCCTTCATTTTATTAGATGAAGTGAGACAAGACAGACTCACCAAAGATCTAGCACATAACCGTGCGAAGAGTTGAGGCCACTGATGAAGAATCCTACAAAATCTACAGACTTGTCTGTTGCGACGAGCGCCTTATGAGCGCCATCGCCTTGCGAGTTTAATATTTCTGAAAGCCGTTTACTTTCTGCGTGCATATTGTTTTGCTTGCAGAGAGCGGTTGTAGGCAGTAGCTATCGATCTATTTGAATTTATAAATTCCCATAGCATCTCTAGCTGCCGCCAGGAGACTCGATTAACTCGTCGGCTGTAAAATTAATAACAAAGCACTACTTAATCACTGACTCTGGCTTATGTTACGGAATATCTACGTCAAACCAATACAAAGAATAATGCCTATTTTAAAAACTTATGCACTAATTAAATGTTATTTAAAACTTGATTCCATATCGTTTTTGTATCACAGAACTTCACAGAACACTGTAGTCTTTGTAGAATACTATTACTTACTACTAGTAAGCGGAGTGTGTTATATTGTGTTGCCCGTGAGATCATAGAAAATTAAGATAAAATAAACTCAACCACTTAGAACCACTTGTAAAACAATAAATTTCTCTACGCCAACATAAATGGAGTTTCAAATTTCGTGCGCGCACAGCTGATAAGAACACACCTTGGTCCGATTCATAAACATGTAGTTACAATCCAAACCGAGCTGCAGCTTTTTTTAAATTTTTTCAATAGATTTTTTCTTTTTCATTACCTTTTTAATAAATATGTTAATTTCTTTGAAATAACTAATAAAACATTTTTGTAGTGCATAGTAATTTTTTATTAGTATTTTGCTTCAAGCAATCGTATTCCGTAGCAGTGATTCGGACCAGCGGCGCGTGAAAGAGATAGCGTTATATCAGTTCATATAGCGTTGTCCCTTTTCTATTATAGCAGGGAATAGACAAATAGTTCATTCTTTCCCAGCACTAAGCAGGAATAAAACATTATTGAACAATGAAGGTCATGGTACGAATATGAGTAATGTTATTATAAGCTTGAAACAAAACGTTCTCGAAATAAGATTGTTTCTTAAAAGATTGTGGTCGGCCTCCAGAACCTGCTGCTTCCCTTGATACAATATTAAGCGAGATACGTGAAATGAAGCGTCAACTTCTCAACTTACCAACTCTTGTGGATGATTTACGCACAATAAAAGATGAGTTGACGGAACTTAAGTCTTCATGTGACTTCTCTAGTGGCAGACTCGATGAATTTAATACTAGACTTGTGGAGCTTGAGATCAAGGTATCTGGATTTGAACAACTTCAGGAGACAGTTAACTGTTTACAAGCTGATGTAGTGAATACTAAATGCGAGCTATCCTCATACGATCAGCGTTCGAGATTAAATAACGTGGAGATTAAGGGAGTTCCCCTCAAGAAGGACGAAAATTTGTTCACTATCGTCGATGACATAAGCCGCAAGATTAATTATAATTGCCCCAAAACCCAAATCAACTACATCTCGAGAGTTCCCATGCATAACTCCAAAGAGAAATTGATAATAGTAAGTTTCCTGAACAGATACATAAAGGAAGACTTTATTGCAGCTGCGCGCGCTGAAAAAAATCTTTCCACTACGGACCTAGGATTTCGAGGAGAACCACAGCGCGTCTACGTAAACGATCACCTTTGTGCCGAATCGAAAAAACTGTTAACGCAAGTCAAAGCTAGAGCCAAGGGAAAAAACTATGATTATATCTGGGTTAAACACGGTAAAATTCATGTACGGAAAAATAATAATTGTAAAACCTTCATAGTACGAAAGGAAACGGATTTAAACAAAATTGTCTAAAATGTTATCTACAATACTCTCTTTGTATTTTCTTGGTTAACTTTTTCTTAAATATAAATATAAAAAATAGTATCGCAACTACACTAATTCATTGCTGTAAAAGGTTTGGCACTCCTGTCTTGCTAATGAGCCTAACGCTTCATTATCGCGCTGTTTGCATAAAAGCATTAATGATTATAAAATGTATCTTTCTCATTCACACCCACATGTATTATGAAGTATTGCTTGCTTTATCCCGCAGCTGTCTGCAACACACCGCCGTCTGACTTCGACTTTCTTGCACAAATAAGTGAATTCTACCCACTTTACAAGTATTTATTAATATCTTGTATGATTATTATTTTATGTGTAAATTGTTTACTTTTAAGTATTTCAGTTTACAAGTATTTATTAATAATTTGTCTGATTGTTATTTTATGTATAAATTGTTTCCTTTTAAGTATTTATATTGTTGCGTACACAAATGTGTTTTGTAACTGCAATGGGTAATAGTAGTAAACATCAACTAACCATCCTATATCAAAACGTACGTGGATTGCGAACTAAAACTGACACTTTTTATCGCCAGGTATCAATGAGCACGTATGATATTATAGTTTTAACGGAGACGTGGTTAATGGATGGCGTTTTAAACTCGGAGTTTTTTGATGATAGGTACATAGTTTGGCGTCGCGACCGAGACTATTCTTTAACTGAGCAAGCTAGAGGTGGTGGCGTACTTATTGCCACGCGTAGGGAGTTACGGGTGACTTCACAGCCACTTCTACATTCTACAGCAGAAGACCTTTGGCTAAATTTACATTTCAAAGACTCCAATTCAGGAGCTAATACAAATTTATATATATGTGCTATTTATCTTTGTAAACAGTGCAACGGCCTTTCTTTTTCTTCACAACTGAGTAACTTTCTTACTAAATTAAATGCAGTTACTATGAACAATACTTCCGATATGTTCCTGGTGGTTGGCGACTTTAACATGAGTGGTATTTCCTGGATTTCTTTGGATAGTAAAAATAATAATTCGCTCGTGCCAGTAAACCTGACGACTTATGATGAGTGTTTGTTCGCGGATGAGCTATCTACGCTGGGCCTCGGTCAATATAATCTGGTGCTTAACAGGTATGGTAAAATGTTGGATTTAGTACTCTCAAACAAATTAGTAAATGTGACGGAATGTACCGACCCTTTAGTGCCTATCGATCCTTACCATCCAGCACTATTAATTAACATTAATAACATTTTTGAAATACCTGCGTTGGTTTATGCCCCGCGACTACGCTATGTATTTAGTAGGGGTGATTTTAAATCTTTAAATGACGATATAAATGCTATGGACTGGGAGCACGAGTTCTCATTTCGGTCAATGGATGAGTCAGTGGAGTTCTTTAATGAAACTATCACTCATTTACAAAATAAATATATACCACAAAAGCTCGTCCGTAAAAATAAATATCCAGTATGGTTTAACTCGGCTCTGATTAAAATTATTAAAGAAAAGTATAAGTACCTAAAAAAATTCAAGACCTACGGCAATATATCTGATGAGCTAACGTTCAAACTATTACGAGAAAGAGTGAAGACTATGGAATCCACCTGTTATAATAATTACATCGCCCTGACTGAAAACTCAATCAAAGTAAATCCCAAACAATTTTGGACGTTCGTTAAGAATCGCTATAAGTCAACCGCCATTCCTAGTGCACTGAATTATGATAACAAACTATTACTCACGGGCGAGTCTATTTGTGAGGCATTTGGCTCTTATTTCCATTCGACTTTTCTTAACGATGGCGCTGACAATTCTAACACTTCAATTACTAAAAACCTTGATTCCTCTACAATTAATCCGCTATGTGACATCTGCAAGATCGAGGTGAAAGTTGATGTAGTTGCCAGTCTGCTTCATAAGCTAGACACATCTAAAGGTGCCGGTTCTGATAACCTATCATCTCTTCTTCTCGTTAAGTGTGCATCATCTATCTGTGTGCCTATTTCAATCCTATTTGCAAAATCTCTATACTTATGTGTCGTCCCCAAAGTCTGGAAGTCTGCATATATTACACCGGTGCATAAAAAAGGGTCCAAAACAGATGTAGTTAATTATAGGCCTATTTCGAAGCTATGCATTATAGCCAAAGTATTCGAGAAGATTATCTACCACCAGTTATTTCCCGTTATTGTTAAAGCGCTTAGTCCTTTTCAGCACGGTTTTTTAAAAGGCCGGTCTACGACCTCAAACCTGGCATTATTCAATGATTTTATCACAAAAGCTATGGATGAGGGTCGGCAGGTCGATGTCGTTTACACTGATTATAGCAAGGCATTTGACCGAATAGAACATAGCATCCTAATTAATAAGCTTGCTTATTTGGGAATACGCGGAGATCTGCTCAGGTGGTTTTCCTCGTATATAGAAAATAGGTCGCAAGCTGTAGCACTTAATAACTACCTGTCAAGTTGGGTTTCAGTGCCTAGTGGAGTACCTCAAGGATCGTTACTGGGCCCCCTCCTATTTGTTATCTATGTAAACGACATCGACCATTGCCTAAAATCATCTCATCTATTATGCTTTGCTGATGATATGAAAATTTATTCCACAATCTCATCAGTTAAAGACATGTCAGCACTTCAGACAGATCTATGCCAGCTGGAAGATTACTGCCTATTAAACAAACTTGACCTCAACCCCTCCAAATGCTCAGTAATCACGTATACTAGGAAACGTGAGATCATAGAGTCTTCGTACACCTTGGGAGGTCTAACCTTGCCAAGAACTATTACAATTCGTGATTTGGGCGTATACCACGATCAGAAGTTAGCTTTTGACACGCATATTGACACATGTGTGAGAAAAGCTTCCAAATCCCTCGGGTTTATAATGCCACTGAAGTTAAGACCCTCAAAATTCTGTACTGCACCTATGTCAGATCTCATTTAGAGTATGCATCACAAATTTGGAACCCCTGTTACAACAAATACGTCGATAGAATTGAAAAAATACAAAAACGCTTCGTTAGACACCTTTGCTTTCGTCAAAAGATTCCTTATCGTTCTAAAGATTACCTGCAATTATGTAAAAAATACCACCTTCTACCACTTTCCATCCGTCGTGTGATAGCTGACTTCTCCTATCTTATAAAAATCATTAACAATGAAATCGACTGCCATGAGCTCTTGGAAAAACTATATTTTAATGTCCCGTGTAAGTCAGTTCGCTTCAATCCACCCATTCTTGTTCCGAATGCTAGTACAAATTACAGGCAGAACAGTTACATTGTACGAGCAATCAGAAATTTCAATAGTATATGTAAGCAGCACGGTTTTGACCCCTTTATGACTAGTGTGTCATCGGCAAGAAGGACCTTAAGCCTCACCTTTTTCAAATAGACAGCTATTTGTTGCAAGATCAATAAATCATAATGTAATAATAATTTGTAGTTGTAATAGTGATTTGTAGTTGTAATTGTTAATATACTTTAACATGGTAGTAAGTACCTACTCGCTCACAATTAAATTTAACTTACTATATTTCTATAAGCGAAGACTTGTTATTGGCTTTCTATTAACTAGATGATGTTGTTACTGTGATATCCTAGCTGTAAGTCTTCCATACTTTAAATAAATAAATAAATAAATAAACAGATAACCTATCCGAAATCATTCTTAATTGCTGTGACTCAATAGTAATTAAAAAAATAATAATTACTAAATTAACTTTCAACAGATTTCTCTTATTATTAGGGAGACGAATAGTAAATTACATGATAATTTAAGATATTACTTAATTTTATTTCAATGTTAGTCAAGCGAAAACTGTTAACCAGCCGCATCAATTAAATAAAATAAAAGCTCGTAATAATGACAGTGAGAAGCAAGAATTCGCCAATTTTAATCTGATTTATTATTCAAAATATCCTAAACGCACCTCCCTGATTGGATAGCCAAAGAACATTTTAATGATGAAATAAAATATTAAATAAGTTATTCTAGTAAAGTTATTGGTCCTCAAATTTTACGTTATTCAGTAAAGTTTTACGAGGACCATAACATTTTTATTGATTCATTTATAATTAAGTAATTGAGAAGTTAAATCTAAAGGATTTCAGCATTGTGTATTTCTGAGATTGTCTTTTCTTTGTTAACTCATCTATTTTATGGTTTACGATGTCTTTACTTATTCTAGATTTGTGAATTGAGTGTAGAACTGCTTTATTAATCTTAGTAGTAAGCGTGACTGCTGGGTTCCATTCCCAAGTTGAGCAGTGTTTTTTTTATGAAATTTTTAGTAGCAGCTCGGGGTTTAGAATTGTGCCCGTATATTGGCAAAAGGCTTGCCCCTTTTATTTTGTTTATTCTTGATAGGTCTATGTTGGAGCGCGCTTGCCAAGAAGTATCCGATGTCGTCATTTAAAGATACCATATTCCTTGGGATCTACCCGTCAAAAGATATCGCGTCTTTTATAAAATTAAATAAGCTGTTATGCATGGTACGAGTAAGTACACAAAGTTGATTTTTCTTTGACCAAAAAAAGCCACGCTCGATAAATGAAGTCGTCAATATACTATCAAAATGTTTGTACATTACTATTGACCCTAAGCAGTTTCAGAAGATACTAGTACCAGGGGGATACTACGAAAATCAAACTGTGAAGTTTCGACAGTCGGACCGTGTTTTCCTATCACAAAAATTTTTCAGACTTACCTTTTTTAAAAAGTGTCAGTTCATACGATATTTTTCTTGGAACCGTGCTACTCGGGTCTATAACGTTTCATAAACGCTTATATAAGCATATATGACCAAAAACATTACAATGCTTAACGTGACGATTCTATCGATATAGATCGATAGATCTGCGATTTAACTGGTTTTGCGTGGACCCTATTTCCAAATATAAAAAGTTACAAATTTATAATAAAATTTTAAGATCATTGAGTTTTTTTTTGTATTACTTTCATGTGCTTGATATGAACATTTAAACATACAAACAAGCATAATGATCGTAAGCGTTAACTGCGACCTCTAAGCGCCAGCAATACCAGTACCTAGTATCACTCGCACGTTGTCATCTTGAGATACGTAAAAAAATATATGTTTTGCGTTCAATGTTATCGTTTAGTTTCGATCTAAAGCTTCGACATTCGAGTTCCTTAGTAGGTCCCCATGTTGTAAGGGTCCATTCGCCATAGCAGTTTCCCTATTGTTATTTTATGTAACACGAAGTTTTGGATATCAGTGTCGTTATCGGCAACCGAAGTACTATTTATTAAAGGTTCGATAGGCTAACTTCGTTCATATCCTGTAGTTTGTAATAGCCAAGTAGTTTCAAAAGCCGGGTTTCTAGAATTGATTGAAACTATATAGTTTTATTTGTTTACTTTTTGACCAACAAACAAAAAACCATTAGGTGGCTTAATTATTTTTTATTTATATCTATCCATAATAAAAGAGAATATCCTAAAGAAGAGTAACGTTTGTATAAATAATAATATTTAGGTAAATGACAAATATTTTAATGCAAGTGATATCATCGTTTATCGATTTCAAATAATGTAAATGTAGGTATACCTAACCATGTAAAAACAAGTAGGAATTATCTAAAGACTATCATACATAGGTCTCGCGTACAAATCTAAGGCCTCTGACTTTTTAAATTCTTGTGTGTATTCCTAGTTAATTAAACGGTTAAGGAAAACATCGTGGAATGTGGTATGTATCTTAATACAGATTACAGAATTTCTTTACGGCGGGTATGTGAAGTCTGCCAACCCGCAGTAAGCTAGCGTAGTGGACTCTAGCCTTACCCCTTATATTCTGAGCTCCGTGCGCAATACTGGGACTATGTAATATGTTGATGATGAAAACTTCACACACTGTCGAGAAAATCTCTCAGGAGTTCAGGTTTACTCACGATGTTTCTCTTCACTTTCAACTTGTCAGCATAGTGTTCCTCTGCTTGTGAGACGAGATAGTTACGATGACAATATTATGTCACAGTATGCACAAATTTTTTTAGTTAGTAGAACCTGCGAAAAAGTAGTTGTAGTCTACATACCAGTATGAATGGGTCAGCATGACCGCGGAAATAATAGCCTCCCACGGAATAAAGACGTGCACTATCAGTATGCATTGCATACTGTTGCATTTTGTACGGTGAGTGTGGAGCGCCGGAGATAGATATATAGAATAATCTTTATTGTACACCATAATAAGAAACATTTACAAGGACTTAAATATAATAAATAACTTAAATAATAAAGCGGGGGTCGTCAGACAATACTACTCAGGGCGCAAATAAAGTTCTCAACCACTCACTTTTTATTAATTGTGTGTTTATTGTTAAACTTCACCGATACACATGAAGATTACAGAGACAACTACTTATTTAATAACTAACTTAGCAAGCATACGAGTCGTATCAGAAATTGTGCTGCCAGCGCGGTGAAAAGCGAACTGACTTAGCGGTCGCCTTAACCCGCCGACCGCATACGCTAATCCAAAAGTGGGTACACGCGCACCGTTTTGATTTAGATGTACCTCCACTGCGGCCGGCCAGCTGTTTCTGTGCGCCTCTCATTAGTGACGAGTTCACTACTAATATAAAAATCTGCTTGTGTGTAAGATACATTTTTTGTTACGTATTTATAATTTATTTTTATATAAATCTATGTATTTCTAATATTCTTATCTATTTATTGTTTTACACATATTAGTATATTTATATTTTAATTACACTTATGTTAGAATTATATATGCATGTATGTTTAAAGTATGCTCTTATTATCTTATTTTATTACATTACACAGTAGGTGTCACTACACCACCCCCCTCCAGAGACCGTCAAGGGCGATAATAATCAGGGAACCTAACGCGACGTCCCGACCGTGTCGTTTTAGGGACATCATCGTCGGCACAAGGTAATGTTTGGTCGTCTTTAAGAGGATTATGTGTGTTAGTTTGTGTATGATTTGGGTCCCGCAGTACGAAGACCGGCTTAATGCGGTCTATCGATACTGTTACCGGTTTACCGTTCACAAGTATCTTAAAAACCTTATCACCCCGTTCTAGAACTTCATGTGGGCCAGAATACGCTGCCTTCAGCGACCCACCAGTAGTACAGTCACGTAGAAATATGTGCGATGATGTGGACAAGTCCTTATAAATAAATGTTTTGGATTTACTATTGTGCCTTGAGGCTGGCGCTGGTTGTAGCTGATTAGCAAAACTCCGGATCCGTGACAAGTAATCTGTCATATCAACAGTCTCGTCACCGGTATGGTTAAAAAAATCGCCTGGAAGACGCACGGTCTGGCCATACAGAAGTTCAGCTGAAGAAGCTTGTATGTCTTCTTTATAGGCACTGCGAATTCCTAAAAGGACTAAAGGGAGGGACTCGACCCAGACTTCGTTTGCATGGCAGGTGATGGCTGCTTTTAGCTGCCGGTGGAACCTTTCCACGAGACCATTACAGGCTGGGTGGTATGCAGTGGTTCTTCGATGCTGGAATCCAGCAATAATTGATAACTGCTTAAAGAGGGCTGATTCAAATTGTCTCCCTCTATCGGTCACGATATCAGTTGGGCAACCAAAACGAGAGATCCAACCACCCAATAGCGCCTTCGCCACTGTTTCGGCAGTTATGTCTGCGAGGGGTATTACTTCAGGCCATCGCGTGAAGCGATCGACGGCGGTGAGGCAATAACGAAAACCTTGACAGAGCGGCAGAGGTCCTATCATGTCAATATGCACAAAAATGAACCTAGCCTCTGGTAACTTAAAATTGCCTATTGGTGCAGAAACATGTCGAGTAATCTTACACCGTTGGCAAGCCTGGCAGGAACGTACCCAGTCGCGACAGTCTTTTTTTAGCCCCGGCCAAACATATCGTTCAGCGACTAGCATGGCGGAAGCCTTGGCGCCAGGATGACTCAAGGCATGCAAGCTTTCGAACACCTGTCTACGCAACTCTTTCGGAACAAAGGGTCTCGGAGTGGAGCTACTGACGTCGCAGTATACCTGACTTCGAGAGCCTGGAATTTTAAGCTTTTGCAGGTCCAGTGACGTATCACCAGTCAGTAGGGTTTTAAGTTCACTGTCCGAATCTTGCGCTAAAGCTATCTGTTCCACATCAACAGGCTGAGTAACCTCCTCAATGCGTGAAAGCGTGTCCGCCACAACATTGTCCTTCCCAGAGATGTGCCGTATGTCCGTTGTGAACTGGGCAATGAGGTCCAGGTGTCGGAATTGTCTGGGAGAACAATTTTCTTTCCGCGAGTGGAAGGCAAATGTAAGAGGCTTGTGGTCTGTGTAAACCACAAAGTCACGCGCCTCTAGCATATGACGGAAATATTTAATACTTTCGTAAATTGCAAGAAGTTCACGATCGTAAGGAGAGTATTTAACCTGTGCTGGGCTAAGCTTCCGCGAAAAGAATGCAAGAGGTTGCCACGCATCTGTTTTCCGCTGCTGCAGGACTGCCCCAAGAGCTGTATCTGACGCATCCGTGACCAACGCGAGCTTTGCGCTGCAATCAGGATGAGCCAGCATTGTGGCTTGACAAAGACTATCTTTACATTTTTGGAATGCCTCGAACTCGTGAGCCTTGAAATTGATCGCATGTGAACCTTTAACCGATCCAACTAGTAAAGCGTTCAATGATGCTTGAAAATCAGCAGCGCCAGGTATAAACCTTCGATAGAAGTTAAGCATCCCTAAGAAGCGACGTAGTTCTCTTGCAGTTTTCGGCACAGGGAAATTTTGTATAGCGTCGACCTTGGATGGTAGTGGTGCTGTTCCATCAGCAGTAATGCGGTACCCCAAAAAGTTTACCTCCGGTACTCCAAATATACACTTCGCTGTATTAATAACCATACCATTTTCCCTAAGTCTGGCGAAAAGCTGGTGTAGGTGTTGCTCATGTGTCTTTTGGTCTTTCGAAAAGACCAAAAAGTCATCTATATAGGCGTACGTAAATTCCAATCCTCTTAGCATCTCATCAACAAAGCGCTGAAATGTCTGGGCGGCGTTACGAAGTCCAAACGTCATGAATGGAAATTCGTAAAGTCCGAACGGCGTTGTTATAGCGGTCTTTGCAATGTCTTCTGGATTCACGGGGATTTGGTTGTACGCTTTTACCAGGTCTATTTGAGAGAACACAGTACAGCCAGCAAGACTGTGTGCAAAATCGTGAATGTGCCGGATTGGGTACTGGTCAGCAATGGTTCGTGCGTTCAACATCCTGTAGTCACCGCAAGGTCGCCATCCATCATTCTTTTTCGGCGCTAGGTGAAGGGGCGAAGACCAAGGTGACTCCGAGGGACGACAGATACCATTCTGGAGCATAGCTTCGAACTCGGCCTTAGCTATTTTTAATTTGTCCGGCGCTAGCCTACGAGGCGAACAAAAAACCGGTGGCCCAGGTGTTGTTCGTATGTGGTGTACTGTGTTGTGTGTGGGGGTGCGATGTATACCATGTGGTCGTGTTATTTCAGGGTAGTGTTCTAATATGCTGTGATATACAGAGTTACCAACCATTACCTTGACTGATGTAACGTTGTCACATTTTCGAGCAAGCAACGCCGGGGTCGAAACAGATGTATAGCCATCGATCAATCGTTGATTTCTAACATCCACAATAAGGTTGTAATGTGAAAGGAAGTCAACCCCTATTATCGCTCTGGTCACATCTGCAACAATAAACCGCCAAGAAAAGTCACGGCGCAAGCCTAGGTTTAGTACAAAATTAACAAATCCGTAAGTATTTATTACTGAACCGTTTGCCGCACTTAAAACATAATCAGTCTTATTTCGACGTTCATTTACTAATGTTTTTGGAAACACACACAAGTCACTTCCAGTGTCCACTAAAAATTTTACTTTTGACCGTTGGTCGATTACAAATAGGCGACCAGCACTCGGGCAGTCGTCGGCCGCCATTACAGATTGCCCTTGCCGTTTCCCGCATAATCGCACGGTTTTATGCACTGTTTGGCTTTCTCGCCGAACCTATAATGGTACCAGCATAAAGGGAACTTGTTGTAATTTGAATTCGACCGGGATCTTGATCGTTGCCGACGGTCCCGGTTGGGTGTATTTGATCTACCTCTCTCCCTCGACATTCTGTCTACTTTAGCGCTTAATGCTTGTACTTGGCGGGTTAGTTCTGCTATCTCGCTATGCATGGACGTACTACCTCCACCTGACGTTGACGCCACTTGTGGGTTTGGGGCCACGACGTCGTGGATCTTATCAGCAAGCTCAGCTACCTCGTCAAGTGAAGCTCTTGGCTGCGAAGCGATGATTGTTTGCGTACTGCTGGGAAGCCTGCTGGTCCATATAGTTCTCAGGAACTCCTCGGGTACGCCTGGTCCTGCCAAGTGTTTCAAGTGACGCAAAAACTGCGACGGCTTTCGATCACCTAACTCCTCGTCCGTTAGCAGCTGCTTCAACTTCTTCTCTCTGGATGCCGATAATCGCTTAATCAATTCGGCCTTCAGGCGCTCGTACTTGTCCGGTGCAGCCGGAGCGGTTATTATATCTTCCACCTCTGCTGCATAAACAGGATCAAGCTGGCCCATCGCGTAGTGAAACTTCGTTGAGTCTGCTGTTACATTAGCTAGCACGAACTGGCTTTCGAGCTGCGCAAACCAAAGGGCGGGTTTCTCCGGGTAAAATGGAGGTACCCTCACGCCAACCCTGTTCAGTTCGAAACCATCGTTTTTATCCGGCATGATGTTCTTGTCGGAGGGTCACCAATAAAGCGGGGGTCGTCAGACAATACTACTCAGGGCGCAAATAAAGTTCTCAACCACTCACTTTTTATTAATTGTGTGTTTATTGTTAAACTTCACCGATACACATGAAGATTACAGAGACAACTACTTATTTAATAACTAACTTAGCAAGCATACGAGTCGTATCAGAAATTGTGCTGCCAGCGCGGTGAAAAGCGAACTGACTTAGCGGTCGCCTTAACCCGCCGACCGCATACGCTAATCCAAAAGTGGGTACACGCGCACCGTTTTGATTTAGATGTACCTCCACTGCGGCCGGCCAGCTGTTTCTGTGCGCCTCTCATTAGTGACGAGTTCACTACTAATATAAAAATCTGCTTGTGTGTAAGATACATTTTTTGTTACGTATTTATAATTTATTTTTATATAAATCTATGTATTTCTAATATTCTTATCTATTTATTGTTTTACACATATTAGTATATTTATATTTTAATTACACTTATGTTAGAATTATATATGCATGTATGTTTAAAGTATGCTCTTATTATCTTATTTTATTACATTACACAGTAGGTGTCACTACAGTGGAGACCCAACTACGTCCCCTTCCTTCTCCGACCCTTCCCTTTTCCTTTCATCATCATCAACCCGTTACATCGTTCCACTGCTGGGCACGGGTCTCCTGTCAGAACGAGAGGGAATAGGCTATCCACCACGCTAGCCTACCGCGGATTGGCAGACTTCAAATGCCGGCAAGAAAATCGCTCAAGCATGGTTTCCTCACGATGTTATCATTCACCGTTTCCATTACAGGGTCGGTACGCGAGTCATACTGGTTATAAGCTTCCATAGGCTATTGTAACCACTTACCATCAGTCGGTCTGTATGTTTGTTTGCTACCTTAACGGAAACATAACATAACATAACATACCATCACGCCTGTATTCCCCGAAGGGTTAGGCAGAGGTGTACTAATGTACACCCACATTTCGCCGGTATGTTTTTAGGCCATTAACCGGGCACAAATCCAGACTCCGAGCTGCTACTGGAAATTTCATAGAAAAACCCAATAACACTTTGCTCGACCTGGGGACCGAACCCAGGACCTCTAGCGTAACAGTCCCGCCTAGTACCACTAGACTAATGAGGCAGTCACTAGACTAATGAGGCAGAAAAATGGAGAGAAAAAAAAAGTTTGCTCGACATAAAACAAAATTGCGTTATGTTATATAAGATACAAATTATCGTCGCGGTATTCTTTAATATATTACGACCACATATCACTTTCTTATTTTCATATTGTACCTATTACAGGGGGAAATATCTTCGATCTTGTTTTATTAGTAAAGATAAAATCTTGGAAAAGAAACACCGCAAACATTTTCGTGCTTATTCGGCGTCTTTACGTGTGTGTGATTCAAATAATATTTGCTTTAACTTTTGGTATTTTTTTGTATTATCCATGCTAGATTTAGAGCAAGATTATGAAGTTATTTTAGTGGAGGAAAAAAACGACTGCGGGCAAGATTCAAACCGGGTGTTCTAGTTCAATACATCAAACGCTGTGACCAACTAAGCAAACGATCATCATCACCTTGAAGACGTCAATTCTGAATGTGAAGGCAAATTTCGACCTGGATGGCACTCGCGGTGGCTTAGTAGGTCATAGCGTCTGCTGTATAGAACCAGAAGACGCAGATTCAAATCTTTCTCACAGTCGAATTTTTCCTTAACTAAAATAATTTTCGATTTATTAATAAATACCATACCGGCCTAATGTAGGATGGCGGACTGCACACCCTTCGAAGAATACAGGCGTGATGGTTTACATACATACCATCACGCCTGTATTCCCCGAAGTGTAAGGCAGAGGTGTACTTAATGTACACCCACATTTCGCCGGTATGTTTAGGTCCCATGCAATAGGAGGCGAGCCTATTGCCATTCACCGGGCACTAATCCATACTCCGAGCTGCTACTGAGAATTTCATAGAAAAACTGAATAACACTTTGCTCGCCCTGAGGATCGAACCCAAGACCTCTAGCGTAGCAGTCACGATTGGAACCACTAGACCAAGGAGGCAAACCAAATATTATCTCTTATGTCTCTGGTGTGTATTATTAGATTAAACAGTGACGTCACATTCCCTAAGCCAATTATTCTGGTTAATCAATCCGCCCAAGGCTCTACAGCTAATGAACCTTGAATATTAGGCTTGCCTGAATCATACGCACGAATATCATTGCTGATCCGTTTGTTTGTCTGTCAATTAAATCTGCAGTGAACTAGCGCCAACAATAATAAACATATCATATCATCAAGCACACGGTTTGCGTATAGGCATAATCAGTCTATAAAGTTCCCACTGTTGGGATACAGGCCTCCCCTCGGTGAGAGAACCGTAACCACCACGCGGGCCCCGTGCGGTTTGGTAGATGTCACATGTTTTCGAATTTTTGGTTCTAGGACATACCGGTTTCCTCACGATGTTTTCCTTCACCGGTTTAGGAGCAGTGGTAATGAAATAATTTACACAAAGTAATGTGATTGTCAAGGTTCGAATCTACGACCTACAACTTGTAAGTCGCGGCCACACGCGGACCAAACCAGCTTTAGCTTTAAGCAATGTGTCTTATTGAAACAATGTGATTTAGTTTTAATTTTGAAGTACTATTCCACATGGACAAAAGTTAATAAATTAAATTATTTTAAAGTTCTATGATTTTAAAAAGAAATGAAACTTTTGACATATCTACGAGATGGATTTGTTTTCAAAGACAGCCTCTTGGGACAAGAGAGTATTTTATTTGAACATACTATATACAATATATATTATGTATTATTTTTGAAAACAAGCTCATATTCTGCTCAAGAAAGGGACAATGAACTCAAACAGTATCGAACAGACCGCAATATTCGAAGATATGTATCTAGATGATATTAAGAATTACTTTTTAAAGAAAGAATGAAAGACGATAACAAATGGAATTTTAAGGCGAATGTCAGCGGCAGCATCGGGAGAGGTCGCCCTAGAAGGACATACACCGATCTTATCGGCGAGATCCTCCAAAAGGTCAGGTGCGCAGTATTCGTAACCGGCGCGTGAGTAGGACTAGATGTATGAATGTAGAAGAAGCGAAAGCGATATGCAAGAGTCGTAGCAAGTCTATAGTTTCTGCGGTGTGGGGCGTCCCTGTGGGAAAAAGGCGTGAATGTATATATGTTTTTTTATTTGGATAATTTTTTAGTTATTTTGAACTAAAAAAACTGTCTAAAGTAACAAAAATTTAGAAGCCTAGAAAGGAATTTAAAAAGTACCGGTAGAGCCGCCTTCTCATGATTTTCTCTCAACTGTTTCAGCGTTACCCGAATCAGCTCCGGTCCTTAAGGCAGATAAGGATCGCTACCAGCCAGGGGAGGTGCTTCAAGCCAACTGCACTTCCTCCCCAGCAAGACCAGCTGCCAATCTCACCATTTACATTAATGATGAGGCTGTAAGTATCTTCTTTTTATTGAGGACAATCCTCATGAACCGTCCATGGCTGCAAAGAATGTCGGTCTCATATACCGACTAAAAACTCCTTACTCTGTAGTAACCTTGAGATTCGTGTTAAATTCAATACGACAGGATTGTTTGTTCGATTCTGGACAGACTTTTATCAATAACATACAATTAAAGCTGTTACATAGCGTAAAAAAGATGAATGAGGGGCCCATTGCTGACATTACAGACTTGTAATACTTATGGTCTGTTTTTGATTCATTCTTATGTTATGTTCGCATTAAATCTATCTTTCTCTCTTTGACACTGTCCTCTACTGTGCGGGACGGGTCTCCCCTCAGAATGAGGGCTTAGGCCGACTTTAGGTCACCATGCTAGCCTACTGCGGGTTATCAAACCATTCCTGGTAATAACAATACCTGGTTGGCAGACTTTTTGGGGTCCTGATTACCACTCTAACAATTGTTTTAGGAGTTCGTATGAGAACTGGGACTGAGGGCTTATCGCGTTCTCCGAAACAAGAAATTGAATATACAGCGTTCATTTAATACGATTTGATAAAATAACACGTTTGTCAAAGACTATAGACCATTTATTGACTACCTCATTAGTCTAGTGGTCATTAGCGCGACTTAGGCTTGAGGTCCTGGGCACGATTCCCAGATCGAGCCAAGAGTTATTGGGTTTTTCTGTGAAATTCTCAGTAGCAGTTCGGAGTCTAGATTTGAGCCCGGTTAATAGCAAAAGGCTTGCCCCCCTATTACATAGGACCTTAAAAATACCGACGAGTGGTTGTACATAAGAAAACCTCTGCCTGACCCTCCGGGGAACACAGACGTGATGGTATGTTTTGTTATAGACCATTTTTTATACAAAGAGGCTAAACAAGTTAGGAACTTATGAAATTGTAATGATAATGAATGACCTAATTTTGCCGACATAAAAGTTTCCTAATTGGTTTTCTTTGTAGGCCACCTGTAACTTAAGTAGGTACCTACTTGTATTATGACAAGGCTTGCTGGAGCAGATGGCTCTGTGTAAAACATGATAATGTTACAAAATTCTCATTAATCATTGCCATACTTTAAATAAAAGAAGATCTGTATTTTCATCTGGAGTATTAGGGTCTAACATTTATTTTGTTATATTTTTGTATTTTTTAGGCATTTTCCATGCAAAGATTATTAAGTTATTATTTTAGTGAAGGAAAAAATACGATCGCGGGCAGGATGCGAACCTGCGTCTTCTGGTTAAGTAGTTCTGGTCATAGCGTCTGGTGTACTTAACCAGAAGACGCAGGTTCGAATCCTGCCCGCGATCGTATTTTTTCCTTCACTAAAATAATAATTTATTTTGTTATTTCAATGATTATATTGAGCGTGGTGCCAATAGTTTTTTTTTAAAGCTTAGGTAACAGCAATGTGGGTCGCAGATTCCTTGTTAACCCCTCGTGTTAAGCTAAATGCAAGTCTGACGCCTTGGCCATTAGGCTACCGCCGTTTTAAGGGTTACAGAATAGCTTTCAATTCGTTTTTAGGCTTATTTTCGTAACAGATAGTCGGTTAACAACCAATGGAGTGACTATCTCTAAATTTTAAGTAGGTATTCTATTTTTCGTAATAAACAACAACATGGCTGGTTTCTTACTGGTCCATATAAAAATGCATTAAACTGAAGAATTAAGAATCTGATTTTTAAGAATTAGAATAAAGGATGTCTATTAGAAATTTGGAAATCATTAATTTAACAATAATCAATCAGTATTTTATTAATTGTTTTTCCTCTTTTTACAATATAGAAAAGCATACTAAGCGTCTTTTCAGCTGGTAAAAGTACATCCTGAGATAGACCTTGACCTCTGTATTGTATCCGAACCCATACATCGAAGAGGTCATGATCACTGGTAATATGAAATAATTGAGTGTTACTGATCATACGTTGATAATTGGCAATATTATGTAATACTCGTAAGATTATCTTAAATGTATTAATAACTGATTAACTAATAGTTAAACTAATATTGATGGCACTTTGTTAGTCTACTAAAAACAGGTGTTACAGGCGATGTCCTACCTGAAATTGATAGCAGCCCCACCTACCGGGTCCAATTGTGAATGTTATACCATCCCTATATAAGAGCAAACAAATTTACTCAACAATATCCATGGCTCAAATCGATCAGACCGTTTTGCAGTTTTAGCTGGACTAACGAACATCAATTTATTTTTATACCTATTTAAGAAGAGAAAGATAAGTACCTACGCACATGATTTCAAAATGACACAGGGCCTTGGAATGAAATTGGAGGCCTTGTCGTCTTATGACTTGAAGACCTCGAATTGTTAGTCCTATGGTCTTATTAGAATAACTATACAATATACTTAAAATATACTTTCCACTAAAGCTTTAACTTGTCTCATTTCAGCTCCGTTCAACGGAAATGAGCTTCTATCCATCAGAGAGTGGTCTGCTCTGGACCAGCATCAAAGCCGACGTGAAGGTGACGCCAGAGCTGTTCCAGAGTGGACGGCTGAGGGTCGCTTGCAAGTCCACAGTCTACGACGTATACAGGAACTCGGCGAACCTGGACTTCTTCACGCCTGATACGGATCCACGACCAGAGAGGAGTGAGTTGTGGATATGTGCTTTGTGCGATGGGTCATTGGACTCCCCAAACAATGGTTAAGCTACACGTCGGCTGATGTATGCGTGCCGTCAATTAAGAGAGGTCATCGCAAAGCTGCTAAGGCTCTTTCTTCTGAAGGCCAGTTTAGATTTTTTTAAACAAAAGCTTACTAGCAATGTTGGTCACGCATTACTAGTATTCTTGTTAACCCCTCGTACTAAGCTTAATGCTTGTATTACGAGTGGGTCGGTAGTGCAATGGGTGGGTTTCGAAACGGAAACCACATGATCGCAAGTTCGACGCCCTAGCCATTAGGCTACCGCCGCTTAACTTACTAACTAATAAAACGCTTAACTACTAACTTACTATCTGATAATATAAATGGACTTTAAAAGACGCAATGTTTCTCAGATCTTGTTAGAGTATTTCTTCTCAGAAGTCGGTAATGCTTATAAATACCTGCTTGATATTCGAAATATTGATGAGTAAGAGTCCTTAAACTGCCTCGTTAGTCTAGTGGTTGCAAGCGCGACTGCTACGCTAGAGGTCCTGGGTTCGATTCCCAGGTCGAGCAAAGTGTTATTGGGTTTTTCTATGAAATTCCTAGTAGCAGCTCGGAGTCTGGATTTGTGCCCGGTTAATGGCAATAGGCTCGCCCCCTATATGGGACCTAAACATACCGGCGAAATGTGGGTGTACATTAGTACACCTCTGCCTAACCTTTCGGGGAATACAAGCGTGATGGTATGTTATGTTTGTTTTAAGTGTCCTTAAAATATGGTCTTTTTCTGATTCCAGTCACACTCAACAGTGCATCAAAGTGCTTCCAAAGTTGGATTCTTCTATTCCTGCTGTTTCTTCTACCCGTGGTGATGAGCCAGGACTACCTGGTACCACTACTGGATTACGAAGACTACTATGAAAAGTTTAACAACGGTCCTGCACTAGCATCGCTTGTTGGCGGTTGAATCGCAGGAAAAAAATAGTTTTAAATATACGAATTTAGAATAAATTTAATCAATAATTTTAAGTACACAATTATTTATAAGCACTAAGGATTTTTATAAGATTTCGCTTCGAGAGAAATATTAATTTGAGAATTTCATAGTTTCAAGTTTAGATTAACAAAAACAAATAAATCATTTCTAGGGAATTGTGTGCGTTTTACAATAAACTCCCAAAATTAGTCACCGATCTTAACGGCAAGAAATTTAAAAATTATGTGAAATCGGTCCTTGCGAAGAAAGCATTTTACAAAATCAAGGACTACGTTGATGATAAAAATGTGTGGTGTTAAAATACGGGTGCACTTGTGGTCTCCCTGGCAACCTGAGGTTACTTTATTCACTCTCAATTATCTTGTATATTGTTTACCACTTTATATAAACAGGAACTGTAAATGTGAATGTACTCACATTTACAGTTCCAGTAGCCATTTATGTCTAAGTAGTTTATAGTTATACTTCAGGCTAATTATGACATAAACCTCCAATGCACTCACATCCTGTTATCGGCATAATGTACCAGCAAATTATGTTAAAACAATATATTTTAAAAGAGTGTCCATGGAGTTTCTTGCCGGATTCTTCTCCATAGGATCAACTTTTTGGAACCGTGCAACTAGAGTCAATAACGTTTCATAAACGCTTGTAAAAGCTTATTTGAAATAAAAACATTTGATTTGATTTGATTTGACATAGTTTAATATTATATCAATATACTCGTATTTAATTTCACATAAACCAGGCACTTATGAAATGTCCAATTTATGTTCACGGTTCAGAACTGGTAGTTAACTCCATGGTTACTCTTTTAAATTATTGTTTGGATATGAGAGAATAATGTAGGAATTATTGTTGCAAACATTGCAACAATAATTCTACCAAAATAAGAAGCATTAAAAGGTTTTTAGAGGCATACAAGGTTCTCTCATTTACAAAGCTTAGTAGTCATTATCTCCTAAGCCTTAGAAGATAATGTCTAAATCCTCTTCCGCCTTGAGTCTTTCTCTTCACTGCTGAGGGTCGTGACTTCTAGGCAGAAGTTTTCTATGGACTATGTTCTACCATTTTGCTCTGGCTTCTGCTGCAAGGACAGCGTAGATCACATTGGAGGAGTTTTAAGCTAATCTGTTCGAACCAACGCTCCTTCCACTTGGTCTAAATAACCTATCATATAGCGTACACTCACGCCTTTTGCCATAGCGGTAAGCAGAAAGTACAGACCGCCATTTGTTAAGATTTTCATTAACTTCTTTTCCTTCGTCCACATTCATACATCTTGTCAAACACCCGCGCAGGTTGTGGGTACGACGCACCTGGCCTTTTTGAAGAACCTCACCGATACGTAAGAAATTTATTAAGCTGAAAGGCAAGGAACATCTGGTCTAAACCCATCATATTAAACAAAAATAATTACCAAAAGCATTATCTTAGTCTTTTCATACTCATTAAGCATTAAAATTGCTTGTTTGTATTGTTATATCGTAATGAACGTCCACTGTTGGCCTCCTTAGTAGATATCTACAAAGATCATACATCTGATCTCTATTTCCTCTTTAATTCGCCTGTATTACCGATAGGCTAAGGGAGCTCTCATCATTATAATGTAATGTAATGATTCGGGTTCTTAATGTGGCTGAATGAAAGAAAAACTGAGTATGTACCTTAACAAATTTTAATGTTTCAAGAACAATACTCTAAAAAGATGCACAGGTGGCCCTATTTGGTTTATATGTCCGTAGAGAGGCCGTGAAGACTTAAGAATAGGCAGACCAACAAAATAAAAATGCAAAAAGTTAAAACATAACGTGATTCAGGATCGAAGTCGACCCACATAAAACCACAATCCGGGCTCCTCCGTCTATGTTAATATGCTCATTAATAACTGTGGCGAATATGTCGACCTGTTCATCAAGGCCACAATGTGGTACCGATAGTATGACGATTGCCTTTTTTGGTTGATCAATATAAACACTCCAAGGTGAGGGGCATTTCCACAAGCTGAGAACAAAATATGATATAAATGTCAACACTCACAAGAACATCCCAGATTTCCAAGTTAACGGTGCCGACGTAAACACTCACCCCGTGTCTTTCTAACGTTCACCCACAACAAACACTTGATACACGGTCGTATTTGACAGGTCAATAAGACTATTGAAATATGAGAACAGTTAACTATCGCGGAAAAGTAATTATTACGCGACTTTAACTTCGAGCGTCGGTTAATTCTGTCTCTCTTCAAAATCCTGCCCGCCGGTGGCGTGACATACCTAAGTTGAATTATTTTTCGACCCACCCTCAGTCTCATGACAATTTGATAAGTGTTGTATTTATTGCGTGCCTAGTAGCGTCATGTATGAGCAAGACAGTTATAACTCACGATCATCACAGTAATATCCACAAAGACCAATTATGCTGCTTGCATTTAACGACTCCCCGCGCCCGTTACAAAGTCTCTGTTCTGTCCATCTCATTGGGGGCCGTACCATGCTGCATTTTCTGATCTCCACTCGATAACCTTTCTGCCCGAGCAATCATTAGTTCTACTAACTAAGCGCCCCGTCCACTGCCACTTAAGTTTGCTAATCCTTTTTCACTTCAAGTTTTGTTCTTCTATAGGACTCATTTCTGTTTCAGTCGCATAAAGAAATACCTACCTAGCATAGTATTCAATAGCTCACTGAGTAACTTGAGCTTTATTATAAGATCCTTAAGTCTCACGTTTCATGTCATGACTGAAAAAATAATGAAGACGAGGATTTATGTTTGAAGGTTTTTATCTGGATTTTTTCGCCGAATATGACACTAGGTTTTTTGTTTAATTTGAGTAATTTTCATTTAAGTATTATAAATTATAATAGCTACAATTTGTACATTCCATTTTCTATGTAATATTCATCACAGTTGTAAGTCTTTGTGTAAATAATGTCTTTCTATTGTAAACAGTTATAAGATATTGTGATAACTCTTAAAGGCTTGTAGACAGGTAGCATTCTGCCAATTTGAACGCTTCACGAAATGTATGATGATATTAAATTAATTCGGAAAATTCTATATAATACATTTTAAGCGTTGTGGAAAAGAGATGACATTATTTAACATGTAGAGTGGCATCTCTCTCTTTATGTAAAAAAATCGCAATAACATGCTGTAGTACAGTAGTAGTAGTACGAGTAGTAGCAGCCTGTGATTGGTTTTTATAAGCTGTGTGTCCCACGGTGTCCCACGGTGGGTGCCATCTGCGTCTGCAAATGGCACCGTGCAAGCAGTTTATGAAGTCTTTTCACTCTCCATCGACCCCAAATTTTCTTTTTTCTTTATTCGCTTTTCGTTAGTAGAAATTGCGACATTAGAACTATAATGATGATGATGATGATGAGAACTGTGTTCATAACTACTTTATCTTTTGCTTAAAGATCGCAATTGTGTATAGTAGAAGTAGTAAATTAAAGTTGTCAATTTTGGCCGAATCCTGCATTTTACCCTACTACCTGCTTCGGTGAGCATTTTATTCAGTTATAACATCGTAACATCGTCATAACCCTATAATTTGCGAATTTTGTCGCAAAAGTCGGATCATTTCCTGAATTAAAGGGAAATCATCCGATTATTATTTCGTAGAAATTAGATTATTTGATTATAATTCAGTCATTCCTTATTTTTGTTGGTTTTGCTCACTCATTTAGCACGATTAAGATCTCTCAACCTCGATTAGTTCTATAGGGTATACTTATTGGTTCTGCATCTGCCAATCTAACTTGGTATGCCTATGGTGTAAGTCGCATAAGTTTTTATAAACTTTTCGTGAAGCGTTTAGGATATGCAAATATTACTTGTTTACAATCCCAGGGCTGCAGAGGCCTCAATACTTAAGGAATGTTAAGAAAATAAGATTTTCATAATACCCAGCTATTATAATGTACAGTTTATCGTTACATAATTATTGTTTTATTTCATTGATGAGGACTAATGAGGCATTCATTAGTCTGGTGGTCTCAAGTGCGACTGCCATGCGGTCATCTATAGAGGTCATCTGTTCTATTCCCAGGTCGAGTAACGTTATTAGGGATTTTTTATGTAACAGCTCGGGAGTTTGGATTTGTATCTATCCTGTATATAGGCTCATCCCTATTACATGGGATCTAAACCATACCTGCAAAATGTGAATTATACATTAGTAGGTACACCTCTACCTAACCTTGCGGGAAATACAGGTGTTATGGTATGTTATGGTATGTTATGTTATGTTATATATGATTATTAGATTTACTACTGTAAATTGATCTTTTAAAGACACTTCTTAAAGCCAATAATAAATTTATAGATGGTACTAGCATTTCCTAGCTGACGACTTATGTGAAAAAAGGCCATAACGAACTTGGAGATTCATAGTCTCTTTTAAAAGTCAGACAGTAGTAATATTATGGGACGTAAATAGGTATATTCAACGCATGTAACCAAAAAGTTATTAGTGTGAACGTGGAACGATGGAGGGGTAGATGGAAACCAAAGAAAAGATGAATGGATTGTGTAAAGGTAGATATGATGTAAAAGGGATAGAATGATGAGATGACGACTAACAGGGATGAGTGGAAGAAAAGGACAGGCTGCGTCGACCCCAAATGAATTGGGAAAACGGCAAG
This sequence comes from Subacronicta megacephala, assembly GCA_958496365.1. Classification (NCBI taxonomy): domain Eukaryota; kingdom Metazoa; phylum Arthropoda; class Insecta; order Lepidoptera; family Noctuidae; genus Subacronicta; species Subacronicta megacephala. The sequence continues at coordinate 1,874,275 of OY292523.1, read as the reverse complement.
AAGATGAATGACGCGAAGGTATATTCAAGAAGCGAGTTTCATAACGAAGGGCGATATCTGAACAGGCCTTTTTTAATGTAATGTTTATAGCCTAATGTAATTAAAAATACCATCACGACTTTATTTCCCTAAGGGATCGGCAGAAATGTTATATTGTACCTACCCCCTTATGTTATTAGCTATGTGTAATTTTATCCTATGTAATATTAGCAAGCACTACGAGTATTGAAGAAAATCCTACTATTTTGGATTTTTGATGAATAAAATTGGGTATTGAGCCCTTGACCTCGCTAAACATAACATATCATCACGCCTATATTCCCCAAAGGGTTAGGCAGAGGTGTACTAATGTACACACACGCTTCGCCGGTATGTTTAGGTCCTATATAATAGGGGGTGACCCTATTGCCATAAGCCGGGCACAAATCCAGACTCCGAGCTGATACAGAAAAATTTCAAAGAAAAACTCAATAACTCTTTGCTCGACCTGGGAAACGTAACAAGAACTCTAGCGTAGCAATCGTGCTTGGACCCACTAGACTAGCGAGGCAGTCTGGAGACTGATAGAGACTCATTATTACAATTATGTTATGATTTGTCCAGTTGATTTATGTCCAGAAATATTTCACCAATTAAATAAACAACGTTTAAATTCTTGGACGTGTATGATACAGTTAATTATAATTGCAGTATTATTTAGTTTAAATGTCTGAATGACTGCCTCATTAGTCTAGTGGTCCAAAGCGCGGCTGCTAGGCTAGAGATCTTGGGTTCGATCCCCAGGTCGAGCGCTGTTATTGTGTTGTCTCCGAAATTCTCAGTAGCAGCTCGGGGACTGGATTTGTGCCCGGTTAGTGGCAATAGGCTCGCCCCCTATTACATGGGACCTAAACATACCGGTAAAGTGTGGGTGTACATTAGTACACCTCTGCCTACCCCTTCGGAGAATACAGTTGTGATGATATGTTTTTTAAAGGCGAATGCGAGCGAACGTGAAATCCTAAGTTCGATTCCCAGGTTATACAGACATGATAGTCGGTATGTTATTATTGTTAAGTTTATCACAGCTTTTTGCAAACTTTTTTACTATTATAAATAATTGATAATAAAATTATAAAATGTTACACATAGCACGATTACGTTTATTTGGGGTTGTTGATAATAATAATTTAAGTACCCAAAGATTTATTACCTACTTCGATTAAACTTGTAAATAAAATATTTTTTTGAAAATATTTTTGAAGTTGTTTTATTTATGAACTAACTTATGAACAGTCGCCAGCACATCAGGTTATACAAAACTGTCAAATTTCTCCAAATGATTTTAAACCTTAAAGTGTTGATAGTTAAATTCAAAATTAACTGAGAAAATATGTCATTTCGTCGTAACTTGATGTGCTAGCCAATGACGTACGTAACCAGCTTTCTATACAATAAGATTGCAGATTATACGAATAGGATATGCACAGCTTGATAAATCTGATTTTTTTTAAAAAAAAGCTTACTAGCGATGTGGGTCACACATTACTAGTAATCTTGTTAACCCCTCGTGCTAAGCTAAATGCTTGTGTTACGAGTGGGTTCACGTCGGTAGTGCAATGGGTGGGTTTCGAACCGGCAACCACATGATCGCAAGTCCGACGCCCTAGCCATTAGGCTTCTTCTTCTCAGTCGTTTCGCTCTTGGCAGAGCGGTCGTGGTCACGTTGAGGCGTCCACTTTAGTGTTAGAGGCGGACACAGCTCTCTTCACAATCTCCTGCCATCTCTGTTTGCAGACTGTCTGGTGCAGTCTGACATACGGTTTCCCACTGCGGATTTCACTTGATCAGTCCAGCGCATAGGTGATCTGCCACGTGATCTGGTTCCCTCTAGTTTTCCTTGCACGACCAGCCGTTCTATTGAATTGTTATTAGGCTACCGACGCTTAAATATGCATTATTGCTTGCATAATTACATACATAATCAGCCTATAATGCATTATTGCCTACATAATTACATACATAATCAGCCTATAATGCATTATTGCCTACATAATTACATACATAATCAGCCTATAATGCATTATTGCCTACATAATTACATACATAATCAGCCTATAATGCATTATTGCCTACATAATTACATACATAATCAGCCTATAATGTTCCCACTGACACAGACCTCCTCTCGGTGTGAGGGAGTGGACCGTAAGTCACCACACGGTTGGTAGATGTCACATATTTTCGAATTTTGGTTCTATGACATACCTGTTTCCTCACGATGTTTTCCTTCGCCGTTTCATTATGCATGCATGATAACCTCTTATTCGTTGCATCTTAATTAGTCTAGTGGTTCTAGCCGCGACCACTAGAGGGTTAGGGCCTTGGTGTCGTTAGGGTCAGCGCACACCAAGAGCAGAGCAGAGCATTTTCTGAGATTATTGAAAAAATATCTTATGATAATTATCATACATCGCAAAATTGAATACACGCCCAAATTTGATGCTCGACCTTGCTCGAGCAAGATGACTGCGTGTTCAAGTATGCATTCTACATGCGCGCTCGCGCCAGTCCTGTCAGTGTTTCCGCAGCGAGAAAACCGTTTTTAGCTATAAAAATGAACACCTCTTGATGGTAAATTTTTACACAATGTATAGTATTCGCCTGAAGTGCATCTTTCCCGCCACGTTTCTTCTATACTGATCTTCTCATTTTATGACGTCTTATTTTATTGGCATATTAGTCATGTTTCTCTTCCACTGCCAATAGGGCGATGATCACTAAGTCCAAATCAACCATATTGAATACGTCTGCCTTGATCAACGTTTGGCATCAAACTGATCAAGCACGCCCGCCTGGCAACCCAGATCATATTTAACAGAGATGGCTCGCGCATGGTCGAGCAGTATAAATTTTGGTCGACCATGCGCGAGCATTTTCTAGTTCGGTCTGCGCTGACCCTTAGCCGTTCACTAACTGACCCAGCAATCGTAGGTATTCCTGTCCATTAATTATGTACCTAAAGTAAAAAGTAGATACTTAAATGCATACTGTTACATAATGTAACAGTATGCATTTAATATGCCCATTAATATTTAATATTGCCTATTTAATACGCCTGTATTCCCCGGAGGGGCAGGCAGAGGTGTACTAATGTACATTATACATTTCGCCGGTATGTTTAGGTCCCATGTAATAGGAGGCGAGCCTATTGCCATTAACCGGGAAAAAATCCAGACTCCGAGTTGCTACTGGGAATTTCATAGAAAAACCCAATAACACTTTGCTCGACCTGGGAATCGAACCCAGGACCTCTTGCATAGCAGTCGCGCTTGGGACCATTAGACTAACGAGGCAGTCATTCATACATACATACTCACCTACATAAATTCTTATCACACATAAAATTTTTACGGCCCCGAAAAAAACGATTCTTCGCGTGATCGATCTCAGATCGCTATCCTTAATGGCTAGGAACAGGTTTTAGGAACTCGAACTTCAACAAATATTTAAAAAAATAACTGAAATGGTCCTCTGTGGTTATCGAGATATCCAATCAGTTTATATTTAAATAATATAGCTTTCCGTCCGCGGCTTCGCCCGCGTAGAACTAAGTAGTAAAGTCGAAAGTCGAAAGTCGAGAGTTGAGTAGACTCGAAGGTCGAAGGTTGCGTCGAGTTGAAAGTCGAAAGTCGACTATCGAGCCGAATCGAAAGTCGAAGGTCGAAGGTCCAAGGTCCAAGGTCGAAGGTCCACGACAAAGAAAGTCGAAAGTCGAATGTCGAAAGTCGAGTCGAAAGCCGAAAGTCGAAGGTCCAAGGTCCAAGGTCCAAGGTCCAAGGTCCAAGGTCCAAGGTCCAATGTCCAAGGTCCAAGGTCCAAGGTCCAAGGTCCAAGGTCCCAGGTCCAAGGTCCAAGGTCCAAGGTCCAAGGTTCAGGGTCCACGGTCCAAGGTCCAAGGTCCAAAGTCAAAGTCAAAGTCAAAGTCAAATTCAAAGTCAGTCAGTCGAAGTCAAGGTCAAGGTAAAAGTCAAGGTTGAAGGTCGAAGGTCCAAGGTCCAAGTCAAAAGTCGAAAGTCGAGTCGAAAGTAGAAAGTCGAAAGTTGAAAGTCGAAAGGTCCAAGGTCAAAAGTCTAAGGTCCAAGTCAAAGTCAAAGTCAAAGTCAAAGTCAAAGTCAAAGTCAAAGTCAAAGTCAAAGTCAAAGTCAAAGTCAAAATCAAACTCGAAGTCAGTCAAAGTTAAAATCAATGTCCTAAGTCGAAAATCAAGTCGAGTTGAAAGTCGAAAGCCGAAAATCCAAGTCAAAAAAAGTCGAAAATCGTCGAAAGTCGAAAGTTGAAAATCGAGTCGAAAGTCGAGTCGAAGGTCTAAAGTCGAAAGGTCCAAGGTCAAAAGTCCAAGGTCCAAGGTCCAAGGTCCAAGGTCCAAGGTCCAAGGTCCAAGGTCCAAGGTCCAAGGTCCAAGGTCCAAGGTCCAAGGTCCAAGGTCCAAGGTCCAAGGTCCAAGGTCCAAGGTCCAAGGTCCAAGGTCCAAGGTCCAAGGTCCAAGGTCCAAGGTCCAAGGTCCAAGGTCCAAGGTCCAAGGTCCAAGGTCCAAGGTCCAAGGTCCAAGGTCCAAGGTCCAAGGTCCAAGGTGCAAGGTCCAAGGTTCAAGGTCCAAGGTCCAAGGTCCAAGGTTCATGGTCCACGGTCCAAGGTCCAAGGTCCAAAGTCAAAGTCAAAGTCAAAGCCAAAGTCAAAGTCAAAGTCAAAGTCAAAGTCAAAGTCAAAGTCAAAGTCAAAGTCAGTCAAAGTCAAAATCAAAGTCCAAAGTCGAAAATCAAGTAGAGTTGAAAGTCGAAAGCCGACTGGTCCAAGTCAAAAGAAGCCGAAAGTCGAATGTCGAAAGTCGAAAGTCGAAAGTCGAAAGTCGAGTCCAAAGTCGAAAATCGAGTCGAAAGTCGAGTCCAAGGTCCAAGGTCCAAGGTCCAAGGTCCAAGGTCCAAGGTCCAAGGTCCAAGGTCCAAGGGCCAAGGTCCAAGGTTCAAGGTCCAAGGTTCAAGGTCCAAGGTCCAAGGTCCAAGGTTCATGGTCCACGGTCCAAGGTCCAAGGTCCAAAGTCAAAGTCAAAGTCAAAGCCAAAGTCAAAGTCAAAGTCAAAGTCAAAGTCAAAGTCAAAGTCAAAGTCAAAGTCAAAGTCAGTCAAAGTCAAAATCAAAGTCCAAAGTCGAAAATCAAGTAGAGTTGAAAGTCGAAAGCCGACTGGTCCAAGTCAAAAGAAGCCGAAAGTCGAATGTCGAAAGTCGAAAGTCGAAAGTCGAAAGTCGAGTCCAAAGTCGAAAATCGAGTCGAAAGTCGAGTCCAAGGTCCAAGGTCCAAGGTCCAAGGTCCAAGGTCCAAGGTCCAAGGTCCAAGGTCCAAGGTCCAAGGGCCAAGGTCCAAGGTTCAAGGTCCAAGGTCCAAGGTCCAAGGTCCAAGGTCCAAGGTCCATGGTCCACGGTCCAAGGTCCAAGGTCCAAAGTCAAAGTCAAATTCAAAGTCAGTCGAGTCCAGGTCAAGGTAAAAGTCAAGGTCAAGGTAAAAGTCAAGGTCAAGGTAAAAGTCAAGGTCGAAGATCGAAGGTCCAAGGTCCAAGTCGAAAGTCAAAAGTCGAGTCGAAAGTAGAAAGTCGAAAGTCGAAAGTCGAAAGTTGAAAGTCGAAAGGTCCAAGGTCCAAGTCAAAGTCAAAGTCAGTCAAAGTCAAAATCAAAGTCCAAAGTCGAAAATCAAGTAGAGTTGAAAGTCGAAAGCCGAAACGTTCAAGGTCCAAGGTCCGAGGTCCAAGGTCCAAGGTCGAAGGTCCAAGGTCCAAGGTCCAAGGTCCACGGTCCAAGGTCCAAGGTCAGAAAGTCAAAGTCAGTCAGTCAAGGTCAAGGTAAAAGTCAAGGTCAAGGTAAAGGTCAAGGTCGAAGGTGGAAGGTCCAAGGTCAAAGTAAAAGCCAAGGTCGAAGGTCCAAGGTCCAAGTCAAAAGTCGAGTCAAAAATCGAGTCGAAAGTCGCGTCGAAGGTCTAAAGTCGAAAGGTCCAAGGTCAAAAGTACAAGGTCCAAGGTCCAAGGTCCAAGGTCCAAGGTCCAAGGTCCAAGGTCCAAGGTCCAAGGTCCAAGGTCCAAGGTCCAAGGTCCAAGGTCCAAGGTCCAAGGTCCACGGTCCAAGGTCCAAGGTCAGAAAGTCAAAGTCAAAGTCAGTCAGTCAAGGTCAAGGTAAAGGTCAAGGTCGAAGGTCGAAGGTCCAAGGTCAGTCAAGGTCAAGGTAAAAGGTCGAAGGTCGAAGGTCCAAGGTCAAAGTAAAAGTCAAGGTCGAAGGTCCGAGGTCCAAGTCAAAAGTCGAAAGTCGAAAGTAGAAAGTCGAAAGTTGAAAGTCGAAAGGTCCAAGGTCCAAGTCAAAGTCAAAGTCCAAGTCAAAAGTCGAAAGTCGAAAGTCGAGTCGAAGGTCTAAAGTCGAAAGGTCCAAGGTCAAAAGTCCAAGGTCCAAGGTCCAAGGTCCAAGGTCCAAGGTCCAAGGTCCAAGGTCCAAGGTCCAAAGTCAAAGTCAAAGTCAGTCAGTCAAGGTCAAGGTAAAAGTCAAGGTCGAAAGTCGCAAGGTCCAAGGTCCAAGGTCCAAGGTCTAAGGTCCAAGGTCCGAGTCCGAGTCCAAGGTCCGATTCTGAGTCCAAGTTCGAGTCTGAGTCCGAAAGTCGAGAATCGAGTCGAAAGTTGAAAGTCGAGTCGAAAGTTGAAAGTCGAGTCGAAAGTTGAAAGTCGAGTCGAAAGTAGAGTCGAAGGTCGAAAGTTGAAAGTCGCAAATCGAGTCGAAAGTCGAGTCGGAGGTCGTATCGAAAGTCGAAAATCGAGTCGAAAGTCGAAAGTCCACTCGAAAATCTAGTCGAATCAGAGGCCGTGTCGAAAATCGAAAGTCGAGAGTCGAAAGTCGAAAGTCGAAAGTCGAAAGTCGAAAGTCGAAAGTCGAAAGTCGAAATTCGAGTCGAAAGTCGAGTCGAGTCGAAGGTTGAAGGTCGAAAATCGAAAATCGAAAATCGAGTCGAAAGTCGAGTCGAAGGTCGCAAGTCGACTCGAAAATCGAGACAATGGATGGTAAAAATGGTAGGTAAGTTTTAAGCTTGTTCTTTTAAAACTTGTAAACCAGGCTAGCGAGACCCTTTATAGTTGCTACTAATCTAGAACACTCCAGGATGCAATCTAAAATCCAATCAGCCTTATTTTTCAGTCCACTATGTCGTTACTGGATAAAGTTACAATAAGTAATTATTGTACCGCAGCCACTTTTTTATGTAGGAGTTCAGTTAAAATATGTGAAATTCTGTACTTTTTTTTACTATAACATAGTTCCGCACAACCTATACCTTCTCCACCAGGTACCACCACTTTTTGACAGATGGAACTAGTGATTGCAGGAACTTATTAATGCGATTATCGATCCGATTATTGAAACTTTGATTACTGTCTAGTATTGATTCGATTGTTTGGTTGTCGAATCGAAAATGGTGCAACGACGACCAATAATAAATAAATATGTATAATATTCATCTGGTTGTATGAATTTTTATATAATATTCATTTTACATCCATTTCTTTTTAAAAATATTGTTTAATTTATAGTTTATTGATAATAGAGTGGATGCCATTTTCCGATACTGATTTAATGTCATTGTTCAAAATGATTGCAGCGAATATATTCGATTGCATCATTCTACCGTGTCTAGCACGGTAGAATTTGGTAGAATGTAACTAAATTTAATACGCTTGACACTTTTTTTTTTTTGAAGATCCGTTACATTTATGGTATTATAATGTCTGCAAGGAATCATAATTAAGATATTTGAATAACATAGGGTAGATAATAGATTTATTTTGTTACGCATTTCAAAGTTAACTTTTACGTAATCTGTAACAGCTACACTCTATATACTACGCTTATATTTTATATTACGCTTGTATTTTATCAAGAGGTTAGGCAGAGGCGTACTTTTGGTACATAAATAACATTTTATCAAGTTTAGACGCAATGTCATCCAAGTCTACGCTAAATGGGCTTAATAACAATACGAAAGAAAATATTTGTTACGTGTACGCCGGCCAGCAAATCAAGTTACCACGAAATGTCAAATTTTCTCAGTTGATTTTAAACTTTATATTCAACAATTTAAGGCTTAAAATCATTTGTAGAAATTTGACAGTTTTGTATACCTTGACCTGCTGGCGACTGTACATGAAACATTTACGAGTCCGGTACATGTTAAAGTTTGTACACACGGCTATATGTTAACCTATACAAATACAGTTTAAGCTGATCTTGCAATGTCTTCCCATACAATAAGAGGAGGTGGTTTTATTTTAGTGAAGGAAAAATTCGACCGCGGGCAGGATTCGAACCTGCGTCTTCTGGTTAAGTACACCAGACGCTATGACCGCTAAGCCACCGCGACCCCTACCCGCCATGTCGAAATTTGCCTTCACTTTTTTAATTTACGTCTTTGAGGCGACGTCGGTGGCTTAGCGGTCATATGACCGCTGAACCTGCGTCTTATAGTTAAGTACACCAGACGCTATCGTCTGGTGTACTTAACCAGAAGAAGCATGTTCGAATCCTGCCCGCGGTCGAATTTTTCCTTCACTAAAATAATAACTTAATAATCTCTGCATGGAAAATGCCTAAAAATACAAAAAGATAGGAGGTGGTTTTGTTTATCTTGATGTGTAGCCATGCGTTCATATAAACAAAATCACTAGAGAAAAAGAGATACGGCCAGAATTATTTTAGAACAACACGAGTCTATTTCAACATGAATATAAAAAAAAATATTCCAACCTAATTATCATCTATGAATGAGTGGAGAACTATAAGCACACTGCAATTAGAACGCGCTAGAAAAATCAAATTAAAACCTCTAATGAACAAACATAGCGGAAGGCGGTTGCCGGTTGGTATCACAGAGTAGGTAAAGAAACTGAAGATACAGAGACCACAAATACCTCATTAACATTATACACTACACTTTAGCATGTTGTACATGGTAGTGTACTTAAAGATTAATATTATAAGATCACACGAGACTCCTTGACACGTGTCTTGGTTTCGTGCAAAATACTGTAAATAAAACTGTTAACAAAACAAAATATTATACAAGTCAAATGCCAACAGATCAAAAAAGGTTGTTTTAATTAACCACTAGCCGGTTTCAATCACGTCCTAGAAGTATTAACTTAGGTATTATAACTCAGCTTCTAAACATAAATTTGATGAAGAACTCCAGCAATAAAACTGTGGAAATCTTATTTGGTGCAGTAGTTTTTGCGTGATGCGTGTGCAAAAATACGGATAAAATATTAAAAAAAAAACTTTTGCTTCAGTTGCTCTAATAGTGACCCCCATATTCGTTTTTTTTTCGTCGACGTCGGCCTGTTATATTTTATTATAAGTATAGTATTAAAGTCATCATTAAAATTCCAAACCTTGACGCCGGGGCAGACCCAGAAAGTGCTGCGAAAGGCGAGACGATCTGGATGCGTTTATGGCTGACTGGCAGGAGAAAGCGATAGACAGGAGCACGTGGAATGGTATGGGGGAGACCTTTGCCCAGCAGTGGGACAGTATAGGATAAAAAAAAAAGATTACTCATCGAGTACAATTACTCTGCATCGAAGTCAATGATTATCAGTGCATTATTTTTTACTTTATAACCACTTAGATATAGCTACTTTGAAATCCCTCTGTTTAAATTTACTCTGTGTAGCGTTATTCAAAGTGTTCCTGTCGCATAGTTAGTCTCCGCAGCATCCGCCAGGGGCGCTCACAGCTGCGTCCCACAAAGCTTTAGAAGAATTTTTATACTGCCTTCACTCTGCACCAATTATTTATTATGCCGCGATGCGCATTGATTCTTCTTTGTTTGTTAAGCTAATGAAAGGACTTGGGGCATTTTACTTATTACTTTTAACTTTGCAAAAGACAATTATAGTAAAATAGGAACAAAGGCTTTTTTTTTCTTGTCTTTGCCAGCTGCAGTTGAATGTGTAACTATAATTTTGTGAATATTTCAATGTGTGTCTGATTGGTTTCGGTGAAGAAAATGACGACGCCATTGAAAATATTTACGAGTAACATTAACAACCCATTTCATGGCTTTCACAGACATTATATGTCGATAAAATCTCTCAGGTGAATATTCTCAAAATTTCTTCTGTGATTATTTATTCACGGTAAGATTTTAAAATGTCAATAGTCGAAGCCTACGAATTGAATACTAGATCTATGAAGCTGCAGTCAATTGTCATAGTGACGATTATTGTCATATATTAGACCAAAATAAAAAATAATTAGATAACGTAATAGGATAACGATGTTTCGACCCTCAAGACTCTCGATACTCAATAATATATGATTTTCAACCCATACCATATAAACCTTACTAGTATACCAACCATCTTTCAATCCCCACATCGTTTAAAACGACACCATTTAAAATGAATAAACGATGCAAGAAATGAAATACAAATAATACGTTCGTATAAAGCAAGGAATCGTTCGAAATGCAGATAAATATTTCGCGCGGATTCCCCAACACTATAGCGCAAATCGTTCGCTTGTATACCTAAGAATCCCGGGTTTCCCGTGATTGAGGAGCCCGGGATTGAGGTGGGATTGAGCTGGGATTTACCGCGGGAATCAAGTCGCCAAGAAAATGTTTTCCTTCTGCATAGTGCAGTACTTTTCCAGGTATTCTAAAAGCTCTGGATTTACAATTGACAGAATTGAAATTGTTTATTATTATCCTCTTTGCGTGTCTTCTTTGTTATTTGAAAAGTGCTATTTCCCTTGGGGCATTGCGAGTAATTTCTTTTGTTTAAGTGTCCTTTATTGGAGAATTTATATATAAAATGATGTTTACTTAACCTCATTAGTCTATTTGTCGCTATAGCTAATTCTGTGAGCATAAGGTTATCTCTTCAGTTAAATCAAGTGGTGTTATTAGGTTTTTCGGGCACCAGATATTTACTATTGTCAAACTGCCCGATTACCTTAATGATCCTATGCGCAACTGTTACGTCGGAGATCGTAGGTTCCCCCGTCGAAGAAAGTGCTATGGATTTTTATATAAAGTTCTCATTAGCAGCTCGGAATTTGGATTCTAGTGAAATATGTAATGGTAATATAACAAAAGATTAATTATCATCATCAACCCATTACATTGTACCATTGCGGGGCATGGATCTCCTCTCAGAATGAGAAGGATTAGGCTATATTCGACCACGCTAGTCTATTGCGGATTGGCAGACTTCACACGCAGCCAAGAAAATCTCATAAGCATGCCGGTTTCCTCACGATGTTTTCCTTCAACGTTTAAGCGCGTGAAAATTAATTAATAATACCTACGCATAACACTTCGAAAAGTCTGTGATGCGTGCTTTGGATTAGAACTGGAGACTTTTGACTTAGTAGTCTAATATAAGATAATACTATTACGCAAATTATTTTGGATATTACTTATTTTGAAATAAAACTACTTTTTACGGATTTTATCGCGTTATATTGATATTTTTTAATTCCCGACGTTTCGGATCCTTTACAGCATCCATGGTCACGGGTGGACTGAGGTGTTGGTCGTCCTAATGTCAAAATTATCAACAGCTACCCTACATTTTGTTGATTATTATTTATGCCGGTCACGCAGAATGAGCTCACCGTATCCTTAGGTCTCGCAGTCTTGTGCTTGGATTTAATGGAATCTATGATGGGGTTCCAAGCAGATGGTAAGACCCAGCCATCTTCTCTATTGAAATTTGGATGTTTTTTAATTTCAATAGCCTCGCGAATCATCCTAGGTAGGAATCGGTTTTCTTTTGCAAGGACTTGTGGTTTATCAAATCTGTTGTAGTGCCGGGTCTTGTCAAGTGTATGTTCACAAACTGCTGACTTCCCGGAACGGCGGTGTTTGACATCGGCGATGTGTTCTTTTACGCGGGTCCCTATGCTTCTTTTAGTTTGGCCTATGTATGAGAGACCGCAATCACAATCAAGCTTGTATACTCCTGCATCTTGTAGAGGTATGTGGCACTTGACAGGTGGTAGGAACTGACTAATCTTCTTCAGCGGCTTGAAGTAAGTTTTGATTGAAGCCCGCTTCAAGATATAGCCAATCTTGTCTGTGACTCCTCTTACATATGGTAACACAACAGGTAGTCGCTCAACTGTGGTACGTTTCACGCGGTTTCTGTGATGAGGTTTCGGTATTTGGAGCTTGTTGTCGTGCAGTACTTGCTTGACATGTTGAAGCTCTGCATCCAGGTGTTGCTCATCACAGATCCCACGCGCTCTCTGAAACAATGATTTACCGACGGTAGATAACTGTGTTGGGTGGTGGTGTGATTCACCATTTAAGTATTTGTCTGTATGGGTTTTCTTTCGATACACTGTGTGACTCAAGGTGTTATTTAGATTACGAATTATTAAAACATCTAAGAAAGGTAAAGAGTTATTAGCCTCTGACTCCATAGTAAATTGAATTTTAGAGTTTAAGGAGTTAAGGTGGTCTAGAAATGCTGTTACTTTATTAGATGGTAATATTGTGAAAGTATCATCTACGTACCGCTTGTAGAATTTCAGTGTTACAGGAGCAGATTTTAGAGCAGTCTCCTCGAAATCTTCCATGAAGATGTCAGCAACAATGGGAGATACTGGAGAGCCCATTGCTACACCATCCACTTGCGTGTAGAATTTATTACTCCACAATAGATAGCCAGATGTTAAGCAATGTTGTAATAGTTCAGCATATTCAATAGGCATGTTATTCTCTAATAGTTTCCTAGATACAATTCTGATGCAGTCTTCAACTGGTAGGCATGTAAATAATGACTGGACATCAAAACTGACCATAGTTTCATCATCAGCAAGCTGTAGGTGTTTTATCTCACTGACAAAATGGTATGAGTCCTTAACATGTGCAGAAAGAAAACCCATACAGACAAATACTTAAATGGTGAATCACAACACCACCCAACACAGTTATCTACCGTCGGTAAATCATTGTTTCAGAGAGCGCGTGGGATCTGTGATGAGCAACACCTGGATGCAGAGCTTCAACATGTCAAGCAAGTACTGCACGACAACAAGCTCCAAATACCGAAACCTCATCACAGAAACCG